>SJYO01031364.1:4489657-4610541 GCA_006410555.1 Capra ibex | reverse complement strand
AAGACCCGAGGTTTTAGTGACGTCTACCACTGACGTCGGTACTTTAATTTTCTGCGAATGAGGAACCTTCTTTTCAATACTGGTTGGATCTATCGTATAAGTTTTCGTCTCTGTAATGAAACGGTTGATTCCAGGCAGATCAGTTCCGATACCAAAAAGGTCATCAGTACATACATATACTCTCAACCTGACACTTCTTCCGACTCACGGCTTCTTAACTACGAAAACTTGACACCACAACCTCTTCTGAGAACTCTCAGGGAACCTGACGTTCCTCTAGGTTGGTCAGGTAAAACTTCCTCTAGTCGGGACCCTAAAGAAACCTTCCTTACTACGATTTCGACTTTGAGGACATGAAACCGGTGGAGTACGCTTCTCAACTGAGCAACCTTTTCTGAGACTACGACCCTCCCTAACCCCCGTCCTCCTCTTCCCCTGCTGTCTCCTACTCTACCGACCTACCGTAGTGCCTGAGCTGCCTGTACTCAGACTCACTTGAGGTCCTCAACCACTACCTGTCCCTCCGGACCGTACGACGCTAAGTACCCCAGCGTTTCTCAGCTTGTGCTGACTCACTGACTTGACTTGACTCGCTGATTCTTGTGTGTGTCGGTCAAGTCACTATACGTCCGGGACGAGATAGGCGGGACAACACCCAAATCCTGAGGTCCTTACTCACCCGTGACTCGGGTCCTGGAGTGGCACCTCTCCTCCGTGTCCGATGTCTTCGGTCGCCACTCGTGACGACGTTCTCAAGACACGTGTGTGACTTCCTTCTGAGGTTAAGGAGTACCTCACCAGTCGACGCCGAAGTGCCGTCTACCCGTCTACAGAGGCTCCCACCGTCACGTGGTGTATTGTTCCTTGTCGACGCGGTTGGAGGGCCGATCGAAGAATCCCAGTTGAGAGATAGGAGGACTTGGAGTGTTTTCTATTTAGGAGACGTCAATGCTGAGCCTGATACCGTGCCGGGTCGGGTTTATAGACGGAACTGACTGACGAAAGTACCACTTTAGGGCTTAGAAGGGATACCAGGGGTTTCAGGAGGAACTACCCCGAGACCGGAGGAGTCGTCGGGGTGAACGGCTGGTCACCCCGGAGACCTCCGGTCCGTCGAGACCAGGGAGGTCCTACCCACGGGTGTACTCTGGAGTAGGACGGGAGGACCTTCTACGATTCCGACACTCTCCGACTCCTCTCCCCGTCTGATCACGGACCGAGAACCGATGTATGCCGTCCAGAGACACTCCTTAGTACCCCTCCGAGGTACCCTAACAACTGGTCTTAGTGCCGTCCCTTGTTTAACGAACGCTTTCCTGACTCATCGTTCGTGAGATTACTGTCCTACGACCGATCACCACCTCCGTCCCAATGTCTTTGGTCGTTCTCTCCAGCTCCGTCGGACCCCCCTCCCCTCGTCCTTCGGACACGACGAGAATCCCCAGTTCCCTTCTTTCCTTGTACGCACGAGACCCTCTGACCTCTCGACCGTGGTTCCTTCTCGTCGGGCCCGGGACACCGAGAAACCCAGTGTCGGTTAGGGTCTGAAGTCCTCTTTCCTTGTCTGTCTGTCTCCTTGTCTGTGGACCAGAGAGAGAGGAGGTTGTGAGCAGAGGGGACGAAATCTAAAGGAAAGCGGTCTAAGTCGACCTTAAATCAGATCTCCCCAGACCCACTACAGTAAGAATTCGCAATCGGGAGACCCCGAGTCCCGTTCGTCTCGTACCTTTTTAACCTACCCTTGCTGGTGTTTCTTTCTTAATGGGAGTGTCGTCCACAGGGCCTTAGGATGTCCTTGCCACTCTTGTCGGTTGGGATTCTCCCGGTCGAGAAGGGGTTCTTTTTCTTAAGGTACATTCCCCTTCTCCCGTGGACCGACTGTCCGTCGAAAGGGTTGGTCCGGTGTCACAAGTGTATCGTAAGCCTAGGACATGGGTTTCGTAGACGGTCTTATCAGGTGTACCGGTGTCTGTAGAGTATGGAACCGGGTGCGTATCGACATCTCCCGTTTTACAGCAATATGATACAAGGACCGGAAATGGGTAGAAGGGAAGAGGAAGGAGTCCTGGTTCTGGACCTGTGCGTTGTCCCCGGAAACCACAGGGGAGGTATTTTCTCCGTCTTTACTAAGTCTAGGTCAGTATCTTTATTCCTATTCTTATTATCCCTCTCGTTATTATACAATAACAAAAACGATACTGTTAGTGTGTCAATTCGAGAAGGGTACACGGTACCTGATACGAGTAAGATAGTTCAATATATCAGAAGAGGGTTTGAGATCCTCCACCACCAGTCCTCACAAGGGTAAACTTTCTACCCTTCTGGGTCTTGTCAACTCAGCTAACGACTCCAGAGAGTTCAGTTCGGGTCTAAACGACCGACGTTCCGGTCTGAGAGTTGATGGTACCTCTTGACAAGAGTTTCGGTGGACCTCGGTGTTTTCTCACACATTCCCTCTGTCGTAAGTGTGTTTAGAAGTTTCAGTTTCCCAGGTAGTCTCAAACGGAAGGTCTGACCAGGACATCGGGACCGGAACGCTTACGACACAGCAGGACTCGTGTAGGTCCAAAGACAGTGACCACCCGGAAACGTGTCCGACGAAGGAAACGGACCCTGTGGCGGAAGGGGAAATCACTAAGAGGATTGATCAGCGAGTCAGTATAGACTGCGAAACGTCGGGATACCTCACATCGGGTGGGACGAGGAGACAGGTCCGTTCCTAAGAGGTCCGTTCTTATGACCTCACCCAAGGGTGGAGGAAGAGGTCCCCTAGAGGGACTGGACCCCTAGTTTAGACTCAGGGGACACAGAGCACGTACCGTCCATACAAGAAATGGTGACACGGTGGACCTTCGGACGGATTTGGACAGTAGGCACGGTCAACGACTCAGAACAGGTTGAGAAACGTTGGGGTACCTGACATCGGGTGGTCCGTGGAGACAGACATCCTAAAATGTCCGTTCTTATGACCTCACTCAACAGTAAAGGAAGATGGAGCCAAATGACGACGAACGAGGTGTTTCGGACGATGTGGAGGGTTCAGTGTCGGGAAACAGGACACGTGGGGGATGGTTGTTGGGAGGTATACCAGGACTCGTAACCGAACAAGTGGGGTGGTCTCATGGTTGGGACGTTTCCGACTTTGTATGGACAGACAGAATGGGGACACAGGACTCTCGGGTTAGATCGTGGAAACGTGCATTTCCCACGTAATCTTCTTCACCGTTTACATCGACCTACGACCGGGTCTGAACCGGTGGGTCTCAGACCTCGACGTCGGGTGTGTACTCTCGACGTGGGTCACATCTCTCGTTCTGTCTCCCCCACAGGGAGGACACTGGACTCCGCTGTCGTCGGTCCTACAGTTCCTCCCGGAGGGTCTCGCTCCGGGCGACTCGACTCTAGGAGGGCACCTTCCAACAACTACCGGGGTTTCCTCCTCTCTCCACTAGGTCCGTCTTCCTTATCGTGTACGTCTCCGAGCTCCCTTACCTTTACGCACCTCCCAGGGACTCTCCCTTCCCGTCCTCCCCGCTACCCTCCCTTCTTGACCTTCCAGGGATCGTGGATTCGTAAACTGTACCAGGTTTACTTCTCGTCTCACTTTACGACCTCTTTTCTTTTTTAGGTTCGGAGGAGGGTGAGGTAAGAAAAGGAGAAGTAGGTTCGGACGAGAACCGTCGAGGAGTAGTACCTCCCTGGCCAAAGACTCTTGTCGAACTCCGTCCTCAGGACCTCCCCATCCTAAGACGAACTAGTCCTAGGTCTGGGGGGTCACCTTCCCTCCAGTCTCTGTGACAAGATTCACGAAGTACAGAAATTAGGTGTGAGTAAACCAGAGATGTCACACATCATTTATCTAAGACAATAAGGTGGTCAAAACGTCCATCCCTTTGATTCCGTGATTCTCCGGTTCTAGACGGGTCTTAGAATGTCGATCATGTGACCCACTTCCTTGGTACGAAACTTACGTTTGTTTGACGGAGGTTCGTCACACCCTCGAACTGGTGGATGAGACGCCGGAGCGGGGACATACTTCGTGAATGACACTCTTTCGTGTTTCGTTCCCACAAGGTAGGAGTGAAGTAGACGGACTGTCAGGACTCTACACAATGTCCTTATCGGAGTAAATCTGATTCTGAAGTGTAAAGAGTCCTCCTTGGAAGAATGATTTCACGTTTTCAACCGAAATTGTAAATAAGTTCCTTCCCAGATACCCCTTATTTGGTCTGGACTCTTGTTCCGTCCAAAGGACGGGGTAACGGGGTCGAGTTCGTGTTCCTCGGGCCTACCAACGATGGTCCGTCACATCTGTTGAGTCCTAATTTCGACCGTCGGTCCTCCAGAGAAAGAAACTCGACCCCCCCTTCCTCTTTCTTCTACCAAACCACAGTCACCAGGATCTTAGTTATTGTAACGGTGATGATGGTCTGGGACGGATCGAGACTCTGGAGCCCGTTCAGGAACTCGGAGACACGGAATTAAAGGGGAACACTCTCTCTACCATAGAGGAAACATCTTGACAATATTCCTAAGTTACTTTACACTCTCCCTATAGATTTCGGACCATACATTAGTACTTACAATCACAATTCTACTTATTGACTCCGAGTGTTTTCCTTAGTCGAGTTCCAGAGTGGGTCGCAAGAAAGACGCACTTGAGATGAAAACCATCGAAGGTAAAAGTAGCTACTGAGGTCGTGAGACCGTCAAGGACACCAAATTTTGGTCTTAGGTCTCAGAAGAAACTAACCGTTTATGAGTCACTACACACCAGATAATGGACTCGACGTAGGGGCGGTATAGACCGGGGAAGACAGAGAGGAGATGGGCTGAGTTATCGGAAGAGTTCTTGGTGTCCAGTCGTTCCCCGGATCCTGAAATATCCGTGAGTCATTTACAACTTACTTACCCCAGTACGAGAGAGGTCTGTGAAAGGAAGAAGTAGACGGGAAGGGGACATTTTAGGAGATAAGGACTCTACTGTAATTTACGGAACAGTACGTGTATGATGGCCGGGGACACACCAGGTAGACGGGTCGACTGATTGGTGGTAGGAAAGGAGGATATAGGAAGTAATTAAGAGTAGGAAATGGACGGAAACGAGTAAGACAGGGGACACGATTCCTATGGGAAGGGAAGGGACGGTCCAGGTCAACCGTTTAAAGATCAGTAAAAATTTTAGTGAGAAATACCCTTGGAGGGACCGTCAGGACACCAACCCTGAGACTCTAAGATGAGTGACATCCCCCACGGCTAAACTAGGGACCAGTCCCTTGATTAGGACATCCGACGAGTTGCGTCGGTTTTTGTTTTGTTTTGTTTTGGTTTTTTGTGAGAAGTAAGTAAAGTGTCTATACATGACTCACGGGTGTTACACGGTCCATGACAAGATCTGGGACTTCGATGTAGTCCCTCGTCTTATCTTCAGGGACTGGTGGGTTAGGACATCGGATGACTGATGGACCGGTGTCCTTGTAGATTGGGTCAATCTCCGATCGATCCCTCATCCCCTCCCACCAGACGTCGAGGTCGTCGTTGGGGAAGGCTCTTAAGAAACGGGTTGTGGAGGGGAAGGTAGGAGTCGTCACCGGCGGAGGAGGGACCATAGGGGAGACATGGTCCTGTGACGGACTTTCCGATATAAATACCCAGACAAACCGAAGGGCCCACTGAGTCTCCCATTTCTCAGACGGACGTTACACTCTCTGACCCAAACTAGGGACCCACCCCTTCTAGGGGACCTCTTCCTTTACCGTTGGGTGAGGTCATAAAAACGGACCTGTTAGGGTACCTGTCTCCTTGGACCACCCGATCACAGGTATCCCAACGGTTCTCAACCTGTGCTGACTCGTTGAAGTGAAAAAGAAAAGAAAGAATGGTTTCTACGGATCCTGACACAACATTGACATAGTACCACAGACTTCAGAAGTAACCTTCCTTCTTTTCTTTCTCTAAGGACCCTCCACCCTGTCCGACCAAAGTCCCCCCTCCAGCACTACGATAACCGTTTACCCTTAAGTGGGGAAGGTGTGGGTGTCTCGAGTGCGGGACCGACCTTAAGACGGAGTCGAGAACTTTACTGGTTTTGGGTCGAGGCCGTGAGAAATTGGGATGACCTCTCCTACGAGTCGTGAATCTCGCGAAGACACCGAGAACCGGAGGGGTAGAGCCAGAGGGGCCCCGTAGTCAGTCGAAGTGACTCCTCGGTCCGGCACCCCGTTTTACTCGTGTTTGGGAACCGGAAAGTGTCTCTTCCCTACAGTAAATTACGGTGGTAGAGGGGTGTCACCATAACGATTGGAGGAAAAGTCTACTTTTTTGGATCTCTAGTCGCCAATGCACTACACGGGTGTCAGTGGTTGGTCACCTCCTAAAGGGGTTTTAATGTCTTCAGGGGTCCTTTCCCATGACAGTATCGTAGGAGCTTACAAGGAAGTCTCTACAAACATTGACACACTAACAGTCAAAAGGGGATCCGAGGAGGGTATCTACCGTTAGAGGAACTTCAGTCTTACAAAGGAAAGACGACGGAGAGTATAGACCACGGGACTAGGACAGACGGTATATCGGTGTGAGCACTGTGCACGACTACTTTGTGTACTCAGGTATGTCATTCGTAGTAGAGTCGGAGGGACCGGAAAATGTCTAATTCGGGTCTCCTACCTTCACTGAACCGGAGTCGGACGTAATCCCGACCCAGACGACGACGGGGTTAAGTAAAGAGGGAGGGAAGGGAAGTAGTCCTTCTACTCCTGACGTCGTGAAGTCCACGAGTCTCAGGGTCCCCCACAGAGATTTCTCTTCCCTAGTATTAAGGGACGTCTTGGTCACCCTCTACGTACCGTCATCCCTCCTTTGGTAGGAGGGTCTGACGTGGTTCTGGTGTGTCCTTTGACCTTGGTCGGGGATAGGAGACGGAGGAACTGGTGACTGAGTCATTCATTACTGGTTTTTCATGAAACGTTTACTTGTCCACAGAGTCTTCCTCTTTAGTCAATAAAGTAGGGTCGAGACCCGAGTGGTTTTGGTACGTCTGAGAGAAGGTGGTGGGTGAGTAGGTAGTAGGGGGGTAAGTATGACTCTGTCACCCACCACCAGTAGTCGGTCCTTACGGTGAGCGATGACACACTGAAACCCGTCTTAAGAAGTATAGCGATACGGAACCACGAGAAAGTATTTTACCCGTGTTATTGTCATAAGTAGAGTCTCACCACCATACTCTTAAACTTAATTATATGCATTTACTGAGTCTCGTCACGGACCGTGTGTCATACACGATGTCTTCACACCCAAAGATAATGAGACACGATTTCGTGACTCTTATGTGGAGTGACAGAGTAACCGGGAAGAGGACACCGAAGACAACATAATAATGTCTACGGTTCCGAGACTTGTTTGTGCGTGAGGAGGGGACCCATGGTCATGACAGAGTCCATGAGTTCCAGTCACGAGGTCGCTAAGAAGGGAAGAACGGGTGTGGTAGTTACGAATGGACGTCTGAACTATTAGGAGTAGTCGTGTGTGTGTGTGTGTGTGTGTGTGTGTGTGTGTTAGTAGAGGACTCGGGTGTAGGAGGAGGTCGATGACAGGACGATGAAACAAGGAGAAATCTCGTTTTTGTGAGTTTTTTCAACTTATATGTGTGGTGGAAGTTTAGGAGAACAGAGAGATCGAGAACCTCAGTGAGACTAGTTCAAGTGTAGTGGGTGAGGGTCTTCACGAGAACAAATTCAGTGTCCTTGGAAAGTGGTATTTAGGTTACCAACTCAGAGTCAAATCTAGAATTGCCAGGGTGTCGTCGACCACTGTGTGGTCAGTGGAGGAGGAAGTACTTCGGGAAAGACGGGAACCGAAAATGTCGGACACCAGAAGACTTACGGGACGATAGACCCACTGAAGTGGAGTCAGACGAAACGTCAAGGAGGTACAGACGGGTTCGTAAAATGTCCTCCAGGTCCTAAGTCAGGAATCGGAAGAGAAGACATTGACGGGAGTACGGACATAGTAGAGGACGTCGCAGGACCGAAGTATATGGGAGAGGGGTGTCAACCCAGGGTCACAGATGGTGGTCGGGTCCGAGAAGGCACGGTCGAGTTGTGGAGGTGCACCTACAGAACTACGTAGAGTGTACCGGATTTTGTAGAACTCCAAATATTTTTAGTCGAAGGACTGAGGACGGAGTGGTGTGTAGGGGGTGGACGAGGAGAACGGTGTAAAGGGTGGAACCTATTACTATCGAGTTAGAAAGGGAAACGAACCCAGGTTTAGGATCCTCAGTAAGAATTGAGGAGAGTGAAACGGTGTGCCGGAAAGGTTAGACAGTCGTTTATGACAACCGAGAGGGGAGTTTTCTCCAAGTCTCAGACTGGTGCAGAATTGGTAGGGAACGACGGGTTTAGGTCCGTGGCAACGGAACGGGGACTCAAAAGTAGTCAAGAGGTGTCCTCAGAGGGACGAAGGTAGGAACAGGGGGAACCGACAAAAGCCGTGTCAGGGGTCTCTTTAGGACAATTGTATTCTCTGGCCAGTATACTGAGGAGACGAGTCTTGGGAGGTTACCGGGGGTAATGTTTGTCTTATTTTCCACCTCAGTCGTGTCCTCGGGGAGTCCAGGACATCCGGGACGGGGACGGGGGCGGGGACGGGGGAGGGGGAGGTGGAACGAGGACTCTGGGCAGGCCCGGACCGCGTGACGTGGAACCCGCCGCCGGTGTCGACCGGTCGAAGAGAGTGTAGAAACGAGGTCCGGTGGAAGAGTCCCTCCGGGTTGGCCTGTGGACGAAGCTACACACGGAGAAGTGGGGCGTGGAGAGAGAGAGGGTGAGACGAGGGGCGGAGGGACCGTGCGCCCCAGAGAGGAGGACCCGGAGGGTAGTCGGGAGGGACCTTACACTCGAGGACCGGTCGTCGCCCACTCCTGTCGGAACAAAGGACGGACAACGCACATCAGTCGTGCGTCAGGCACAAATTATTTACTTCCTCAGAAGACAACCGAACAGAAGGAGACAAACAGCACTCCCTTCTTCGACCGAGAAGTACTCACACAAAAAGGGTCTGGGTCGTCTCTCGGAACGACGTCGGGGAGTCCCCCGAAACAGTCTCCTTTCTTCCTCTTTACTTCGCTCATCGGCGAACCCCAGCCCGACCCGACACAGTCGGTACAAGAAGGTTCTCGGTAGAAAGAAGAGACACATGACGAGGTGACCCGAGCACACACCCGAGGTGAGTCCTTCTGTGTGGAGGTGAGAAGAGGGCCATCCCCGACGGACGGGTGTTTGGGTCCTGGACGGCAGACAGTCGCAGGTAAGTCTACGGAAAGGGAGGGGGTACTCCGGGGAGGACTCTGGGACCAGTCCGTCGAAGAGAGACTGGGAGTCATTGGAAAGGTCGAGGTCGGAGCGGAGTGGTCCACAGGGTACTCAGTCGTCCTCCCTGAGAGAGAGTGTGGAGGTCTGTCCCACCTCTACTAAGGGACCTATCCTTCACCGGTATGAGGTCGACGGACGCTCCTCTTACAGAGGTCTTCGAAAGGGAGGTGAAAATGGGAACCCGTCTCTTTTGGACGAGAGGGGTCCCGAAGTGGTACCACCCTTGTGTACCCTGAAGAGAAGGCTCCCGACGATAAAGGAGTCACTCTACCCTTCGTTCCAGAGGTCGACCTTCACTACTACCTCTTCCTCCCGAACCTCGAACTCCCTATCTCTTCTTTCAACCTTTGTCAACTCTGACCCTCTTACTGGTCTTTTATTTATCATCGAGCGGTCTGTGTTAATACCCGAAGGGACCACCGAGTCTCCAATTTCGCAGACGGACCTTACGACCTCTGGGTCCAAGTTGGGGACCCAGCCCTTCTAGGGGACCTCTTCTTTTACCGTCGGGTGAGGTTATGAGAACGGACCTCTTAGGGTACCTCCCTCCTCGGACCATCCGATGTCGGGTACCCCAGAGTTTCTCAGCCTGTGCTGACTCGCTGAAGTGAGTGAGTGAGTCTGTGTTAATCACACAAACGTGCAAAAAGAGACCGACACCACTTACCGTGTCCATCCCGTCGGCTCACCCACCTCCCGGTGAAAATCAGTCCAACCCCGAAACGGGTCGTCATGTCACTCAGTGTACCCTTGTTCTCTTTGACATCCAGTCCCTCCCTGACCCTACTTTTACTGTTATGTTCTCAATTTTCTGACAGCATTCCTTTAGGTCACCGGGTTTCCGAATCCGAACGACCCTTCTCAGACTGTTCGTAAACCCTAACCCTGTCAGGGTCTTACAAAAACGGTCTTACAAGTCCTTGTAAAAAGGGACTGGATGGGGAAAGGTCACGTCTGGACAGAGAAGACAGACAAGGGTATCGTGGGATACGAGTGGAGACGACATAAAATCATGAACTAAATGAACATGCAGAAGGAAGACCTGACGTTCGTGAACTTCCCTCCTCGGTCCGGAGTATAAAGAAATCTAGGGTTCCGGTCTGGGTTCTTTTTCGAGTAATCGTTAGTGACTCACTAACTGACTCATTTAAGTAAACTATCTTTGGTCTGGTACAAGACATATTATTATGTAGGAGCGAAAATATACCGTTAAACGTCAAACCTTTCGTTAAAGTGTAGATACTAGAATAAAATTGAAATGTTACTGGGACGTTCTACCGTTGAATAAGTGAGTGAGTAAGTAAGGAAGTCGACCCCTTCTTGTGAATAAGACAGTCCTTGACAAGATCCGTGGTCTTACGTCTTCGTTTACTTTGTCTGTCTTCAGGGACGAGAGCACCTCGAACGTGAAGACGTCTTCTGTTGTGGATAAAATATCTACCCGTCTGACTCTAAGGGAGTCCCTCCGATTCGTTGAGCCGCTACGAGTGTCCTGAACGTCCATTTTCTTGGGTTTAATCCTGTCTCCCGACAGACTGAGGTTCGTGTCTTTTCCGTAAAAAGTCGGTGTGGTCAGTGGAGTTCCCTACCAGCCGAGTATATACTCCACAGAAAAAAAAGGGGGGATTGAATTGTTGTTTATTTTTCCTCGGAACCGTCTTTAGGTGTGGGGCCCTGATGGAACCTTGAGGAAGGGAACAGACCACACACAAATTGTTTCTGCACTCTCTATGGACGGTCCAGAGAAGAACGGTCTCGGGTGCTGTCTTCGGTGTGTTGTGACAGTCGTGCCCGCAGACGAACACACGTTTGGGCGTCCGTAAAAATCGTTGAAACCCCTTGTATTTCTTTCGACAACCAAAACAAACGTGTATAAAAAGCGGAGACGTTCTTCCGAAGAGTGGTTCGCCGTCGGAGTCTCAACAGAAAATAAACTAGAGTTCTGTGTGTTACAGAAATATAGAGTGGTCTTCGACGTCGACCGTCTATGGAAGTGGACGTGAACCTAGGGTGTGTGTTTTTTATTCAGACCATCATTTTCAAGGACGGAGAGCTCCACCAATGTCCCTAATTGACTCCAGGACACCTTTAAAGTCGGTAGACATTTCGACACACGGACCCCCCTCGTGACTCCACTTCCAGTCACCTCCGTCGGACCCCTCCTCTCCCGAAATGTTGTTAGACTTCCTGGACCCAACCTTGGGTCGACATAGTGAATTCTGACGTCTTTGTGACCGTTCATTGATTAGTGGGAGGGAGGAGGTCGGAGTCAGATGGAGGAGGCATCTTACCACCGTATATGGGGTTTCCTAACAAGACCATAATTGTCACGACACATATATCACAGACTCGGACTTGGACGTTCATCATTAACAGGTCATTTACCGAGTTCCACAAGTAATCACAGTAATAACGATAATCATATATTCCCCTTTACAGTTGTTGCCAAAATTCTTAAAATCCAACACTTAAGGGACTCCGTTCGTACATACCGACCTATGGACTACGGGGTCTGAGGTAGACCTTCAATCTTTGACGATCACTTCATACCCCTTGACCTAATCTACTGCAGGTTTAGGGACTCTCACTATCGAGCCCGAACTTGTTCTTGTGCACAGGTGACGTGTACTAACGTCCTGTCGGAATAGAAACACACTGAAATACGGAGTACATCTGAATACTCCGCCGAGTTATCAGTTTACTGAGCGGATTCAAGTGTTTCAAGCACCCACCGTCTTGTTCCGGACCTTGGGTTTCCGTTGTTGACGTCTCGGGTGCGGGAATTGGGCACGGGACGTGACGGTCCTTCTCGAGACCAAACTCCAAAAGGAAAAAAGACTGGATGAACTCAAGGACCGGGAGACCAACAGAGAGTATGAAGGTCGTCCTTCTCAGTTACAGGAGAGAGATCTGCGAATTCATTTTCTAGGCGTGTTGTCGGACTCGATGACACAACCCACAACCGAACACAACACGACACAGGGGTATTTCCACCCGTGACCCGTACCTTTCCCTCCGGTTGTAGGGTGTAGACACCAGTAGGGAAGGGCCCTTCACGGGTCGGGGAGACCTTCGTCTACAGTAGGGGACGGCGGTTGCCTGTGTCCCTATAGGTGAGTACGGTTAGAACACCTTGGTTCACGACCGTGGGTCTGGACTTCCCCTCTTCTCCACTCCGCCTGGACGAGGTTCTTCAGGGACAGTCCCCGTCCCCCGCCCCTCCCCACCACCACGGACCCCCACCCCCACCCCTCAGCTCCTGTCGTAGGTCCGTATACCTCTTTGGTTTAAGGAGGAGACGAGAGTTTGATAGTCGGTGAGTGTAACACCTGTAGTGTACCTATAAGGACTGTGGGACGAGATGTTGGGGTGTAGAGGTACGTCTTAGTACCGAGGAGGGAGGTCCTTACCCTCTTCGAACGGGTCGTAGTGTATGGGTAGTCGTCACCTCAGTCCTACTGGTAACAGGAGTAAGGGTCCGAGTACCAGAAGGACATCGTACTACAGTCCTCTGCCTCTAGTTTAGGGTTTTCTCGACAAATTTCCTGATATACTCAATACCCAAACTCACCGTGTTGTGTAGGTCATTCTGCAGACAAAGATTCCACTCTCGGTGATTCAAACTTAAAGTCAGGACGGTGATCCGACTACTGGAACCTGTTCAGTGCATTGCAGGATCTTGAAGGTTCTCCTCCTTACGGGGACGAAACGACACCCGTACTCTCCTATATCGCGTATATTTCGAGAACCGGGTGAAGACCCGTTGTCACTCTCTAGTGTTGTGTAATCGAAAGGAAGAAGGAAGTAAGAGGTCTGTAACTAACCTGTACTTTTGCCCGTGTAAACGTATGTTACAAAGTAAGTTATGACTGTTACGAGATTCCGTCCTTAATTCTCGGGACAATTCTTGACTACGAAAGTTTAACATCACGACCTCTTCTCAGAACTCTCAGGGAACCGGACGTTCCTCTAGTTTGGTCAGTTAGGATTTCCTTTATTTGGAACTAATAAGTAATCTTCCTGATAACGACTTCGGTTTCGAGGTTATAAAACCGGTGGACTAAGTTTCTCGGTTGAGTAACCTTTTCTGGGACTACGACCCTTTCTGACTTCCGTCCTCTTCTTCCCCCACTGTCTGCTACCCTATCAACCTACCGTAGTGACTAAGTTACCTGTACTTAAACTCGTTTGAGACCCTCTATCTTCTCCCGTCGTTTCGGACCTTACGACGTCAGGTACTCCAGCGTTTCTCAGTTTGCACTGAATCACTGGTTTCTCGTTGTCGGAATACGTCCACTTACTTGCGTCGTGGTCTTTCCAATCCACTGGACAGGTTCCAGAGAATTGACCATAGTTATTCACGCCCGGGGTTAAGAGACCGAGGTCTCGGGAACAAAAGATATGATCAAACACTCTATACAAAATAATAACAAAATTAGTTTCCCACCACAACTACCAGATCATCTTGAGATGTTTAACACTGGAGTTCACAGGTTGACACTCTAAGGATACCAAGAGTAATAGACGGTGTCTCGGAAGGAAGGAAGCTTCTTGTTCAAAGGAGGTTTGTACTAAGAGAATCGTGGACGAAGTCTTAATCGTCCTTCAGAGGATTTCTACGTTCAAGGTTCCAGGTCCCGGGCCTCGGTGACTGGGTCTGTCGAGACAGGGACAGATTGGTCGAAAGGTCGACTAAGATTTTGTGTGAATCCAAACTTGTTGTGACGGAACTCCTCAGTCATTAGGTCATTTGTGACCAACTTACCTCTCCCTTCTGTCCAAAAGTTTTTCATTTTGAGTTTGTATGTTTGTTCGAACCTTTCAGTGGGTACACAATCCTAGTCTCGTATCGGTAGTCCCTCGTCGTCCGGGACCCGACCCCTCTTCTCCTGTGATCTGTGACTCTCTCGTCTTACCCACTGGGGGTTCGCAGGATCAACATCTCAGTTACCCCCAAGTCCGGACCCCCTCGTCTATCGTTACGTTCAACATATCGTTTCGGTGGTCCCCATAGGGAGTTGCTGTCCTTTTCATAGTACAGTCGGTCTGGGGGTCGTCCACTATCCCTTCCCGGTCCCTTCTTTCTTCTTCAGTGGTTCGGACGGGAAGACCCTTTGACCGACCTCCTTTTTCGTCCTCGGTCCCGAGATCGTCTCTATATTCCGTTCTAGAGGAGTATTCCGTTTTGTGGTCGGATTTCCAGATCTCGTGTTCCAGTCTCTCCTCGTCCCTCTCGAACTACGTTTGTAGACTCGGTTTCAGAGTTCCTATGCCGTCCCGTCGTAGGTCTTTTCCTTCAATTCTCTCAGGTTGTCACCAACGTCCCGACGACTGCATCCCTCAGTCCGTGTTTTGACTTCAGACGTTGGGGTGGGGGTATGTGGTGGGTCAAATCGGTGAGAAAGGTCTCACATAGTGAACGGACTTCGTGTGTTCCTACATAAAGTTATGACCAGGACGGTGCTCGACGGACTAGAGTCAGTTCAAGAAAGAACTGAGACCTGGAGACAAGAGACAGACTAGGTTGGAGGTCCTAGATGACAGACTACTAGACTCCACTTCGACTACATTATTACTATCTCCGTTTCACGTGTTATTCACATTGCATGGACTTAGTAGGGTTTTGGAAGGGAGGGTGGGGGTTAGACACCCTTTTAACAGAAGGTGCTTTGACCAGGGACCACGGGTCACCCTTGACGACACTATGTCCTCCCTGGTATGAACGACTGAGGGTGTACGGATAGTTGAGAATGTAGCTGGAGGGTCGTTTAGACACTTATAATTGATGACTTAGACACGTGTTCGGTCTGGTGTGTACAAGGAATTTGGGTAGCAGAACGATCAAAGATAGACTACCCGTAGACGGGTAGAAGACTCGGGTTCGGGTTGGTCCTCTGTTCAGGAACCACTTAAAGTTTGTTTCCAAAGAAGGTGACTAGTCAGACTAAACGGGACCAAGACGGTGTACTGTTATCTCAACGGACCCACTGTCGTCTCTCGAGAGGACCTCCCGTCCCCTCATACATGTCCGAGTAGAAATCAATTATGTTATTGTTGTCCTTTTTTTTTTCACCCCCCTCCTTCCTAAGGAGTCGTGTCTCGTGAAGAACCACCCGACAGGTACAAACCCTCCTTTTATCTTCGCGAGACGAGTTCACTGTCAGCCCTCCCTCCTCCCCCAGTATACTCTCCTGAACCGATTAGACCTTTCAATACTTTACTACCCTCGTACGACCAGGTGAGTGAACCTTTTACGTTTCCTCTATTTTTGTTTCGGTGTGGTGTTTGACAAAGGTCCAGTCCACCGTCGTCTTCCTTCCTTGTCTAAGAACGGATAACACCGTTTTAACTGATTTAAAACGTTCTACTATCTTTCCCGGAGAATTTATTAGTCCCACCGTTACCCTCCCACCCTCTTTTTTCCCTCTCTCTTTTCCCCAGAAACCTTCGGTGGGTCGAGACGATTCATGTACAGGACTCTAACTCCTGTCTCATACAGTGGAGGGACTCGGAATCAAAGAACCTATATTTACACTTATAAGGACTTTAAATGATCTGTTGAATTTCTATTGACATATAGTGTTGAGTATCTAGGATCCTATGTCTAACGCTAGAGACTTTAATCTTGTACAGAACATTAGATACTGTAAAATCTCAAATACTCTATCATCACACATCTTACGGGTTGTCACCTGTGAGTCCTTGATACTCACTTATATGAGATCATTTGCGGTCTCCCACCCAGCTCATCGCGTAGGACGTTACGTTAATTCCGTCGAGTGTCTTTACGGTGCCGCCGGTCCACCGACTCCTTACCCTCGGTGTAGAAAACAAGTACCATGTGTCAAGTACTGGACAGTCCATTTGTACATATGGACTTCCCGGGAGTCTCAGTAAAGTTTAGCTTCTCAGGTGTAAGGAGTCTGCCGTATAGTCGACGGTATTGTGAGCGACAACAACAAGTCACTGATTCAGCGTAGACTGAGACGTTAGGGTGCCTGACGTCATATGGTTCGAGGAGACAGGAGGTGATAGAGGGCTCGGTATTGTGATGGTGGGTGGTTTCTCACAGGAGAAGAGACTCAGGTTCAAGTCCTGTACACTAAAGAGTAATAGATGTTTTACTTTAGGTGTTGTACAGACTAGTTTGAGTTCAGTAGACGGTTCCAATCTTGGTAGGTCTTGGTGAGTCTCAAGAATCTTGACGAAACGAGGGGTGGAGACCACGAAACACACGAGAGAAGAAAGAGGGACCTTACGGAGGAAAAAATAGGAGGGAGGAAAGGAAGAGGACACGACCCCTGTAACATATGTCGCCCTGTCTAACTACACCGAGAAAGGACGGACGTCTAATGGCTCTTGAACCGTCCCTTCTTTCAATCTGTTCACTATTTTTGTACCATGTCTTAGACGAACGTTACACCCTCTGGGCCTAAGTTAGGAACCCAACCCTTCTAGGGGACCTCTTCCTTTACCGTTGGGTGAGGTCATAAGAACGAACCTCTTAGGGTACCTCTTTCCTCGGACCTCCCGATGTCGGGTACAGTAGAGTTTTATCAGCCTGTACTGATTCGCTGATTGTGTGTGTTCCCATTTTCTAGGAGACCTCTTCCTTTACTGTTAGGTGAAGTCATAAGAACGGACTCTTTAAGGTACCTGTCTCCTCGGGCCTCCCGATGTCAGGTACCCCAGTGTTTTCTCAGTCTGTGCTGAATCGCTGACTTGTTATTACTCCCATTCCTGTCCCTCGTTCCTCACGACTCTGGTCTTTACCACTTGGATAGGAATGGTGGGCTGTGGTGGGACGGGAGGAAACTCCGTCTCTAGTCGTTGGGCAGAAACCACTGCGACAGACCCTGGAGAGGTTAGACCGTCTGAAGAGGTTCCACCTCCGTCGTGGACAGTGAGACCCAGACACTTACAGACTTAGGGTAAAGATCTGGTACTCGAGGAAGTCCTCGAATGAAGGATCGTCCTGTCGTCCTTGCCTTATCCCCGAGTTCTTTACGGACGATTTATCTCTAGTTACCCTTTTTTTACAAATAGAACACTAACTACCTAAAGAGGTTTCCTGTTTAGAATGGCGTCTACATTTATTGTTTTACGTAAAATTGAGGGGAGGAGACTCGGAACCACAGATATAGACACTTTACCTTTTTAATCAATAGTCACGAAAAGAAATGTTGTTTTAAGGGTAAGAGAGAGAGAAAGAGAGGGAGGGAGGAAGGGAAGGAGAGAGAAGAGAGAGAGAGTGATGACTTTTGAAAAGAACTTCACTTTAGAATGAGTTTCGGGTTATACATTACATTTATTTCAGACTCGGAGAGACTTCACTCTGTACCGTAGACTGGGAAGTTCCGAGTGGAGACGAGAGGGACAAGGTCTTTCGTTCGTCAACCTGTGGGAGACTTCGGGAGGAGTAGCGATTCCGATTCGGTCCGAGATTAATGTAGTTCTTCAGTCCAAGTGACCCTTGTCTACAATGTCGGTCTTCTATTACAAGTTATAACTGACTCACGATTATATGCAGTCTTGTCGACCAGGGAAAATTTTTAATAGAATGAAGGAGAAAAGAGAAAGGTAAGGAGAGAGAAACGGGGGTTAAGAAGTAAAAGGTCAATTTTTATTAATACATAACAATCGACGGAATTTATGTGAACCTCTTACTCAATATTTATCTTTATTTATGTTTCACTCCACAAACACATTAGGAGTGTTGTTTGGACGCCCCAACCAAAATCATTAAGACAAGGTACTGACTCTAGACACCCCGAGTCTCTCCTTCTCTTCAACGGGTTCTAGTAAGGTCGTTCCCCCACTCGTGGTAGGGTTGAGGGTGCGGGACCCGTGAAGGGGGCGGGTTGTCGTGCGAGTGACTCTCCACGTCCGAGTGATTAAATACATTGGGGTTCTTTTGGGGTACTCTGTTCGTGACAACGATATCGGTGTAGTGTTCGTTCACAATCTCTGCACTTCATCGAACAGGTATTGGTCTGTTAGTTATTTTCGACTTGGTCGGAACTTGGTTCAGACCCACTACGGATTCGGACTCGACCATGGGTTACGTCTCGGGGGTAAGGACAGAGGTTTCCGGACCGAGACTGAAGGGAGGGGTGAAACTTCTCCGACAACCACGACAAGGTCGACCTCGAACCCCTCTACGTCTTTACGGTCGGTATTGCGTCACGGTGCGTCATCGTGTTTGGTACAAGGAATTCGTTTGGTCTGACGGACGTCTGTTCAGACCCAAAGTAACGTTTCATCGACCCACTGGAAACTACTCAATAAATTGGAGAGACACAATTAAAGGAGTCGGTGTTTTATCCCTAATGTTAACATCGTTGGAGTCTCCCTAACAATCCTTACTTTTGAATCCTGTCGTAGATCGTATCTAATTCATGAGTTATTAATGATCGAGAATAATACACACATATTTTACGGATCGTTAATTATCGTCGAAAGATTCACACACTAATGTTAAAGACAGAGACAGAACCCCCTAAGATGTGTGCGCGCCTTGAAACCTGGTGTCCCTTCTACCTTGACCGGTATGTTGACTGAGATCCGTCTCAGGACTAGGACAAGTAGAGAGGGTCCGTCTTCCGAAGACGAGGGAAGGTTGTCTTCAAATAAGTTTGGTTGTCTACGAGAACCCTCGGATGACGTACGGTCCCAAGTCTCTTTAACCACTCCATGTTCAGGAGGGACGGAATGTACACATAGACCATTTTATAAGGATTCTGTTATATATAATAAAATTGGTAAGTATTCATAGGTCACGTCACTGTAGTTTATATAAGATAAAAGATTGATGTAAAATTTTAAAAATAGCACTATTTGTTATATTTTAGATTGTAAAATTGGTTTAAAATACATAGACAAAGTTACTCACCGTAATCCATATAAGTGGAAAAACACACTCAGTGGTGGTAGGTAAAGGTCTTGAAAGAGTACAAAGGTTTGACTTTGAGACATGATACTTTATGATTGAGGAGTAGGAGGGAGGAATCAGGGACTGTTGGCGAAAGATGAGAGACACAGACACTTGGACTGATGAAATCCTTAGAGTGTAGTACCCTTAGTATTACTATAACCAGAAAAACACTGACCGAATAAAGTGAATCGTAGTACAGGAGTTCTAAGTAGACACGATATCGTGTACGGTCTTTAGGAAACGAAACATTCCGACTCATTATAAGGTAAACCACATACCTGGTGTACGGTAGATAGGTAAGAAGACGACTACCTAGAAAGCCGATGGCACTATTGCGGTGATACTTGCACCCACCCGTTAAGAGGAGCGGAAACTCGACGAACACCGAAGTTCACCCTTACTATCCATCTAAGTAGACGTTCAATGGGGTCTACTCGAGGACAAAGGAGTAGACACTTTGTCCCTATGACAATGGGTGTCATCCCTGATTTACTCTACTACGTGACAAAACCTGTCATGGTTATACAACATTTGTGAACCATTTACACTTGAGAACGACGTCGATGACGGTCACCAGGTGAACCTGTGAAGGTCGTTCCAGCACCGTCGGGTGGGAGTACTTGTAGGTCCACTCGACCGGACTGCAAGTGCTAAAAGGTCGCTCCTTCGTCTGAGTTTCTCCAGGAACCGACACTACCATCTCCACCCACTCTACTATGACCTTGCCCCGAGACACCGGAAGTGTGTGTGGAGGTCTCTCGTTCCTACCACAGTTCCGGGGCCCCTCCCTCCGTGTCGGGTGTTGTCGGGGAGATCTACAGACGCCACGACTGGACCCTTTTCGACTGTGCGAACAGGGGTTGCCGGAATCATAGTCTCCCTTCTCGGCCCTTCCGTCTTCTCTTCTTTCCACAAATCGCACCTCCGTCTTCCGTGTCGGACTCACCTTCGTTCTTCACCCTCGTCGTCACAGACGTCTTCACCCTCCTCGGCCAGACACCCCTCGTTTCCCGCAAACAGGACGTCCTTCCCACCCCAGTCCAGTGGGTCCCGTCCCCTCCTCCGGGTCGGGACAGAACAAGGTCTCGACCCTCCCAATCTCACTTGATGCGTTCACCACAACGTCCTCTAATCAGTCCGACTAACCTATCCCTACGAACGGAGTGCTGTCTAGGGACGAAAGTCTGGTGTCCATTATAACTTTTTACCATACACACAAAGAGATTGTAGTGTATGTATCACACCTTTCAGTCTGTCAAGATATTCCGGGGAAGGGGTCTGGGTAAGGGGAGATAGGGGTTTAGACTGATGGGTCTTCGTCGGTGGGTAGCTGAGAAACACTGGGGTACTTGACATCGGGTGGTCCGAGGAGACAGGTACCCTAAGAGGTCCTTTCTTATGACCTCACTCAACGGTAAAGGAAGAGGTCTCTGACTTGGGCACAGAGTACTGAGGACGGAACCGTCCACCCAAGAAATGGTGATCGCGGTGGACCCTTCGGGTAGTACACAAATATGTAGAGAAGTAAAAGGTGCACTCTATATCGGATCACTGGGTGACACTACCTTCCCTTCCTAGATCGACAGAAGGGATGTTTCGGTGAGAGGGAATGCGGTTGAAGGGTTAGGTTAATGTTTGTATAAAAAACCAATTTAAATCGCAAACGTCAGAGTGCCAGTACATCTAGTGTCGACTTGGTATATTATACTACTGATTTAAGGACAAAAACGTGTTCAATAAGAAAAAAACGACTTTAATTCCAGAGTCAAAAAATAAACTATACGAAGTAAAAGACTCGTGTAGGTAGACTCTTACATTCAGAAAAGTGTCTTCGAAGTTCGTGTTATCTATTAGTTAGGTAGACAGGTAGAACGAAGGAAGGTCTCGGAAGTCACGACGACGAACTTGAGTATGTGGACAAGAGACGGACGACACCACCAACCGATACGGGTCGACACAAAGTCACCTCGGGGACTCCGGTCTGTCCACTGGTCTCAGCCCCGGTAGAACCGGGTCACCAGTCAGTAGATATCGAAAATGAGTCTTTTATAGATGACACATGAAAGAGCCAGGGTTTATTCAGGTTACGGTCTCCGACCCCTGAGTCTCCACTTAAACTATACCAGAGATAGAGGTTTCCCCAGACTCGGGTCACCCGATCATTTATTCACTACCCGGTCTTCCCTCGAGACCCTCAAAAAACGTCCCCCGCCAACTCTTTTCGGAAATTGACTCTGAACCCTTCCCGGCCATACCTTCCGAAGGACCTCCTCCACTCCGATTTACTCAGAGTTGAACAGCCCTCAAAAGACTCTCAAGACCCTTCCCGCACGGTCCATCCTTTCACAGCGACACACGTGTCAGTGTCCCTATACTCTTTCGTGCTGAGAAAGACTTAAAGTTTCTTCGTTAATCACTGCTGGTACACCCTCCCAAGGGCACCTCCCTACCCACTACAGAACACATGGTCCGAGTCCCTGGACTCCCTTTACCCCTCTTTGTCCTAGAATTTCTGTACTGACCCAGACACACAGAACCCTTCTGTCCTACCGACGTCTCCCAGTCTATTTAACCACTCTCTCTGTCCGATCACTCCCGTTACAACTACAGACCGTTTCCTATTTTTCCCGAACTTGATTGTGACCGTGACCTCCACTCCGCACCCCGAGTGTTCTTGAATACCCCGGGTTTATCTGATTTGAACCCCAGTGTTCCTTACACCCTTGTGACTGACTATTAAGGGTCCACAGAGTCCCTTTACTACAAAGATAAGTTACGTACCGAAGACCCTTTGGTCTTCGATGAGACCGACCTTTTTTCGTGGGACTGAGGAAATCACACAAACTTCCCGGTCTCCTACCTACGGGTCCTTGACTCCCTCAAATCTTTAGTCTGTCGTCTCCGTTCTAAAATTTTTTCTCAATCATGTCGGAGCGATCATTTTCGCACTCGAGACCCCAGTCCGTCGGTAACCAAATTTACGGACGAGACTGTGGACGAACGACTCGGAGACAAAAGGGTCGACGTTTTACCCTTGGTATTAGGATGGCCGGAGTACCCTATAAACACTCCTAATTTACTCGGGTACCGATGTTTCACGAACCGTGCCATGGATCCTGTATTCTTCCCGAAATAAAACACTGAAGGATAATAAACAGAATCCCTGGTTCATACCGAAGTTTCTCGTCTACTCTAGACTCGATTACAGTCTTCTCCTCCTCCGGCTCGGCCGAAGTATCCTCTCACTAGACACGACAGTGTGGTCCGGGGTGTGGACGTTCTGGGACGGGAACCACATTACGGGAGGAGACGGTTTTCAAGACTTAAAAAATTGTTTTCTGGGTTCCAAAAGTAACAGGTGACCTGGGGTGTTTAATACATAATCAAGACACTTATCCTATAGTCCGTCTCTTCTCCCCCATGGAAACTTCGTTTTCCTGAGACACACACGTTTCCGTACGACTTTGAACTCCGAGTCGAGTAAGACTTCCGTCAGGGTCTGTGAGAGAAACGTCGTCCTCTTGACACGGAGGGGCCCTTCGTGCACGAGGTTCATCTTTTGTCACTTTCCGAAGTTCACTTTGTAATTCTCCAAACCTGCGACCCACTCCATATGTACCCCTCGGAAGGTTTGACTCAGTCACTTACCTTTACAGGACTATCAAGTGTCTTCCGTGATACCGTGANCACCACCACCACTTACCACTCCTACCTCAATACACGGTGTCAAATGTCTACCCCTTTGACTCTGGGACTCTCCACTACGCTCGTTCCGACGTTCTCCTGAAGACACCCGAGATCTGTGAAAATCGAAGTACCTGAGAGAAGAAGTATTTATATACAAATGTTCACCATTCAGTGAAGGTAGCACAGACCGAGAAACGCTGGGATACCTTACATCGGGTGGTCCGAGGAGACAGGTACCCTAAGAGGACCGTTTTTATGACCTCACCCAATGGTAAAGGAAGAGGTCCCCTAGAAGGGTTGGGTCCCTAATTTGGGTCCAGAGGGCGTAACCTCCGTCTGCGAAATTGGAGACTCGGTAATCCCTTCGGGTTATACATATGTATGTACGTGTATTTACATATGTGTATGTATGAGTAAGTGTACATATGTAAGTATATGTACATACATATAGACATACATATTAATATGGAAGTCAAGTCAACGAGTCAGCACAGGCTGAGAAACACTAGGGTACTTGGCGTCGTACGGTCCGGAGGGACAGGTAGTGGTCGAGGTCGTCAGGTGGGTTTGGGTACAGGTAGCTCAGTCACTACAGTAGGTTGGTAGAACAAGGGACAGCTGGGGAAGAGGAGGACGGGAGTTAGAAAGGGTCGCAGTTCCAGAAAAGGTTTTAATATACAATATATACATGTCAATATGAAATGTCGACGTAACCATATTTCCGTTTGTATAATTACAATATATGATTTTATAAAGAAACTGAACTTCATGTCACCTTGGTTCCAAGACACGAACAACGGGAATTGTCCATGTAGTAGGGACCATACTCAACGAGCCGAAAAGGTCGAGAAACCCTCAACAGGGGTCCTGAGGAGACTCACCCGTCAGGAGAAGAGGAGTTCCCCTCACGACCGGTCGGGTATGTCGGTAAAGTCTACCGTGGACGAAACGGAGGCTCTTGAAAAGTAAGGTTAAAGGATTCTTACCACGACTACTGACAAACCGAAACCTAGGCTACCACTCCGACTCCCTGTCTACTTCCTTTCTCTCAACGTTTGTAGGGACACAACCCCCTGTGTTCAGTTTCCAGAGACACAGACGTTTACAGACACTGAAATGAGGACCACGGTGGATGTCGCAGTGGGGACCCCTGACCTGACGGACGGATGAGGTGGGTGTCCCTCCCACCCCTCCGACTCATTCACCGTCAGCGACTCCTACGACAGACCTCTCCTCTTTGCAGTGACAGACAGACAGACCCCAAGGCCCTTTTGGACGGACCTCCATCTCCTTCGTACGTCTGAGACACCCAGACGACGAACCCATCGGTAGTGCCACCCACCTACCTCGAGGGTCCTCCCGACAGGGGTGTTGTGGAAGAAGGAGGTTGAAAGGAGTGTCTAAGGAACCGGAAGAACAAGAAAGGAGGCATACGAGTCCTACCACCGTCCTACTGGACTAAGTGTTCGAACTCAGGTCAGAGAACGTAGTGTCGAAACCGGTGACCTACATGGACCCATCCTCCCTGTCCTTTCTCTACCGTTCTTCTCACGGTTAAACCCCTTCTTTTCATCCAGGTTAGTCCAGAGTTAGAAGGGAGAAGGAGTTTAGTGTAGAGAGGTTCGGGGAAGGATGATCCATAAGTATTACCTACCTACTTACTTTCTCACTCATTTGTAAGTTGGAAAGGGTTCAGAATCTTCAGTGAGGATGGAGACCAGAGATTAAGGACATCAGCCCTGTATCTTAGGTTGACATAGAAGTTAAAGTTGTTTTAACTTAGAACGTGTAAACCTCCTTTCAGTAACTTGTCCGTTGTCGGGGGAGGGGGGCTCCCGAAGATAAAAGGTAAACTTCCGACACCCAAACGACCCTTCCATTTCCTACTTCAAACCTTAATGAGACCTTGTTTTCGTTCTGACTTAACTAGTCCCTAAACTTCTGTGCAATGTTCCCTCCCGGTACGTAAGATACTAAACCCCTCCCCACCCCCGTATTCTCCTTATCGATTATAAGGACCTCGTTAAAATAATCTCCGGTTCGTGACTCGGACCACGGGACGAATGTACTGGAAGAAAGTAGTAGTGTAAGCGAGTCCTCCGTCCACGGATTCGTTCCTATTGGGTCCGGTACGATGTCTTTGATTTTGGTGTTGTTGTAAGTTTTTGGTGAGATTTACTGAATGTCTGTGTGTGTGTGTGTTTAAGTAAAGAACGAGTGTGATATACAGGTAGATAGTTACACGGTCTCCTTCTCTGTACCGCTCTGACTCTAGATTTTCGGACCATTCCTCCCTCTACAGGTCTTGGACCTTAAGTCCTACTCCAGTTTTCTGGTCACACCACTCTCTCGAGACCTTCCTATTCTCCCTGCCCAGTCTCTCACCTTGGACGACAAACTCTAAAGTACCGACCTCGTTATCGGTCGGTTCTATTCTCGGTCCACACCGAAACGCACACCCACCGACCTCATCCTATTTCCACCTCCACGGGTCTTGTCTCCAGTTCCAAGACTACCTACCTCGGTACGAAGGTAAGGGAACCCTCTTGACCCCTGGTCCCTTCCGCTATTGTTCAGTGGCCAAGTCATACAACGTCGAGGGACCCAACATGTAAAATGGTCCTCTCCTCTAAACTTTTACTAAAAAATTTACCAGTTTGTATCTTTATATTGTATCTTCTGGAGTTTCTTTTCACACACACCTTCAGGTGAGGCGAGAGGTCACCTTTCAACCTCTTCGTGGTCTACACTTTCTCCGTGACTTTTAAGCATCCAGTACTGTTGGTCCTCCTAAACTCCTCGTTCGTAGGTTGTTGGTCCCCAGATAATTTTAAAGGTAACTTACCATTGTTATTATTTTCAATTGTCAGGTACTCTCGAATAATATACAGTCCGTGACAAGATTGGTGAAAAATACACATCGACGAAGTCAAGAGAGTACTGTGGAATGTCCCTCCATAATAAAAATAAGGGTCGTTCCTTCTCGATACATTGAACCGGTTCTGACTGACCGGTTCACCGGTGACTACACAGTCTTCACAAACTTGAGTCCCTTTGACCGAAATCTCGGGTACGTGAATTTACGACGTACTCACCCAGAGGTTATACCCACTCGTACTTGTAGTGGACCCGAACAATTCGGCTCACAACCCGGGGAGGTGGCCCCAGGTCTTACCCCGGACTCTCAAAAGTAAAGATTGTTCAAGGATACGATGTCCAGGGTTCTGGTGTGAAGGAGACGGAGTATCTATCTGTCTCGTTGGGAAGTTCTGTCTCGTTGGGAAGTTCCGTGTCGTTCATATTGTAGAGAAAGGTTTATACCGATGGTTTACGGAGTCTCGTCCACACACACACACACACACACACACACACACACACAGTGTCTCCTGTCTCTTAATACTGGATTCATCGGGACTCTCTATTCTTTACATAAGGACAGAAAACCGGGACTCTATACACCCTATACCTTTTTGTTTGGTAGGAGTGTCNTACGGAGTCTCGTCCACACACACACACACACACACACACACACACAGTGTCTCCTGTCTCTTAATACTGGATTCATCGGGACTCTCTATTCTTTACATAAGGACAGAAAACCGGGACTCTATACACCCTATACCTTTTTGTTTGGTAGGAGTGTCTCTCACTCCCGTAGTCCAAGGTGACTTTCGGGTCTCTACTCCGTGTGTCTCGTCGGTCCAAAAATCGTCTCACGTGAACCGAGTTGTGTCCTCGAGATCTCCCGTCTTACCCTCTGCCCCGCCTCTTCCGTCGTCAGCGTCCGGTCTTACCCTCTGCGACCCCACACCCACACCCACACCCACACATTCTTTCTTTCGTCAACAGACTTCTACCGGTCTGTCCTCTCTCCACGTCTGGACCTCCGGAAGGACTTCCGGAAGGGGAAGACCTTTAAAGGGTCCCCAGACACTACTGTTTATTCTGACCTCGACTATGGATTTATCTCCAACTTATTAAACCCCGAAGAGGACCTTTCGTCACTCGGTTTTCGTCCACAGTCAGAGACGTCTCGGTCAGTATTTAGAATTTAAGTCCCTACTGGTTTTTCTGGTTGAGAAACGGAGGAATTCTTTTGGAGGACGGAAGGGGTAAGTGACGGAAGTGTCCTCGTACACCCCGGTGAAGTCAAAGGGTCGGCGGTCGGGAGGACGTCGAACCCCAGGTCGAATTAATTCTCGGGGCGGCCAGTAACCAGAGCTAGTGGAGAGATTAACCCGTGGTCGACACAAAAGAGAACTGTTCCTAAGGAAATACCCTGAAGATTTTCCGGAATGTACTTTTTTGTATTGTCAAATCCCAATATCCTAGTATTTTGGTCCTTGTGAACAAAAGATATCTTTACCTCTCACGTAGAGAGAGAGACAAGGTCTTTTATAAAAAAACCTTTTGGACCCTCCCCTACCATAACTTGCAGTTTAAGAGATGTACAAATAAAAGACCTATACTTACGACTAACACCAAAATTTACCTCAAAACGTATTAGTGTCCACAACCACGTATTTCTTAGGACTTTCAAAGGACCGTCTTTACACTCTGAACTCTTTAACCTGGTACTTATCGAGGTAAATACTTGTCACTGGTGACTAACTGTCTTACTGATAATTATCGATTGTAATCGTCTCGGTAAGTGTACCCGAGTCGGATTACGGTTTGTGAACCCTACATAACAGAGGAAATTTGGACCGTTGTCCGAAGACTCCACCTAGATTTACAAGAGGGGCAAAAGTTTCTAGTCTTTCGCTCTGGGTATCTCCACTTGATTACGTACAAGCTACAGTGTACCGAGTGGCAAACCACCGACTCTACCTTGACTTTGGGTGTAGACAGGGGACGGTTTTAAGGAAAGACGGAGAGAGGTTGATTTGTTACGTTAATTGAACAACTTGAGTTCACGAACCAAACGTTGTTAATGTTATAGTTGTTGTTACTGGTGATTGAAAACATGTCGGGAAAGGATCGATGATTTAAGTGAATGTACACGATAGAGTAGACTACACTATCGGGACGCTCTCTTTGTTTCGTTAACGACGTTGAGGTAATGGTGTTTAGTCCTTGGATTCATATTCCCCGATCCGATAAATGAGTCTGTACATGGTGGTTGTTTCTTGTCTGACTAGATTAAAGATGAAGTTTAGGTCCCGGGTAGAGAGAGAGTTAAACCACGAAGGGGACCTCCTTCGGTGTATATATTTATAAAATATCGGGAAGTGAGTAAATAAGTAAGTAAGTAGGAAAGTAAATAAGTAAGTCAATGTAATGTAAAAGTAAAGGGATCCGACTAATAAATATGGACCAACGACAGAGAGAGGGGAGGAACGTTATATTCGAAGTACTCTCGTCTGGAAACGGGAAGAATACCTAATAGTTCAAAGGTCGGGGAGTTTGTCACGGATCTTCAATTCATAAATAACAGGTCACGTAAGTTTGTTTATAATTACGTTAGTGAGTCTTTTATGATTAACTCATTGATGATATAAAGTCCGTGTCCATCCAGGATCTCTACTGATGTACTTTATTCTGACCGTACTAAAGGATGTAGGTACATCGAATACAAGAATAAAACCCACACACCTCCCCATGAATTTGTGTTCAATTATTTGTTCCATTAAGGACTACCCCTAAACACGTTACACCCCTGAAGTCTCACTACGTTATCTTTCATTGTCAATGAGTCAAGAACAGGGTCTTGACAGGGGTACGACCAGCCCGTCAGGGACGGTGGGTATCCGTTAAAGGTGACGTATCATTATCAACTCCTAAATGTTTGAATCTCCGTCACGTGAATCGAGTCTCCTGAACCTGTCCCTACCCCCGTCCCTTTTGAAGGACTCTTCCACCGTGGACTCACCAAAATTTCTGTTTATCCTCAGTAGATCCTTTCTCCACCCATTTTAAGGACCGGACACGTCCCTGTCCACCGTCCTCCGGTCGACCGTGTCCCGTATCACTGACTTGGATCTCACGCTCCACCCCTGTCTCCCTTCTTTTCTTCACTCCTACTGCTCTTACCTGATCCAGGTTCCCATAGCACATCATTACGAAGAAACAAAATACACAACTGAACCGATCCGACACCAAGGGTCAACAAGTTAGTTTACGATTAGACCCGCAACGACACTTTCATGAAACATCTATACCCATTATAGATGTTAGTCAACTGAAATTCATTTCTAATAGGAATTATTAGACCCATCCGGAGTAGATTAGGTAACTAACCGGAATACTAGTTTTGACTTCAAAGGGACTCTTCCTTCTTTAAGACGGATGCCTGACGGAACAGTCGAGGACAGAATCTAAAAGGTCCGAAGTCGGACTGGACGTGGAGACCATCAACTAGTCGGCCTGAGGTGTTGATTTCTTCGATTAAGGAACTTTATTTAGAGATCTACTATGTATCTATTCATCTGTCTACTGAGGATTAGAGGAGGACTAAATGAAAGAGACCATCTGGGAACTGACTGACTATGTATGAATCGGTCGATTCACTTGAAGTAGAAATTGTATCACCTTTCTTCGGTACCGTCCGAAAGTCGTTTTCTCCTTTTATTGGTCTAAACACACTTTTGTGCGACCGATATTACAGTTCACCTAATTTTCCCGTTCCGACCTCCCACCACCCGGTACAGACTTCGCCAACGGACTTGATTCGGTACTGTCATTTTTACCGACATTTCTACCCCTGGTTGAGTTCGTTATAATGTTTTCGTCTTAACCGATCAGAATTGCAGATCAGTTCCGATACCAAAAAGGACACCAGTACATACCTACACTCTCAAGCTGACACTTCTTCCGACTCGTGACTTCTTAACTACGAAAACTTGACACCACAACCTCTTCTGAGAACTCTCAGGAAACCTGACGTTCCACTAGGTTGGTCAGATAAGACTTCCTCTAGTCGGGACCCTAACGAAATCTTCCGTACTACCATTTCGACTTTGAGGTCATGAAACTGGTGGAGTACGCTTCTCAACTGAGTAACCTTTTCTGAGACTACGACCCTCCCTAACCCCCGTTCTCCTCTTCCCCTGCTGTCTCCTACTCTACCGACCTACCGTAGTGACTGAGCTGCCTNTTGGTCAGATAAGACTTCCTCTAGTCGGGACCCTAAAGAAATCTTCCTTACTACCATTTCGACTTTGAGGTCATGAAACTGGTGGAGTACACTTCTCAACTGAGTAACCTTTTCTGAGACTACGACCCTCCCTAACCCCCGTTCTCCTCTTCCCCTGCTGTCTCCTACTCTACCGACCTACCGTAGTGACTGAGCTGCCTGTACTCAGACTCACTTGAGGTCCTCAACCACTACCTGTCCCTCCGGACAACGCGACGCTAAGTACCCCAGCGTTTCTCAGCCTGTGCTGACTCGCTGACTTGACTTGACTTGCAGGTCAACGAAAGTTTAACGAACAGGTCTATGAAAGCTTGACACCACGACCTCTTCTGAGAACTCTCAGGAAACCTGACGTTCCTCTAGTTTGGTCAATTAGGATTTCCTTTAGTTACCTTATAAGTAATCTTCCTGACTACGACTTCGACTTCAAGGTTATTAAACCGGTGGACTACGTTTCTCCTTTTCTAGGACTACGACCCTTTCTGACTCCCGTCCTCCTCACCCCACTGGCTCCTACTCTACCAATCTATCGTAGTGACTGAGTTGCTTGTACTCGAACTCGTTTGAGACCCTCTATCACTTCCTGTCCCCTCGGACCGTACGATTTCTGGTACCTCAGTTTTTTTCACCCTGTGTTGAATCACTGACTTGTTGTTGTTTCACAGGTCAATATACACCTACCACTTCCGTCAACGTCACTCAGGGTCTAGGAACCTGTAGAACCATCTACGTTGTATTTATGGTAATCCCGTCCTTAAACCTAGACAAGGGTCGACAGGACAAATGTGGATGTCGGTACGGATCGTGAGGTTTCGACGAGGGACATGTAACTTACTTACCTACCACCACGTTAAGGGACTTTGAGGCTAGTATCCAACCTACCGGACCACCAGTTCCTACTCTTTAGATGTTCCCGCACACCCTGTCCAACTCAAACTCAACTGACAATCCACCCTCCTCTCTGGACCTTCCTTCGATCTCTCTGTCAGACACCCGTCCTCTCTGGGGTCCTGTCTCTGACACGGAGTAGAGGATTTCCGTCCCTAACATGGACGGAAATCCCCAGTCCTGTGGGACTCCCACACACACATCGTATCTTGGTTCTCCGACTCCTGCCTTAGAACCTCTTTAACGTCGTAAATATCTGACCTCGTCCCCTTCTTGGGGAATTTCTTCTTAGTCTTCGTCACCGGTCTCTCCCTCCTCCGTTTAGTTCTCTTATGTCATCGTTCCTCGGTCGTTCCTACCTCACAAGGGTGACGATGACTCTCCAGTTCTCGGTACGTCTGAAGTTATCATTAGAACCGGTCACGTCACTACCACTCCCACCTCCCCTGTCTCCAGTTTACGTCTGTAAACTCCTTCTGTACCTGTCACTCCATACCCTCCGGCATAGAGGTCTCTAGAGAGGGTTGGAGGGAAGGGTTGTCAACTGGTCTGCAATGGTCGGGTAGAAGTTCATACACTTTGACTCCGGGTCTCTCGACGTCGACCACTTTACAGTAGTGTCCGGTCTCCCCTGACGTGAGATTGTGTCGTCAACAAGTCCTGCATGTGATGGAAAATACTCGACCGTCCTATGTCTGAAACTGTTCTTACTACCGACACGTCCCGCCCCGCGGTTGGGACAGGGTCGACTAGGAACGGCTGCACGTCCCGTTCTCGGAGGTCCCGCACGTTCTTGTAAAAGAGTCCCCCTTGGTGGAAGAGAACTTTGTCAGACAAGACGACTCAACTGTCCTCTCTCTTTACCCCTGAAGAGTCAGGACCCGACCCACGGTTCTGGCCGAGTTTCCTCCTTCCACGGCCCTCCGGCCAGGTCGAACGTCGGAGGGACCCGGGGTGCACCCGGTATGGTCGAGGAGACGGAAGAGGCCCCTGGCGCCTCTCTAACGTACACGATTTAAACAAACAAAACTTGATCGTAACTTATTTGTGAACGATGCTGGGTACGAGACATGAGTAAAAATGCATGAACTCAAATAACTTAGGAGTGTTACGAGAAACTCCTTACATACGACTAACAAGAATCCATTCTTACTTTTTTGACTCCGGGTCTCTCCAATGTAGGGGACGGGTTCCAAGGTGTCGACCAAGACGTCCACCCTTCCGTCTCTACGAATTGAGGACTTAGACAACCTACCTACTAAGAAATCGGAACCTCACGCCACACCCAAGTTTAGTAGTCACCCCAGTGCCTCCTCCTATGTCCTAATAGAGAGGTCAAGACCTTAGAAACTACTCAATGTAGTACCGAAACTCTGAGACAAAGGAGTAGACATTTTACCCCCATTACAACGGGTGAGTATTCTGATATTACTCCGAGTTTCCCACACAGAAAACAAACATTTAACAGAGTGTCTCTCACAGGTCGAGTCTCTTCTACGAGGTATCTACAGGATAAAGTGAAAAGAAGGAAAAAAAAAAAAAAAACTCCCCCCCCCGTCACTCCCCTTCGAAATAGAACTTGAAATCCAGTCTTTTAATCCCGTTTTCACGATCTTAGAATTAGTCTGACGGGTCCTCAGTTTACGACGAAGACTATGGACAATCAATAAACTAAAACTTGTTCAGTGAAAAGGAACGGCCCTGGAGTTAAAGGGATCGACGTTTTATACCCTTTTAGTCAAATCAGGTTCTAGGGGTTCTAGGTTCGGGGGTGTTGGGGAACTTGATGATAGTGAAGAACACTAGTGGTTGACTAGTGTAGTAACAAAGGGAGTTCGGTTCCATTGTGAACTCTTGGGAAAACCGTACCTGAAGGATATCAGACGGATATTAAGATGGTCATTCGTTAATACGTTCCTAATTTAATGGTACAAAGTTCTTCTGTGAACGACTACACGATTCAGGAGACAACTTCTGTTGTATAATTAGAACCGTACACAATTATAAACGTAGTGATTCCTGTTACAAAATACTTACGTTTTCAGTAAATAAAATAAGTCAGACCTTTGCCAATAAGCAACGAACGAGATGTGCCCCGTGACGAAAGTCACACTCTTTACGGAACGGGAGTCCATCGTATATCAGGTCCGAGTGTAAACGACCGTGGACAATATTCGGAGCACGAAGTGGTCGTGTCCTCCGTCTCTTGGTGTCACGGTCTCCGTCTCTTAGTGTCAAGAGACAACGACTGTCGAGCAGACATGTCTCGTTGAAAACTTAGAATCGAGGTACTGATGAATTATCCACTCCCTTCGGTAAGGTAACAAAAGGAGGAGTCAAAGGAACAGACTTTATACTTCTATTATTATCGATAAGGGTCAAGTCCAGTCAGTGAGTCAGCACAGACTGAGAAACACTGGGGTACCTGACGTCGTGTGGTCCGAAAGGACAGGTAGTGGTTGAGGACCTCGAATGAGTTTGAGTACAGGTAACTCAACCGCTACGGTAGGTTGGTAGAGTAGGAGACAGTAGAGGAAGAGGAGGACGGAAGTCAGAAAGGGTCGTAGTCCCAGAACAGGTTACTCAGTCAAGAAACGTAGTCCACCAGTTTCATAACCTCAAAGTCGAAGTCGTAGTCAGGAAGGTTACTCATAAGACCTGACTAAAGGAAATCCTAACTGATGAGGGTCCTGATGAAATCCTAACCGATGAGGGCCCCACATCCCACCCCCACCCACCACCCGAGATACTCCAAATTTTGTTTCTCATAAATATTTCGTACGTTATGATTTTTTTGAAATACATGAGTTATTTGACATCAATCATTATAATTAAGACATAGGAGAATTGTTGAGACACTTCAACCATGATAAAAGTGGTAAAACGTATCTCCCTTTATTTCAAAGTCTCTCAAAATTAGAGTCTCTCCAATCCAGTGAACGGGTCCTAGTGTGTCGATTGGTTGTCATCTTCATTCCAAGTATAGGTCCCGATGAACTGAGATAATGGATTTACACTACGACACCAGTGTACAAGGGGTTTGAGCGTTAACCTGATCGACGTGCCGTTCTCTTTTGGCACAAGGAGAAACCGCAGAATACGTTGTTTGGTATACCTGGGAGTTCGAGAATGTATTGTCCGGGTCACGATTGCTCTCCTTCAAATTGTTGTTGTGTTTTTTGTCTAGCGTAAGTGTTGTCTGGTGGTATACAAGGGGGCAGGAGACCGTCGTCGGCAGGGTCGCGGATGAGCCCGCGGGTGTCTTCAGAAGAGCTGGTTTTGTCAAAATAAGGGTTCACTGAGTTTGCTATCAACGGAAATGAATTTCTTCCCTCCCCTTTTTTCTTAGTCTCGAAAATGTTTTCTTCTTTAGAACAAGTGAGGAGTCCCTTTCGAGTCTTTGGAGTCGGAGGAGAGCAACCGGACCCTTGGACTACCAAAGAGGTCCCTCTCAGACCGGAGACACTGGACCGACGACGGGGTGTGTCTCGTTCCCTCCGGTACTACCGTAACTACGGACTCAGAGGTGCAATTCGACGGACCCAGGAAACCCAGTAGAGGAAGCGTACCAGAAATTGAGGAAGTGATAGAACACGAGTACGAGCAAAGTTCTCAAAGTCCGAACGAGATCCAAAGACCTTCACCGGGGGACCGTGACTCGGGTTACGATCTTCCCACGAAAGTGGACACCTGTGTCCCCTTTCCGGTGACCGAGTCCTGTCGACGGCAGAAGGATGACAAATAGAAACCGGACCAGAAGAGAGAGACTGAGGGAGGGTAGCTGAAGGGACAGGACGTCGGTTTGTTAGGACCGTTATACATTTAGACTAGGACGGTGGGGTTTAAGGACTATCGGGGACACCAGGAAGTGCACACCGGAAAGCGGGGTGAAACGTGATAAGAGGGTCAACTGGAGTCTCGGGGTCAATGTACCCACAAGACAGGTACCGGACACTGAAACGACACGAGAAGGGGGACGACCCGGGTAAGTGGGGAGAAAGTACGGAAGGAGTAGAAGACTTAGAGTCGGTGTACACCGATAACCTCGGAACTTTACACCAATAACTCTAATTCCTTAACGGTCAGTACATAATCAAAATTAAGTACTTTTTATTAAAATCTAATTAAGAGTCCAACGTTTCCTTAAAAGAAAGGGTATAAAAGAAGGATATAAATACCTGTATGAAGAATATAATTATCATTTTATGTGAACCATAAACAGAACCATAAACAGAATATGTGTTTTCAACGTATAGGTTTTCAAATAGACACTACAAAGATAAAAGGTTTCTTACGGTACAGTCATATCTAGGGCGGGGTCTGAGAGTAGAGTGTTACACTACAACTGTCAGGAAGTGTCTCTCTACCTTGACCCACCCCAAACATTGACTCGTTCTCTTATACTACGGTCACTGACACACGGAAGACTCAGATCCAGTATTTTCCATAGAGACGTAAAACATAGGACCTTAGGACCTAAGGAGTGAGACTCCCTTTGTTCGGTGGTACGATACTCCTGGGAAAACACCTCTACTTGATTTCTAGAGTCTTTTGTCGGTTGTGGTTGAACGGCCAGTATACTCTGTCGGTCGAGTTGTCGTCTGAGAGGTCGGGGTCAGTTCGGAATTGTTGTCGGGGTCGAATATAGACTAATGTCAAAGTATTCTGTAGGGTTCACCCTGGACGGGTCTACTTGGAAAAGTCTTTAGGACTGTGAGTCTTAGACACTTGTGATATTTACAGTATCAATATCCGGTGACTCAAAACCCCGTCAAACGATACATCAGTATTATTGAGATCAGTAAAAAAAAAGATTGTGGTAAATAACTTATCAAATAGTAAAGGTACCAGAAGGGTCCACCACGTCACCATTTCTTAGACGGACGGTTACGTCCTCCAGGTTCTCTGTTTCCAAACTAGGAACCTAACCCTTCTCAGGGGACCTCTTCCTTTACCGTTGGACGAGATCATAAGAACGGACCTTATAAGGTGTCTGTCACCTCCGACCGACCGATGTCAGGTACCCCAGTGTTTCTCAACCTGTGTTAACTCTCGTGTATGTGTGAAGAAAAGGGATGTCTATTGTCTACAGTAAAAGTAGTATTTAATTTAGGAGTATCTCTACCAGAATAAGACAAGATAACCTGACATAGTTAAGTTTTTTATTATAGTTTAACAAATTTAGTAACCACAAAATAAAATATACAATGATATACCATCTCCATTTTTTCACTTTTCACTGTCAGTAGTCAACACAGGCTGTAAGGGAAGAAGTCCCATAGAAAGACTGGGTCCCTAGTTTGGGTCCACAGGATGTAATGTCCGTCTAAGAAGTGGTAGACTCGGTGGACCCTTCGGGGACATTGACGGGACATTATGACTATAAGAAAAAGAATATTATGAACCCATAATATTAAATAAAAAAGTCTCTTAAAACTCTTAGTCGTCTTGTACAACGTAAAAATCACTCAAACACTACTTGAATGTTTTATTGTATTCCTTTTGACTATATAAATACTATCACGTCGAAGGACATGTTTTTATGTTACATGAAAGAGTAAATTCAAAAGAAACTACAAGTCCTCATAAAATTTCAACAGAAGTATACAATAACATATAATGAATATTTCAGATATTCATACAAATATCGGAATATTTCAGATATTTCAGATATTCACATATAATATTTCAGATATTGATATAAAGTAACATATAATGTAATTATAGAACCAATTACTACATTTGACTGAAAAGGACAATACGAATGATAAGAGTAACACTAAATGTATATACTTTTAATAACTAAAGATATATAATTAAAACATACGATGAAGGAATGACTTATTAGATAAATACATACCTCCGAAGTCCAAATAAGACAATCAAAATGACCGACATGTTGATATAATATTCGTTTGACTCTATCAAATTAGAAAAGATTATAAATACAAAGGTTAAGACATAATTATAAAAACGAACTTATTGTTTCACCATTATCACCTGTAAGAATCACTCTGATGAAGATTTCTCATGTAGATCGGTGCACCCAGAGGACCTAAGAACGGTACACCGATAACTCTGACTTCCTAAAATAGGCAGAATTAACTAAATCTATCGATATAAACACATCATTAATGGATATCCTGTCGTGTTCTACTTTTAAAGAAGTGAAGTATATTACCATCGAAAATCTAACTCTGTCAGTAAATTGTGTACACCTGATAAGTTTATGGAAATAAAGTGATCGAAAAATTTTAATTTTGGTCGACAGCTTACAACACTTTGTGGAGAAGTTATAGATACCTCTACGAATTCAGTAAAAAGAAGAATATAGATGATTATAGTACTTAGTAAGACTTGGTAGGAACGTGACCTAATTCGGGTTGAACCAAGACTACATAGTAAGAAAAGTAACTAACGAAGTAAGACCAAAATTACAAAGTAAATCCTAAAAAAATTAGTTAGGATCACGATTTACAAAGAACACATTAGAAACAGTCTAAAACTATCGTCACTTAAGAGTAAACAATTTTTTCGTTTCTTTCTTTTGAACTTTCAAAGATGAAATATTAGACTGTATCAAACTGATCTTGACAATAGTAGACGAAAATTTTCAGACATCCCAAAAGAAAGAAAAAATTTTTGGTAAAGAAATAACCACCGACGCGCCAAAACAACGACACGCGGCCGAAAGAGATCGACACCACTTACCCTCGATGAGGGACCAGCGAAGAACGACGCCTCGTGTCCGACATCCACGACCCGAAGTCAGTAGCGTCGAGGGTCCGGGCTCTCGCGGGTGCGTCATCAACGCCACGTACCCGAACACACGGGGACCCGCACGCCTTAGAGGGGTCTGGTCCCTAGCTTGGTCGCAGGGGACGTAACCGTCCACCTGAGTTGGTGATCTGGTGGTCCTTTCGAGACATCCTAAAAGACCGCTTTAAGAAATCCACACTTTAAACCCTTTCCCTCATGGAACAACAGATCAAAGAGATACAGAAGAGATGTTTAGTCAGACAAATCTAAAGGATATAGAAAATCCAAGACAAAACTATATGACGTAAAAGGAGTTTTTAAGAAAGTAGGTCTAAAAAATCTTTTTTTCAAACGTTTGTTCTCAGTGTATAAATAAATGACAAAGAACTAACATGAGGATACAAAGATTAAAAATCATTGACCGGAAAGAAGTGTGGGGAGAATGGGTGTCGAAACAGTTACTAGTCCACTGGATTAATAAATAAATAACATGACATAATCGAAAGAATTTTCTTAGTCATATAAATAAATAAGTAAGTAGGTCTAACAAGACAAACGATTGTCATTCGAAAAAGAAATAATTAAATAAGGAAGACGAAAGGTTGTTAACTAAACCGATAAAAAAAGATTTAAAAACTATAAACAAACCAGGTAACCAAGGACATGAAAAATTGACTATACTTATAACTCCATATTTAAATGGAACCTTTGACGAAAATGTCATAGGGTACCAAAATTATGTATTATAAGAATAATAATTACGAAAACTTGACACCACAACCTCTTCTGAGAACTCTCAGGGAACCTGACGTTCCTCTAGGTTGGTCAAGTAAGACTTCCTCTAGTCGTGACCCTAAAGAAATCTTCTTTACTACCATTTCGACTTTGAGGTCATGAAACCGGTGGAGTACGCTTCTCAACTGAGTAACCCTTTCTGACTACGACCCTCCCTAACCCCCGTCCTCCTCTTCCCCTGCTGGCTCCTACTCTACCGACCTACCGTAGTGACTGAACTACCTGTACTCAAACTCACTTGAGGCCCTCGACCACTACCTGTCCCTCCCGACCACACGACGCTAAGTACGCCAGTGTTTCTCAGCCTGTGCTGACTCGCTGACTTGACTTGACTTGACTAAGAATAATTACAATGAACTTTAGGACATACCTAATTTTCAATAAATTGACTTTATGTTTAAATAAAAATTTAAAATAGTATTAAAGATGAAAAGAACGAAACATTCTTCTCTTATAACGTCTTATAAAGACGTAGAACCTTAGAAAATCAAATCCGTAGATAACGTATTATTCAAAAACACTTATGTTTCATCCTAAGTTTTTTTGTATTCTATATCAGAGGTGAAGGTCCAATGTGTCAAACTTTATGTCAACTGGGAGGTATAGGTATCTATGGTGAAGGTGTCCAAGTTGGTTGACGTCTAGCTTTTATAAGTCCTCCCTTTTTTATTGGTTCTTTTAAGGACTTTCGTTTTGAATTTAAACGACTTGAAGTTGTTGATAAATTGTATCATAAATGGAACATAAATGTTGATAAATGTATCGTAAATCTAACATAATCCATAACATTCATTAGATCTCTATTAATTCGTATTCCCTTCTACCCGTATCGAAATTGTGTGTATGATGTGGTAAAATATATTCCTCAAACTCGTAGACGTCTAAGACCATAGGTGTCCCCAGGTCCCTTGGGTAAGGGATATCTATGACTCTCTGTTGATATATGATTAATCCAAACGAAATATAAACAATAAATCTACAAATAATGTATGAAATAAATAAGTAGGTGAACTATACAGTCTCAGACTCTTCTATTTAATGGAAAATATAGGGCCAAAATAACAACAATTACCTACACTCTCGACCTCACACTTCTTTCGACTCGCGACTTCTTAACTACGAAAACTTGACTCCACAACCTCTTCTGAGAACTCTCAGGGAACCTGACGTTCCTCCAGGTTGGTCAGGTAGGATTTCCTCTGGTCAGGACCCACAAGTAACCTTCCTGACTACGATTTCGACTTTGAGGTCATGAAACCGGTGGAGTACGTTTCTCAACTGAGTAACCTTTTCCAAGACTACGACCCTCCCTAACCCCCGTCCTCCTCTTCCCCTGCTGTCTCCTACTCTACCGACCTACCGTAGTGGCTGAGCTACCTGCACTCAGACTCACCTGAGGTCCTCAACTACCTGTCCCTCCGGACCGCACGACGTTAAGCACCCCAGCGTTTCTCAGTCTGTGCTGACTCGTTGACTTGACCCGACTCACAGAAGAACGTAGAGAGTATTAGAGACGAAATACTTATAAGGAGGACACATCTAACAATGTGACTAAAAGTTTTAAGAATATTGGAGAGACACTTAACGTAAGAAATAGTAATATTTTATAGGAAGGAACAAACTAAGTCGTAAAAAATTTGGACTTAAGTTACAAAAGAGTATAAACTTCCGTTGGAGTCGAAAGAAAGTCAACCATAAACGGATAATGTGTAAAGAGGGAAAAATTGTAAAGACCCAATGAAACTTAAAACGAAACACTAAGTCAATCTATCAGAAAAGAAAAATATTCACTCAATTTTGGGTAAATATGAATAACTATATTCTCTACACAAACCGAGAATAAAGACAGTAGATTAACGTACAATAGGAGAGTCGAGATGTATATAAAACAGAAATTTCATTACACAAAAAACGTGGTTGAAGTAACTTCATATTAAGAGTATACTATTTCACTTATAGAAGTTTTACATATGAGACTATTCAAGACTGTATATATGTATATATATGGGTATGTTGGTAGTGACGTTAGGTCTATCATTTGTATTCAGTAGTACGGGTTTTAGAAGGAGTATAAGAAACGTTAGAGAGGGAGGGTAAGATAAGGTGAAGGGTGAGTGTGGGGGTCGTTGGTATCAAGGTGTAAGTGACATCTAAACAAATTTTACAGATATAAAAGTTGACTACCTTAGTATGTATATATAAGAAAGAAACAGATGAAAATTAAGTGTGTCGAATTCTAAGTAGGAATAACGACACACAGATTATGAAATAAGGAAAAATAACCACTTAACATGACATAATATATTTATATGGTGTTAGACAACTGGGTAAAAGGACAACTACTTGTAAATACAACAAGGGTCAAAAATCGATAATGTTTATTTTTACACTCTTTGTAAGGACGTACGTACGTATGATTCAGCGAAGTCAGGACAGGTTCAGAAACGTTGAGACACCTGATACCGGATAGTCCGAGGAAACAGGTACCCAAAGAAGTCCGTTCTTATGACCTTACCCAACGGTAAAGGAGGAGGTCCCCTAGAAGGGCTGGGTCCTTAGCTTGGGTGCGGAGAATGTAGAGGACGTAACCGTCCGTCCAAGAAATGGTGATCGTGGTGGACCTTTCGGGTTTGTAAGTATACGTGTGAGTATAACAAAATTTTTAGGAGAGAGACGTTGAAGGGACCGTCAGGTCATCAATACTTAACGGGACGGTTACATCCCCTGTACCCGTACTAGGGACCATACCCTTCTCATGTGTACGACACCTCGTTGGTTCGGACCCGTGGTGTCGATGGCTCGGACACGAGACCCCGGGTCCTTGGTGTTGATGACGTCGGGTGTTCGGGATCTCGGGTCCGACACTTTGTTCCTTTCGGCGGCGCTACTCTTCGGTGTGTGTGATTGATCTCTCATCGGGGCTGAGAGACGTCGATCTCGTTTTCGGGTATGCCGTTGTTTCCGGGTCGTGTCAGTTTGTATTTCTATTAAGAAAAATTAAGAGATTTCAATAAGAGCATCTAATATGGATCTTCCTCTTACTGTTTCAGCCACGGACAAATGATAGAGCTCTTTGAAGGTTTGATAAAAGGTTTCATCAACATGGTACAAAATCAGGATACCAGTCACGTACTCTCGAGACCAACAAGGAGTGGAAACGGATACGGACATTACCAGTCAGAAAGATTGACATGAATAAGATCACATGTACATCACCATAAATTAATCCCAAGTTTACACGTAAAGGGATTACTACAACTATTACTATGTATGTACCTACACTATCAACTTGGTATTTCTGACTCGTGGCGTCTTACTACGAAAACTTAACATTACGACCCCTTCTGAGAACTCTCAGGAAACCTGACGTTCCTTTAATCAGTTAGGATTTCCTTTAGTTGGAACTTATAAGTAACCTTCCTGACTACGACTTCGACTTCGAGGTTATGAAACCGGTGGACTACACTTCTCGACTGAGTTACCTTTTCTGGGACTACGACCTTTCTGACTTCCGTTTTTCTTTTCCCCCACTGTCTTCTACTCAACCAACCTATCGTAGTGACCGAGTCATCTGTACTTAAACTCGTTTGAGGCCCTTTATCACTTCCTGTCCCTTCTGACCGCACCACGTCAGGTACCCCAGTGTTTCTCAACCTGTACTGAATCACTGACTTGTTGTTTTTACTACAACCTGAAGAAAAACATACGAATGAACGGTAGGTGTAAAGGAAACCACTTCACTGGCAAGTTCAGAAACTCCAACAAAAGAGTAATAACTCAAAACTCCTAATAAACATATGTAGATTAGGAATTAATTGTAGCCAAACTTAAGACAGCCAGGTGAATATACACGTAAAAAATTTATTTGTACGTGATTTACTAGAAACCAACCAAATTAGGTACTTACACCTTGACCTATGCTTACCGGCGACTTCAATTTATACCTAAAAAGTTGGTACGGGTGCCTCAGCCACTACGATAGATTGTTAGAGTAGAAGCCGACAGGAGAAAAGGAAGAATTTCGGAAGTTAGAAGGTCGTACTCCCAGAAAAGGTCACTCAGTCGAGAATCATAAGGAATGGGGACGTAACAAGTTCTAGTTGACGTCAAATGTATATTCCTGAAATGTCTACATTCGAAATGTGTGTGAAAGAGGGTCATTCACCGAACAGAAAAGTAAGACAATCATCGTAGAAAGTTCTTTTTGCTTTAAAAGAATTAAAGACAACTTCAGATTAAATAGTCAAACAAGAATATACCTAGTACGAAAACTACAGTATAGATTCTTTTGAAAGATTGGGTACCAGTGCTTTAGAAGAGGATGCGGAAAAGAATTCTTCAAAATATAAAAGGCTCAAAGTGTAAATATAGATGTTAGACAAAACCCAATTACAAACACGTCCTACGTTCCGTTCCTAGTGTCAAGTTATAAAAACATTAATCTATACCCAACAGGTCAACGTAGATCACCAAAGGTACAAAAATATAGAAATATATTATGGAAATCAAGAGAGATGAAAAACCCGTCATAGATAATCAAGTGATGAGACTCACTACTGTGTTACTCACGTAAACAGAAGGAGAAGAATTATTCGGTTAAAATCAGTTATTGTAGTATAAATGGTCACACCTACAACGTGTCTATGAATACAAGTCAAGTCAGTCAAGTCAGTGAGTCAGCACAGGTTGAGAAAGGTAACTGCCGTCGTGAGGTCCGGAGGGACAGGAAGTGGTTGAGGGCCTCAAGTGAGTCTGGGTACAGGTAACTCAACCACTACGGTAGGTTGGTAAAGTAGGAGACAGCAGGGGAAGAGGAGGGTGGAAGTTAGAAAGGATCGTAGCCCCAGAAAAGTTTACTCAGTCAAGAAGCGTAGTCCACCGGTTTCATAACCTCAAAGTCGAAGTTGTAGTCAGGAAAGTTACTTATAAATCGTGACTATAGGAAATCCTATCTGACCAACCTAGAGGAACGACAAGTTCCCTGAGAGTTCTCAAAAGAGATTATGGTGTCAAGTTTTCGTAGTTAAGAAGTCGTGAGTCGAAAGAAATATCAGGTTGAGAGTGTAGGTATGTCTTGATGACCTTTTTGGTATCGTGACTGATCTACCTGGACACAACCGTTTCATTATACAAACGAAAAATTATACGACAGATCCAACCAGTATTGAAAAGAAGGTTCCTCGTTCACAGAAAATTATAGTACCGACGTCAGTGGTAGACGTCACTAAAACCTCGGGGTTTTCTATCAGACAAAGACAAAGGTGACAAAGACGTAGATAAACGGTACTTCACTACCCTGGTCTACGGTACTAGAATCAAAAGACTTACAACGCAAAATTCGGTTGTAAAAGTGAGAGGAGAGAGTGAAAGTAGTTCTCCGAAATATCAAGGAGAAGTGAAAGACGGTATTCCCACCACAGTAGACGTATAGACTCCAATAACTATAAGAGGACCGTTGGAACTAAGGTCGAACACGAAGTAGGTCGGGTCGTAAAGAGTACTATCTGAGACGTATATTCAATTTATTCGTCCTACTGTTATATATCGGAACTGTATGAGTAAGGAGATAAACCTTGGTCAGACAACAAGGTACAGGTCAAGATTGACAAAGAAGGACTGGACATATGTCTAAAGAGTCCTCCGTCCATTCCACCAGACCATAAGGGTAGAGAAATTCTATGAATACATTAATTCGAATATAAAGTTAATGAACTCAACAGTCGAAAAAGGGACAAGAATAACATACGAATCATATTAAAGAATCATCTTTTTCCACCCTTTACGACTGTCTGTATAAGCGTAATCTTCAGGGTTTAGGTAGTCAAGGGTTATATCGTTGTTCGTAGACCCGAGATGACCTCCGGTCTCTCGGGACCGAGAGAATTAATGGTAAGATAACACTGGAGTCTTATCTACGGATTGGATAATTTTGGAGTTAAAGGATCAGAAATCTTACCCTATTATTCTGGAGAGAAACTTTCAACACTACTCTGACCTTCTTATATTATATGCACTTTACGAATCGTACTTCGGACTACGTATCTCTTGTGGATCTTTTACAATCTGTGAATAATAATTGTGTTCATGTTTAGTTGTTTGTTTGTAGTTCCATCATGTATGGTGTGTGATCCAAGCCCCGATAGACGGAATATGAAGGTAAAGTAAATTGGAAGTGTCACTTAGATACCGTTTACGTAACGGAAGTATAATCTCTACTCCCTCCAACTATTATGTTGGATTCAGTAGGTAATGTCTTCACTGTTACCACCCTTAATTCTGGGTTTATAAGACTACGGTCCAAGTCTCGAGAGTCGTCATGGAGTGTCAACGGAAATAATAGGACTTGAGACGGGACGATTACTTTCGTACACGCGCGCACGTGTGTGTGTGTGTGTGTGTGTGTGTGTGCACGGACGTGAGCGAAATAAGACTCTTGTTTGAACCGGAATGTCGAGTCATATATCTGTCCTATGTGGACCTGCTTATATTAAACGGACAAAAAGGTTTGTGATCCAAGCCTCAGACCGAACGTCTGTTCCATGTCTACCTTGAGAAGGACCTGAGCCTGGTTCTTCTCCTCTTTCCCACCCTTTCCAAACGGGGTACCGGACGTCATCGTCACAATGAACCTCTAATCGACCTCCTTAGGACGGAAACTGAAGGTGACCGGCCAGGTCGTGTAACGTTTAAGAAGTCGTGGGTACGGGAGAACCTGAAAAGTGTCGTCACAATGTCGACTCCTTTACCTCCGAGTCTTTGCAATTACAGAACGGGTTCCGGTGTCTCGATTAACCGCTATTCTGGGTCGATTGTTGGGTCTGGAGGATCAGTGAACAGGTTACGAGAAGAGTACTACGAAGACGGAAGTGTCTGTCGTAAATGGGAGAGTATCAAGACTAACATAGGGTATCAAGACTAACACATTCAACTATGAACTGACCTACACAGGGACTCACTTTCACAATCAGTGAGTCAGCACAGGGTGAGGAACGTTCAGGTACGTGACATCGGACGGTCGGAGGAGGCAGGTACCCTAAGAGGTCCGTTCTCATGACCTCACCCCATCGGTAAGGGAAGAGGTCCCCTAGAAGAGGTGGGTCCCTAGTTTGGACCCAGAGGACGTAACGTCCGTCTAAGAAACGGTAGACTCGGTGGTTCCTTCGGGGACAGGAGTCGCGATATGTTACTCGACGTTCTCTATTTTTCTGTATTTTTAAAGGGGACAAGAGTTATGAATGAGTAAGTAAATGAGTGAGTAAGTAAGATTCTCAAGTAATCCACAGTCCGGTACGACAACAACAAGTCAGTGATTCAGTATAGGCTGAGAAACGTTAGGGTACCTGACGTCGTACGGTCCGAAGGGACAGGAAGTGATACAGGGTCTCAAACGAGTCTGAGTACAGGTAACTCAACTACTATGGTAGGTTGGTAGAGTAGGAGAAGACGGGAGAAGAGGAGGACGGAAGTTAGGAAGAGTCGGAGCCCCAGAAAGGGTTACTCGACCGAGAAGTGTAGTCCACCGGTTTCCTGATCTCGAAGTCATAGTCAGGAAGGTTACTTATGAGTCCCAGCTAAAGGAAATCCTAACTGACCAAACTAGAGGAACGTCAGGTTCCCTGAGAGTTCTCAGAAGAGGTCGTGGTATCAAGCTTTCAAAGTTAAGAAGTCGAGAGTCGGAAGGACAATCCTCCCGGATTGTGGGGAGTTCCTGGAGTGGCACATTTCTTCCTCTGTCTTAGTCTTCGGTTGACGAGGCTAAGTCCCCCTCTTCGATTTTATCGTCATAGACCCCATACTACTCGCACGACAACTGTCATGAAGTGAAACGGACACCCTAGGTCCTTCCGTAGGAACCTTCTTCGACTCACACCTTCCGTTGACTCCTTCACTCTGGGATGTCGGCTATGGGTGACTCCTTCTTCAGTCGGACAATGGGAGTCTCCTGGTGTTGACACCGAGTCCGAACACATCTTCCGCCCTTACCCTCGTTTTGACTCTGGCTCCGTCACCAGTGCGTCTCCTCAAATCTGAGAGAGGACGTCTCCTCTTTTTCTGTAAGATTTTGTTTTCGTCTTCTCACTATTCAGTTATAAAAAAAAGTTGAACTCCATATCAACTAAATGTTATAATACATTTAAAGACCATAGACCCTATGACTAAGTGTTAAAAATTCCTAATACGAGGTAAATATCAATATTTTATGACCGTTAAAATTCGTGATATGAGGTAAATATCAATAATTTCTTATAACCGATAAAAGCGACACGACATGTTATAGGAACATAGAATAAATAAAACAAGCATTATCAAAAAACTTAAGGGATGGGGATTGAACGGGAAGGGGGTGAAGGGAGAGGAGTGACCATTGGTGATCAAACAAGAGGTATATTCACTCTGACTGACTTCCCCTAATCTTCGAGTGACTACGTCGTCCTTCTTACCTGATTACCTCATCCTGGCTACTTCCAAGTCTCCCTTGGCCCTCCTAACGAGACCCGTTGATTCGAGATGAATCTAAAATTCCGAGTCGTGTCTGTCGGTGAGTCACCTGGAAGTCAGAGTAATCTTTAACGAGGAGAACAGGACTTTGGGAAGAGGGTCCAGGTATTCGTCTCCGTCTCAAGTCACCGCCAATTGTCGTCCCCGAAAAATCGACCGAAACTTCGAATTCGGTAACGTTTAACGAAGTTGACGTCGGATCGACACACCGGAACCCGTTCAGCGAATAAATGAAACAACGGATCCGAAGGAATAGATATTTTATTTCTATTATCATGGTTAGAGAATCCCAATGACACTACTAATTTACTAACTTACCCAAATTTCGTGAATCTTACCACAGATCGTCACTAATTCACCCGTTATTTTCACCCGAAAATGATGGTAGAGTGGGTAAGTGACATCCCCTTGACACACAGACACCCGCATAGACTGGTCAGACCTTCGAGGAACCCCTACCCATAGGAGTACGGGTAGTCTCTCGGACCCAGTGTCGTCTGACAGTCTCTTATAGACAACTTACCTTACCTCTACTATCACTTCTGTGTGAGTTCTCGATCCACCCTCAATTTAGTACGAAGGGACCCCCTGAATGACCTGTACTCCCTCTCCCAATGACTCCTCTTATTTTAGTAAAGGTCTAAGACTTGACCCTGTCCTCCTACTACCACTATAGTACTACCTCTATCCTTCAAATCTCTTCCTCAACCAAGTCTCCCATTCATCGATTAAACAGGTTCTAGTTCAGTTATCCTTGATTACTTCGACTCCAACCTTGGGTCCAAACAAGAATAAGGTATCTATCAAATACATTGGGCGTACAGATGTGGTCCGTATCCCGGGTCACGTCACCCATAAATTATTACATATCTACTCGACCACTTACAAACTTATTTACCTAAAGAAACCATCTACGGTCTAATAGTCCCAACCAAAATAAAAGTTACCATTTGTCTCCAGACGTCTCCAACCCCTTTTTCTTTCTTTCTTTCTTTTCTTTTTTTCTCTCTTTCCTCTTTTCTTTCAGTGGCACTTTCTAATTTCTTGATCAGTGGCTATAAGGTTCACTTGTTTGTACTCGTCGGTAGAAGGAAGAAAAAGAGAATAAGACGGTATAGACTGTATAGGACATAAGACTCTACAAAATACTCGAGGTCGAAGTATTGTATGAGAACGTTTGACGACCCTTCCTACTAATTTTGATGGGTGGTCATTCAAAACGTTTCGTGTTCGGTTTTTTTTTATTCTTTCTTGTTTTTAGTACTATAGTCCCTGAGATTCTTGTATCCTTTTACGGACTACCGTTACCTTGGTCAGTGTGTCCGAGGAGATGTATGTTAGGGATACAGTTAGTGGAGGAGTCTTTGTCCAAAGGATCCAGTTCGACGAACACCCTGACCGTTGACTCCCGTCTTTCTTTACAGACGACTAAGGGATAAACTTTAATTATTCGAGAGGAGGTCACGTTCGAACCCTTCATTCATTATTAATACTATTAAGATTATATTTTATATTGTATATTATAATTATATAAGTCAAGTCAAGTCAGTGAGTCAGCACAGGCTGAGAAACGCTGGGGTACTTATCGTCGTGCGGTCCGAAGGGACAGGTAGTGGTAGAGGGCCTCAAGTGAGTCTGAGTGCAGGTAGTTCAGGCACTATGGTAGGTCGGTAGAGTAGGAGCCAGCAGGGGAAGAGGAGGACGGGGGTTAGGGAGGGTCGTAGTCTCAGAAAAGGTTACTCAGTTGAGAAGTGTACTCCACCGGTTTCATGACCTCGAAGTCGAAATCGTAGTAAGGAAGGTTTCTTTAGGGTCCCAACTAAGGAAGTCTTACCTGACCAACCTAGAGGAACGTCAGGTTCCCTGGGAGTTCTCAGAAGAGGTTGTGGTGTCAAGTTTTCGTAGTTAAGAAGCCGCGAGTCGGAAGAAGTGTCAGGTTGAGAGTGTAAGTATGTACTGGTGTCCTTTTTGGTATCGGAACTGATCTACCTGGAATCAGCCGTTTCATTAGAGAGACGAAAACTTATATAATAGATCCAACTAGTATTGAAAAGAAGGTTCCTCATTCGCAGAAAATTAAAGTACCGACGTTAGTGGTAGTCGTCACTAAAACCTCGGGGGTTTTTATTTCAGACTGTGATAAAGGTGACAAAGGGGTAGATAAAGGGTACTTCACTACCCTGGCCTGCGGTACTAGAAGTAAAAGACTTACAACTCGAAATTCGGTTGAAAAAGTGAGAGGAGAAAGTGAAAGTAGTTCTCCGAAAAATCGAGGAGAAGTGAAAGACGGTATTCCCACCACAGTATATAATGATATTACATTAATATAATCACGGATAATAAAACATAACAGATGATGAAAGGCTTTGACCACTCACGAAAGGTACAATAAAGTAAATTTGGTGGTTTAGGATGTTTTTTTGTATGATAAGAAGGGTAAAATCTACCCCTCTGATTCGGAGTCTCTCTAATTCATTGAACTGTTTTCAGTGAGTCGTTCATTCACTCCTTAGTCCTGGACTTGGGGTCGAACGGAAGAAGGTTTCGAGTACTAAGTCTCGGATTAAGTACGTGGTAAAAAGAAGAGATGAGGAGATTTAAACCCAGACACGTACCAAATTGACATAGGTACATTCGGATCGACTCCGTCTATCGAGTGTAAGATTGAGGTCCAAACTGTTCTATTCTCACAAGGACTAGCTTACAGGAAACAGTCAGGTTTCCTTAATCTTCACACGACACGTCCCTAGTTAAGAAACCACGAGTCGAAAGGAAGATCAGGTCGAGAATGTAGGTATTCACTGATGACCTTTTTGGTATCGAAACTGATCTGTCTGGAAACAACCGTTTCATTACAGAGACGAGAAATTATACGACAGATCCAACCAGTATCGAAAAGAAGGTTCCTTTTAAAGGATCTTAACTACGAAAACTTGACATCACAAACTCTTCTGAGAACTCTCAAGGAACTTGACGTTCTAGTTTTGTCAGTTAGGATTTCCTTTAGTCAGGACTTATAAGTAACCTTCCTGACTACGATTTCGACTTTAAGGTTATTAAACCGGTGGACTACACTTCTTGACTGAGTGATCTTTTCTGGGACTACGACCCGTTCTAACTTCCGTCCTCCTCTTCCTGTACTGTCTCCTACTCTACCAACCTACCGTAGTGGTCGAGTTACCTGTACTCAAACGCCCTCGAGGTCCTCGACCACTACCTGTCCCTTCGGACCACACGACTTCAGGTACCCCAGTGTCTCGACCTGTCCTGACTCTCTGACTTGACTTGACACGTCCCTAGTTCTTTGTACCTAAGTCTCTTGACCCAGGATTACGACTGAAACGGTGAGTGACCGACACTCCGAAGTAACCTAGTAAATTTATGAGACCCGGAGACCATCAAAGAATCAAAAGTAGATGGACGTCACACCCTCTGGCCCCAAGTTAGGGACCCAACCTTTCTAGGGGACCTCTTCTTTTACCGTTGAGTAAGGTCATAATGACGGACCTCTTAGAGTACGTGTCTCGGACCGTCCGACGTCAGGTACCCCAGCGTTTCTCGACCTGTACTGACTCATTTACTATGAAAGAGAGTAAAATATAGATGAAAAGTCACAAATCTATATTTCCAATTCAAAAAATGAGAAATTCATTTGGGTTTGTTTTTTAAGAACCCTTTAAAAAAATTTTTTATGTTAAGTGAGATGTTGGAGAACAATTCTTGGATGGTACAGGTCCTGTAGGCACTCCTCTATTGAACCTTATGTCGAACCACTCCTCCGGGCTACGGATCGCCCCCCTTTTCACTCACTTCCCTCGGGACTCTCACACACCCGTCTCGATAATTAGACAGCGTCTCCTGTCCTGTTTCCGACCCAGACCTTCTCGTCTGACCGTAGGTTGTCTGCCGTCCCGGAATCTTTTCGTTGGCGGATCTGTTCGAGAGCAAACCAATAGATCGTGGTCGCTCTGTATGTTAGATAGAAGGTGTGATCCCATGAACTGTTATTTTCGTCTTGATGACTATTAATACAGTCCTGTGACCCACTTTTGGTCTTGAAGGACCCGTTTGTTTTAGTCTACCGGTGGACTGAATTACGATTATAAAACAATAACATTTCTTGCCTCGAGACTTAGAGAAAGGAATGTGGAATCTGGGACACTACTTTTACGGGGTCCCTTCTGGAGGGGGTGGGACCAATTGAAGGACTTATTCGACGGGTCCAAGGGGATTGTTACGAAAAGTCAGGATAACAACCTGCAGTCATATTGTGTCACTAAACAAGACTAAATCCTCGAGTAAACACATAGTAGGAATTTAATCGAAGTATCATTATTTTCCAAAAGGTTTGGTATAACTATACGTCGGAATACTCAAACCCAAAATGGTGTTACGAAAACTATTGCGAAATCCAATCCCGTGTGTTACGGAAGTGAGAGTTACAAAGGTGAACAAGAAACAAAGACACAAACCGACGTTCAGATTTTTCCGTCGTTTTCGAGAGAGAAACGTCCCTGATGTCTTCAGAACCCTTAGCTTCTCCTTTAGACTGTACAAACTTTTACCCTGACCACAGTAGATTTACACTACAGACGACCGTACGGTACCCGTCTTCCTTATCGTATATGGTTCCGTATCTCCGTCCTTGTTTGTACCTCTTAGGTCCCTTGACGTACCTTAAGAGCCCGACCCTTACCCCGACCCTTGTACTAGGCTCTTCTCTACTTTTCCCACTCAACCCCGATCTATCACTTCCTGGAGCTCACGGTCGGGAACATCAGACCTGAAATAGAACAACCCTTACTGTTCAGAAATGCCGACAAGTTCGTCCTATAAACAAAGACCACTTTGTCGTTTGGTTGTTTCGGTCTGTTTCAGTCAGTAGGACCTCGGTTAAAGAGGAAATCCAAAACGTCAAGAGTAAAGAGAAGTTTGTAAAACAATTACACGAGGGACTTTATGGTGGGGATTCCCTTAGTTAAGACTACTAGTGGTTGTGTTTAAAGACTGAGAAGTGTAAGTCGGGTTGGGGTTAGATCCGGTATGACCTTATAAAGTTATAGGGGGTCGAGATAGGAGTCCGGTCTGAGACACCCACTTCCCGTGCCCGCTCCAGGTTTTTCCACTGGACTAGACAGAAGACTAGTGAGGCAACATTTGACCGTAGACTTCTGAAGGACTCCACCCCGCCCCCTTCCACCACGTGTCCTAAATATTAAAGGGAAAGGAATTGGGAGACGCCGAAGGGACTACCGATTCTACCATTTCTTAGACGGACGTTGAGTCTTCTGGACCCAAGTTCAGCACCCAACCCTTCCAGGGGACCTCTTCCTTTATCGTTGGGTGAGCTCATAAGAACGGACCCTTTAGGGTTCCTGTCGCCTCGGACCACCAGATCTCAGGAACCTGAGTGTTTCTCAACCTGTGTTGACTCGCTGAATGTGAAGTGAACTGAAGTGATTGGGAGATGGGTTTAGCACAGACGGAACTCAATTCAGGTGAGTACTTCACTTATATTTTTACTGTCGAAATGGAAAGAGTCAATAAGTCCTATGGATTATTACCTGACAACCTTTCTATTATCCAAGGAAAGGGAGTCTCTATAAACTTGTCCACCCGAGGTCTCTCCTAAGAGCATCCGTCGTCCCTTAACCTCAGATTGTTTATTCCTGAGGTGACGGATAGGTTGATGAAGATTGGAGACTTGGAGACAAAAGAGTCGACATTATATTTCTAGTGTCACTATGGAGAAATGTCCCAAGACCTCTTTTTATTTGTCCTATGACTACCGTGTAACGTGTTACGGGTCGTGATGATGCACGAGTCATTTTCGACCAATCGTGTTAGTGGATGGTCACGAGCTCCAAACAGGAAGGTAACCACTCGGTCAGTAAATAGAGACCCATATTGGAGATTGAACCTTGTAATGAGTTCATTCTCAGGATGTCCTTTTCTTGACTAGGAATTATGTGATAACTTATAATGAGAAGTTTTTGATAGGTCGACGTCCTCAGTTTGAAGAGAAAGTCGTTCTCTTTATTTAAGTCTCTCTCCTTTAAGTCAAGTCAAGTCAGCACAAGTTGAGAAACACTGGCACACCTGACGTCGTGTGGTCCGAAGGGACAGGTAGTGGTTGAGGGTCTCGAACGAGTTTGAGTACAGGTAGTTTAACCACTACGGTAGGTTGGTAGAGTAGGAGACAACAGGGGAAGAGGAGGACGGAAGTCAGAACAGGTCGTAGTCCCAGAAAAGGTTACTCAGTCAAGAAGCGTAGTCCACCGGTTTCATAACCTTAAAGTCGAAGTCGTAGTCAAGAAGGTTACTTATAAGTCCTGACTAAAGGAAATCCTGACTGACCAACCTAGAGTAACGTCAGGTCCCCTGAGAGTTCTCTATCCTTCTCTGTCCGGATTCAGGTGGGTCCTTCAATCTCTGTCTAAACCTTGGTCCAGAATGGGGAACTGGGACGTACGAGTCACTGTAAGAAAAATACGAAGTGAAAACAGTTGTTCGTTTCAAGTCTAGGAGTCGTAAGGACAGTAGTAAGCGACCTGTAGATAGTGAGTTCTCTAAGTGTCATCATATAGATCTTGATGTATCTAATCTAGATCTACCAGTAAGTTAGGATGTCGTTCCGGTAGTCCGGTGAGAGGAACAATTAAAGGTAAAAATATCCTAGACCCTTCACTCCGTTTCTCTTGAATATATTGAATAAGTTGGGAGTGTTGGTCGTTCATCATTTCGGTTCTAAACTCGGTCCCGTCAACCCGAAGATTCGTACAAGAAATAATGTTGTGGTATGAATGGGAGGGTACCACTTTTTTCACATGTCACAGACGTAGTCTCTTCGTGTGAGGGACCTCCTCTGTGTGTCGGATGTTCCCCCACGTCAGTGTACGAGGTCCGTGGCCCTCTTGTCTCTCCCTCCCAAACAACATGTGTCCCTCCTCCCTCTCTTATTCCTTTCGACGGACCTCCTCCATTGGAAATAGGTGAAAGATCTCGAGAGGCTAAAAGGACATTAAGCCACTCGGATCCCCTTCTTTTCCGTAAGGGATTATCTATGTCCGTAGAGACGACTCCGACCGTCCACACCTCATCGACCTCGAATTCTCTGTGAAACTTCTTCCCTCCAGTCCTGTGGTCCATGATTGAGTCATACACAACCTCCGTTCAATGAATTGAAGGTCCTCGGAGTTGAAGGGGTAGACATATTACCCCTATTATTTCGGACGGAACACTTCGACGAACTTATAATTTACTCCGGTACACGTATATGAAAGACTGGGTCACAATGAGAAGAAATGGAGAGTATTTTGACAACTATAAAGGGAGTCATTTTTTAAAATTAACTCGAATAAAAAAAAATGAATATCATCGTAATCATTATTAGGACTCACAGCAATAATCAGTAAGCATTATTGTTAATTATTGTTACAATTAACTGTAACTCCCGTGATTTATGAATTATACATATTAGAGAAATAGATTAGATGAAGAGTCTTGTATAAAATCTCTATCCATAGTAATAGGGGTAAAATGTCTAATCCTGTCGTTTCGAGTCTTTCTACTTCTTTAGATGTGTTTCCAGTGGACCGATCTTTCACCGTCTTGACCATGGGTCTGGGTTCAGACGGACAGGTCTTTTTACAGGCTGTCTGTTACGGGGCCCAACCCTCAAGTACGAGCAGAACCGTTATAGGGAGCCGGAGGAAGAGTCTTTCTTTTGTTTGTAAGATTCGCAAAATGATTACGCAGCCTTGTGCTTGCGGGATCTCTCAATCCCTTCTTCGTTCGACATCGTCCTTCTAGCCAGGTATAAACCTCCACCCCGACCCCGCCGGGGACTCGGAGCAGCCGGGCGGACCGTCAGGACCGGTCGCGGCCTGACCTGACCTTGGGACTCGGCGGAAGTCGGGCGTCCCTGACAGTTGGCGGTCCCTCCGGCGTGTGACCAAGGTCACACCCACCGAGGGTCCGTCGACCCTCAATTAGACGAATAGACTACCCTTTCGAAGGTCTTGGGAGGAGGGTCAGGCACAAACGAGTCCCGGCCCGAGAAGTCTTTGACTTTGGTCGTCCTGCGGTCCGGGGCGGTCGGGGTCACCCTAGGACGGGCGCAAATGGAAGATACCCCTCCGGGCCCTCCCGACCCGCCTCGCCTCACACGTCGGGCCCGTCCCGTCCGCTGCACCGCAGGGCCGAGGGAGGGGCGGAGGGCCCTCGGTGGGGACGGGGGCGGGCCCCTGGACGAGAGGCCGGGCCCCTTCGCGCACCCGGGCGGGGGCGGGCGCCCCACCGACCTTAGGCCGGGGCGGGGAGTGGTGGAGACTCTGTGACTCATGTGGTGATTTGGAGGCCTCAAAGCTCAAAGTCAGAGAAAGTGACATTTTACCCCTATTTATTGCGAATCGGAGACTTTAGTCAGTGTAGGTAGGTCCCGAAGACTCGGTTTTCTTTACGAGGTATATACCAGTGACATAACCACAGAAACGATAATCACAACGACAAGAGTCTTGCCCAACCCGTCGGACGGAACACTCCGCCACTCGAGGGTAGTGAGTTCGCACAGTTCGTGTTCGACTTACTCTGCCTTTTTTTCTTTTTTTTAATCTTGTCCTTCCCTGGGCAAGAACGGTATGAGTCTATGACTGGACCAGTAGAGTCTTAGTGGATTCTTCGAGTGTGGTGGAGTCTAGGTGACTTAGTTTTAGGGACTACCGTTCGAAAAACTTCATGACCGAAATCGACGAAGGAAAACATTTGGTGACTAGATCCGATTATTAGGGATGTCAACAAAGAGAAGGTTTCTGGGAATACAATAGGGGAGGATGGGGTAGGTAACATGTCTCCTTTCCTAAATTAACTGGTTTGATATACACAATTGAGTATTAATTGAATAAATGAGAGATATATTTAATAATTGATTTCTGGGTCTCAAGTAAGTTGTTCATCAGTAAGTAAATTGTTTATAAATGACTCGTTGGTAACACACTCTCCGTAACACACCCCATGACCTCACACCATACCCTCGAGACAGGAGTCCCTGAGAGGTCAGACCACTTCCTACGTCTTTCCCTTATTCCTAAGCTTATGACTGGGACTTCGGGTCTCTTACACCGACTCTTATTCTATGGCTTATAAGGATGTCTTTCGTATATCTCAAGGTCAGATTTTGTTTCAACTATTGATAAGGAGAGATACCGGAGTAATATGTCTTTCAACCTACAGGGAGAGGTTGTATGTGTGTGTGTGTGTGTGTGTGTGTGTGTGTGTGCGTGTCCGTATATATACATGTGTGTGGTACCGTGGCACCGTAACAATGAAAATGCCTAAGGTACTCCAGGTTCCGGGAATCAGGTTCTTGTAGATTCCGGAACACTTCTTTGTCTCAGGGAAACCTGGGTTAAGGACGAAGACACAGATCAGTGGAATGGACGTACATGGGGGTTTGTGAGCCTCGTCTCATCGACTCAAACACGAGACTTCGGTCTGACGAACCTAATCCTAACTTAAGGTCGAACAAAGGAATGATCGACACTCTAGCACCCGTTCAATGGTACACTAGGATCCGTCCATCCGTTCTGGAGACACCCGGACCCAAAGGAGAAGACAGTTCACCAGACTTATTATCTTGGACGACGTGTCTCAACGACTCCAATCCCAACCCCAATCCCATGATTTTCGTCCACCATCCGTGGATGACAAACTCGACAAGACTGCGACGTCGTACAAAAGGGAAACTACGAGAGAGACGGACCGGATAGGGAGGGAAAGAGGTGGATCCCTCACGTATCAATAGACACGTTACAGGGGAGGAAAGATTTCGGAAGGAACGAAAATGTAGTGGTTCTTCAAACGACGAAAAAGAAGGTTCAAGGACATCGAGAAAAATATATGGAGAATATCGTGGAGAGTAGGGTGTCAGAACAAAGAATAATACCAAATCCACGAAAGAAAGGAGTAACGTAATACTTAAGAACTTCTCGACCCCTTTATAAAAAATGTAAAAAAGTAAAGATACCTGATGCGTTAGAGACCCTGTCTTATTCGTGAACGGTAATTCAGACAAGTTAATTACTTACCTTTCCACTACCTACCTACCTACCTACTTACTTCACTGAACGGGACCTGGTGTCTCAAGTCTACCCACACTTAAATCAAATAAAACCCTTTTAATGAAAAGACTCGAAGATCAAAGAGTAGACCTTCTGTCCAGACTATTATTCTCAGTTATTATTACAGAACCCCAACCCTTCCAATTTGTACCTTGGGTAACCTGTCAAAAGTTCTCAAATTCGAGATCTTGACCAAACGAAAACTCAGGGTCGAGGTGGTGAGTACTCGGTACACTAAAAACTGTTCAAGAATTGGAACGACACGGAGCTCTTCTATATAGAGTTTGGACACATGTGTGTATGTGTGTGTGTGTGTGTGTGTGTGTGTGTGTGTGTGCGTGTGTGTAATTACCCGACAAATCTCTTAACTTTCTCGATATGAAATATTTCCACGGGTCGTGTACTATCCATAAGTCATTCATTTATGACCAAGGAAAGGGGTTGGAAGAGGTTTGGACATCCGGGACCTGAGACTTTCGAACTTTGTCGACAAGCGTACGGCTTAAAACGAGGGTCACTGATTACAGGGAATTCGGTTCCAATCTTTCGGCTGAGGTCTTGATACGAATGTAAACTCACGACTTAATCTTCGTCCCTTATACCGACTGACCGAATAAATTAATTATTCTTTTCAAAACTTTTCCCCGTTAAATTTTAGTTGTTTGTACGGTTCCTTTAACTTTTCGATCTCAAGTGGGTGTTAAAGCATACACCCAAAGTATACAGTAACCTTCTCATGTAATACTTACTTATTACCCGGAAGGTTTTGGTTCAATTACAAAATGATTGACATTCTCGTCACTAACAAAAACCTCGTTTAATTGGTTTACCAGGTACATCTTGTAATCTTATTATGAACTTAAAGGATGATGAAATACTGTTATCTAGGGTTATTTAAGTAATAAGTCTTAAGAGGTCACTAGTACACAGATAATGATTCAGTTTTCCATACCTTCTCTTTTTTTTTTCCATAAAGTAAAACCTGGATCTTACGGTAGTGTGCGGATGTACTTAGGGGGCTTGGAGGAAGAAAAACACCCTAGACCTTTCCTGTCTGTACTACACGGGTTCCGGGACCCCCGACCCCAACAGTCACCGAGTGCGTCGTTCGTAAACCGGGAAGTCAACTCTCTCCTTTAGTCTCTCCCGTCTCCGGGTCGGTCTGGATTTCCCTACTCGATGTGTCTCTCCCTCCCTCTTCCCGTCCTTAGAATAATCGTTTTGGTCGACGGACGGTTCATCCCGCACACAGACTTAAAGACTTCTTTTCTCTCTTAACGTCGACAATCAAAATTGGAGTCCGAAAGTTTCTAGTCCTTCTTTCACCTCCTACTTACACCCCCGCCACCCCCCTACCCCATGTGATGAGAAATAAGAGGTTTGTTTGAGGAACATAGAAGATTGAATTAGAGGGAATTGGAGTGTGGAGGGGTAGGTATGGATCTCGGTACAGTATGTGGACAGGGTTCTTGAGAAAAGACTAGATTGAACCCTTTCTTAGAGAGAGAAGGAGGGGTACACGGAGTCCTTGAGACACAGGAGAAAAGTCTGTAGAGTGTTTCAAGAATATTACATACGGACGGTTGGAGGAAAAGGGGGAGAATAGAAAGAGAAACAATTATCGAAATCTCTCTATACACGACTCGTACACACGTACGGTTGAGTGAAGTCAGCACAGGCTGAGAAACACTGGGGTACCTGAATCGGACGGTCCGAGGAGACACCTACCTTGGGAGGTTCGTTCCTAACCCAACGGTACGGGAGGAAGTCCCCTAGAAGGGTTGAGTCCCTAGTTTGGGTGCGGAGAATACAGAGGACGTAACAGAAAATCGTGGCAACGGTGGACCCTTCCGGAATATCTCCCAGGATGCACTTAAATTCACGTGTTAAACTATATGTGTCTGCACACCTTAGTAGTGGTGGTAGCTCTGTCACATGTGTGGGGAGTGGAGTTTACCAGAATATAGGGGAACTTTAGAAAGGAGGACGGAGGGAAGGGGTTTGTTAGTTGCTAGACGAAAAATCGGGACATCTAGTCGGACGTAAAAGATCCACGAAATCAGTGAGTTAGTACAGGAGGAGAAACACTGAGGTACCTGACATCGGGTGGTCCGAGGAGACAGGTACTCTAGAGGGTCCGTTGTTATGACCTCACCCAAAGGTAAAGGAAGAGGTCTCCTAGAAAGACTGGGTCCCTAGTTTGGACCCACAGGACATGATGTTCGTCTAAGAATTGGTGACACGGTGGTCCCTCGCCACCTTTCTATATCATACTGACATAAAACTGACAGAATACGAAGGGACCATCGAGTCGACCCTTTCTGGGGTAGACCTAACGCCCTCTGGACCCAAGCTAGGGACCCAACCTTTCTAGGGGACCTCCTCCGGTACCGTTTGATGAGGTCATAAGAACGGACCTCTTAGGACACCTGACTACAAAGACTACCTGAGTCAGGTACCCCAGCGTTTCTCAGCCTGTGTTGACTCGCTCTTGCGTGTCGTGTAAGTGACTCAATGCAACTTGGGCACGGTGGAAGTGAGGAGGGACCTTACACTCAAAGACCCAATACCACCGTCCCATGTCTACGTCCGTACTTCCTTCTGGGGGTGGGGGTGGGACGCGGGGGTGATGGGCTCCTGTGACCACACTACGTGTCTGGAACCCTACACTATGGTTTTGCTTGAACCTAGAGTCGGGTCTAAGTTAACGAGTGACGGTCGACACATCGGTCCTCCCTCAATAAGCGTTGTGTTCGGAGTCAAAGGAGTAAATTTTTAGCCCCAACTACTATTTGAGGGAAGAGAGAAGAGAGCCCTCTCGAGACACTCTGAGGTAACTCGGTTCTCTAGTTCACGAGACATTTGACACTTTCCAGTCAGGACCCGTTCCCTAATTCGACCCTAGTTCCGTCGTCGTGCGACCCTTACGGGGTCGAGGTCCCGATAAATTTCCGGTGGGACTTAGGACCCTTCTACGGACCTAACCGTTAAGGGGGGTCTTTACCGGTTATCCTCGCCACGGACCACCGGAAAGTAGGACCAGGTCAGTGGTTTTACAGTTCCTAAGAAAAGGTCACTGGGAGGGGGGAAGGAGGTGACCCCGTGACAAATAAATGTACCAGAGGGAGGGAGATCTCTTGGCGTACACTGGACTCCTAAGGAGAAGACCGGACCTCGGCCGACTATTCCCGTCGGGTAGACGACCCCCGAGATTCTTGGAGTCCTTGTCCTTGGTCCTCGTCCTCCGCCCATCCCTCGGACGGTCCGGACAGGCGCCGAAGGAAACAGTCTCTAAGAGATCTCGACTGTTCCGTCCTCCCTCCCTTCCTTTATCAGTAGAGGGTAAGTTTTGGGTGAACCGGATATTTTAGTGGGTCTAAACTCCTTTGAAGATAGAGGAAGGTACTTGACCCAAGGAAAAAATGACAACTAATCATTTCTCCCCACTCCACTTGGTCTTCCTGGGTCTCTTCCTCCAAGTTCAAGACCGTTACAGTAAAGAACACACATGAACCGTTCCGGTGAACGGAGAGGGAGGACCCCGAAATCAATTAAATCTCAATGGTAAACAACTTATGGATGATACGTAGTCCGTACTGTGACGAAAAAGAAAAAGAAAAAAACGACAAGGTCCACCATACACCCTAAAAGCAAGAGGTTGGTCCCCTTGTTTGGACACGGGCGATGTAACCTTCACACCTAAGAATTGGTGACCTGGTGGTCCTTTCAGGGTTGTGACGACATATGATATATCGTTGTGAAAGATATATGAAAAAGTCACATTGGGAGTTTTGATATGGTTCTCCATTTATAAGAAGGAGAGTAAAACTATTGGACAGGTTTGAGTAGACCCTAAACACGGTCTTATACTCGAGTCACGGTAGACTGTTGTCTTAGATACAAGAAAACTCTTCGACTCCTGTCTTTACGAGTTCCTTACTTGAATTATTAATTCAAGTAAATTATACTCCTTACGACGGATGTCACAGGAAGAGTGTTTCTTGGTACTACATGAAAACACACAGATATTCTAAGACTCTTCAGGGTCTTATCTCTTTGAATAAATAAAAAAATTGGTTCTTAAAAGGTAGAATTTAACTAGTAGTCAGACAAAAGGACATTGTAGATAAGTCTCAGATTTCTTATTCTAAGGAGTCTCTGAGCGTCACCCCTCGGTGTTAACTTCGTCGTAATTTCCCGAATGTCTCAAATAGGATGATTGGTATTCTTAAGGTACTTGTTGTGGAAGAAATTTGTAGAGGTCCCTACTCTTCGAGTAGTGGACTAGTCTGTCGGACGAGGTAACATGTTTACGTCACCAATCTTATCGTGACGGGTTTTTTCTTTCTATGATACTTAGAAGATCACACGTACGATTCAACGAAGTCAGCACAGGCTGAGAAACACTGGGGTACCTGACATCGGGTGGTCCGAGGAGAGAGGTACCCTAAGAGGTTCGTTCTTATGACCTCACCCAACGGTAAAGGAGGAGGTTCCCTAGAAGGGTTGGATCCCTAGGTTGTCCGTAGAGAAACATAGGGGACGTAACCGTCCACATAAGAAACTACATAATAAAATGGGTTACCTAGATTTTTATAGTATAAATACCTTGGTTATTTGTTTACTACTTACTAAAAAAAAAAGGAAAAATTTAACAGGAATTTTAGGTCTCATCGGTGTAAAGTTCACGAGGAACCGATGGAAATCGGTCACCGATGGTGTGACCTCTCGTGTTCCAATCTGCTAAGAAGAAACCCGTCTCGGTTCGAGAAGGACGGACACGGGGGTACGAGGAACCCAATTTCCCGTGGTAGTAGTGTCGGTGGTCGGGACTCTTACTCAAGAGAAACCGGTGCAGGAACGTACAGTGCGAGGGGACTACCTCAAGTGGGAGTCAACCCCTAGACGACTCAAGACCCAGACGGAACCTTTCCTGAAGGGTTGTGATTGACTTACACAATCAGTGAGTCAACACAGGTTGAGACGCTCAGGTACCTGATCGGACGGTCCGAGGAGACAGACACCCTAAGAGGTCCGTTCTTATGACCTCACCCATTGGTAAGGGAAGAGGTTCCCTAGAAGGGTTGAGTCCCTAGCTTGAGCCCAGAGGACATGACGTCCGTCTAAGAAATAACAGACTCGGTGGTCCCTTCGGAGGGTTGTGATTTTGCAGTATATTTACTTTCCGGAGAAAGAGGATTAAGGATGACCCAGTCTGAAAGTCAGTGGGTCCCAAAATCCCCAGAGTGTGGGACAATAAAATGTAATTTGGATGTCCGTCGACAATTACGTTACGGTCTGGATCCTACTTAGGAAAGACGAGGGACCCAGAGTCCAAAGGGTATATAGTTTATATTTAAACTCAAAAGATACCAAGACAGGGAAGGGTGGAGAAAAATAGACGATGGTGAGAGAGTCAGAAGACTGAGTTAAAGGGAAATTTGATGTAAAGTCAATCTTAAGTCCGTATCAATATTGGAAGGTATACGGTATTATTACTCGTAAAAGGGTCTCAAACGGTGTACAGGTCGTACCACACGATGCTCTGAATATATATCGTAGAGTAGATCAGGAAAGGTGTGGGATCACTTCATTTGTGACAACATATAAGGGAAAAGATTTACACCTTTGACTCCGTAGCTCACCGACTCAGTGTCCAGTGTGGGGATTATTCCCTTGTCGACCTCGAAGGGCGGGTCGGGGAAGAGGGCCGAGGGACCAGGAACCGACACTTACGTGAAGATCCGGAGACCGGACTCGACCCGGGTCCGGAGGTCATTGATTGTTCCCTTGGCCACTTCGACGAAGAAGCGGAAAACAGCATCAACAACAACAACGATTTTGGGCGTCTCACAGGAGGAAGACAAAACGTCTCCTTCCTTAATAACAATATGAGAGGGGCGATTCCTTTAAGATAAGAAATGTTCACTTGAAAGGAGGGTAGGGGAACTGGAAAGTCCCTTGCCCGACTCCGGGAACTTCCACGACCTCCTCTGGGTTCCTCGAGTCCCACGGACAGATCCCGTTCTCATAAAAATCTCAACCGACGTGACAAATGTTCCTTCGGTCAGGGGTCTCGGAAGGGAGAGAGATTCCCCCCACACCCCTCAGGACCGGCGGCCGGGGTGGACGGCGGCCGAGATCGGGAAGGAGAGGGGAGGACCGACGGGGTGAGGGCGGAAGAGCCAGTGTCCACCCAAGGGGGCCGGACACCCACGTGACGGAAATGACGGGACCCTCAACCACCTGGTCTCGACGTCGGGTACCACAACTTGGGGAGGGCGTGACCTCTTTGGTTCTTCGACCTAGTTAACCCTTCTACCCCGACCGTCGACCACTACCCGGGATGTTTACCTGTAACGAGAAGACCTTATTACCAAAGACTCGGAACGACAGGACCTGGACTCTTGAAGATTCTTCAACACACATCGTCTATTTCTCCGGTGCCTTGTACCGAAGTCGAGAATGGTACATGAGCTCCCAGAGACTTGACACTGTGCAGTGAGGGCAGAGTCGGGGAGAAAGACGTCGATGTCACACCTCCCGAGTCTATCACCCCGAGGGGTCAGTGACTGACTTACAGACTCGGAGGAGGCACTGATCGTCTCCTATGGGTCCGGGGGAGTCCGCTATGACCACCATAATTTAGTCACCCCACCTGTGACACCCGTACATGATAGATTCTGGTGACCATTATTAAGGTATGGAGGTCGCGAAATTGTGTCACAGGTCGTGTTTCAGTCCAGAAGTGGTTCGTACGAAAGGAAATAAGAATATCAAGTACCAAGAAAGTGGAGTCCAGATATATTTGGAGGGGAGATCGATACGAAAGAAACTTTAATTCACAAATAAGGAAGAGTGAGTCGGGACACAGGGACAGGGGGATACCGAGTTCTCAGAGTGACGTCTGTAACCTTCACGAAAGAGGCTCAGTGTCAGGACGTCGAAGGGTCTGTCCGACATGTAAACATGGGGTAGGTGTGACCGAGAAGTCTGCGTAGTAGTAGGTCTGGGTCACGTCGACCTGGACTGGGTCCGTTCGGCCAGAAGGGTCCTAGACTAGGGTTCGACCGTCTCGACCACCCTTCGACCGGAGTTTGTCGGGTCGGGAGTGGGTTCGAAGGGACCCTGCACCCACGCTTCTACTGTTCCGGAGATCCAAGGAGTCTTCACGGTTGGAGGAGACAGGGAACCCGTCCGACCTGAAGAGGAGATCCTCGACTTTCTCCAAGTCCCTAACAAGTCTCATCCTATTTGAGGGTGGTGCGAAGGAAGAGGAGGGAGGAGATAGGATGAGACGGGGAAGACAAAGGGTGAAGGCGAGGGTCGGGAAAAGGAAGGAGGAGGAGGAGGAGGGGTGTCGACATGAAAACTGGTTCACAACCGGGTGATAGAAGGACTCGTTCCTTCAAGGTCGTCTCCCTTCTCGTCAACTGAAGAGAGACGTCGTAGGAGGAAAAGGTCTGGAAGGTGTCTCTGTACGACCACCGGAGACTACGAGGTCCGTGACCGGATGGTGAATCGTCGTACCGGTCGACCCTTGTGGTGTCCGATCAATCGGGTCACTCGACCCCGGTCCCACCGGGAGGATCAACCAACCCCGGATCAACCAACATTTAAATTTTCCACAACGGAAACTGGTGGAAGGGATGACGGAGTTTCAGGACGTAAGTGTAAAGGGAGCACAGTAAAAAGACAGTATGTCCACGGGTGGAAACCTTTTACACCAATGTCTTTCTTCGTAGGGTGGGTCCAGGGGAAGGGGACTGGTGATCCGTTTTCTTTGTCGAATAAATTTCGGAATTTTTTCGAAGGGTCTACCGTGATCACCATTTCTTGAACACACGGTTACGTCCTCTGTACTCTACGTCCAAGTTAGGGGACCTCTTCCTTTGTCGTTGGGTGAAGTCATAAGAACGGACCTCTTAGGGTGCCTGTCACCTCGGACCGCCCGATATCAGGTGCTACAGTGCTTCTCAACCTGTGCTGACTTCCTTGAATCGTGTGTACGTGAGTGTTCGGACTTTCTTATTACCACGGTAGACCGTTTTCTATTGTCCACATCGACCTCACACCCAACGACCGTTCCCTCTAGTCCTGTCGTCAGACCTCTGGGTCCTAACCTGGTAAGACGTAGTCCCCGTGGAGTCGATCCTACAGTCCGACTCAACGTTCTTCCTCTCTAATGGTCGTCCCTCTGGAGGATCCTGTCTCACTGTGAAGAAGAACGGGGAACTTGGAGGAGTTAGGGATTAGGGAGGAAGATTCGGGGATCTGACTCGTTTTGACTTTGAAAGGATTCCTACTTGAGTAAGAGTTAGGAGAAGGAATGAGTCAAAGACGAGGAATGATCGATCACTAGAGTGTGTTCAGGAAATCGAAGACACCGAACTAGAGGAAGTGGACAGTTAGTCTCTTTCTCCCACGTACACACACATGCACACGCGTACTCCCATGTGTGTGTGTGCCCAACAATACTTCGACCCCATTTATTCTACGACACCTTCCTTCGGGGGAGACCTTTCGTGTGCGACAAGGGTCAGGAAGCAACGGCGGGAGTCGACGATAAGGGTAAGGTCTTCCCTTTAGGAGCGGGCCTTTCGGGACGAGTGGGACCGCGTCCCGGGTCCCGCCCGCGGGGACACCTCAGACCCAGAGAGGGAAGGGTAAAGGGAACAACTAAGGTCACACTGGCAACAACCGAGTGTCTACCTGTCCGTCGAGAGGTCCTAGGGGGGCGACGGCCGGAGTCCAGGACGGAACCGACGAGTCTGAGTCTCTGACCAAAGTTCCTGGGGTTCCCCGAGTCTCCCGGAGACGGGTCTACCTGTCCCTCGAATCCACAGAGGTGTCTCGACCCGTTCCCGAAGAAAACGAGTTCGTCGTCGAGTCTCTACTGGACAGTGGAGATGTCTCCGGAAGACCGTCCTACTTCTCCACTTCGACCCCTCCACTAGACTGGACTCTTTCACCCTGGTGTACCCTCCTCGTCTTTAGGGTCCTTCCCCCTCCCCGAAGGAGTTTCCGACTCTCCGCACCCGGTCGTCCTCCCGAACGGCCGACCGTCGAGTAGGGGACGTCGTCGGCGGATGGACGACTGCGACGAGAAACCGAACCGGGAAGGGAGAGGGGATCATGGGAGAAGAGGTCAAGATGTCGGTGACGGACTTTGGGAAAGACCGGACTTGAGTAATGTTATCGGAGAACTGACAAGAAAGGAGGTCTGGGGAGGAAGATTGGGTAGGTGGAGTGTCGTCGTTTCGCCACTAGAAAGACCGTACGTCGAGACTAACACTGTAGAGAGAGACGACGAATTTATTTAGGTAATTCCAGAAGAGTGGTGAACGTCGAATCTTGGGTCCTGGGAGGCACCAGACGTGTCGAAGTAGCTCAATATATTCGGGGAAAGAGTGTTGTTCCACAACTTTAGTACTGAGTTACCTGTACTCAAACCCGTTTGAGAACCTCTGTCACTTCCTGTCCCTTCAGACCGTACGACGTCAGTACCCTAACGGTTCTCCACCTGTGTCGAATCGCTGACTTGTCGTTGTTGGTAAACGGTGTGATTCGAAGATCCCTGTCTTCTTCGGAACCGGTCCTCGTGTCATAAGGTTTTGAATATCGAGGAAGTTATAGGGGAGAAGACACTGAATAAATGTTGAGTTACTACAGTCTCGAGGAAATACTTATTTCTTTGTTTAGAACCTCTTTTTCGATCGAACCAGTTCCATCGAGTCTACCGTCTCATTTCTGAACTCGGGTCTAGAGGGTTCAGTTCTCGGACACGGAATTTACGTGTGTCCGGACCTTTTGGTAAGTTCTCTCCTGCTTTAGGTCTCTTGTCTAGTAGCGGTGGTTCTAATTGTAGTTTGTAGTGGCAGTAATGGTAGTGGTAATGGTAGTAGAAGTAGTAGAAACACCGTCGACATAAGAAGACTAAATTTAGAGGGGAATAAAACGAATTCGTTCAAATTCAACCCTAAAACGAGGAACATTGGTTATTTCCAAACTTGTTATTTCTGTTCTTCGAGTATTCGAGTTTAAACCTCTCCTCCCCTATCCGTACTTTCTGTGCAGTCTTCGTCTTAATTTTCTTACACCATTAGTTAAACTACTCAGTACATTTTCCCTACAGGTTCCCCTTCAGGGGTCGAAAACCGAACTCTCCAACCTCCTCTTCCTCCCACAGAAATCGTCTTCGTCCGTTAGGTCTTCTATTTGATACAGCCTTCCACCCACCTTCTTCCCTTTTAGGTAAGGAGGAAAGCAAGTAGGTAGGTAGGTAAGTAAGTGACTTGTTAATAAACGGTTCGAGAAAGATACGTGATCCTTGGATTATGACCTATTTCACTCAACTCTAAACCTATTACAGACATATGGTAATGACTGAAGACACAAAATGATTGTTATTAGTGGTTGATACCTCGTACGAGACAGATCTCTTGACTCGTATTTAGGTCCGTTACTACAGGTCGTCCGTCGTCCTTTCTCCTAACTCGACCGGAAAGACAACATTTACAGTAGGGGTGTCCTATTAAGACCGTCAGTACCCTTTCCCACGAACCTCTTCTCTTTAGATCAAAGTGTACGTAGTAGGTAGTACGGGTCCGAAGTAGACACTCGACTCTTGTTTCACAAAGAACCCGGACACACCGATTCTCCTTCTCCGTCATTTTCGTACTCAAAACCTCAGGTTAGACCACGGTCGGACCCAAGTGTGTAGTCGGGATGGTCCATTGGAACTCTTACTGGGACTTACTTAACCGACCGAAAAGTCTCAAAACCTAAGGAATCGTTGTCTTACTTCTACACTTACGAGTCGGTTCACAATTCTCATTTCTTTACATCTTTACATAGGTAAGTTGACGTTGATACATCGTTTATGGATATACAGGGTTCAAGATCTCATTTCCTGAAGTACCTCCGGTTAGAATCCCCGAAGTAGATCCTCCTTATCCACTTAGAAACCCCGATGGTGCCGAGACAAGATTGAGTGGACTTTGTCGGGTGATGCTTAGTTGTGGTTAGACGGGAAAGGGGTGGGATGTGAGTTCCGTTATAAAAAACGTTAATCTCCCCCTTTTCTTTTTACTCGTAAGACGACAGGAGACGTCTCGACAAAAGGTCTCGGCGTCTTTCTTCCAGGTGCTCTTGGTACGACAAGAGCCGTCGGTGACGAGGTGAGGGTCGTCGGTCTCCGAATTTCAAAATAAACACCAAATCCAATGTTCGTCCCCACTTTTGGGGTCTTTTCCCCCCCGTTCCACTTTTGGAAAATTTTCAACTCTTTTAGCGGAACACAAGAGTTCACGCCCGTTAAACAGGTTTGTGGACTCGAGACATCTTAGGATCACCAGACTGACACCAAAGATAAGACCCCGAGACCCGGGTCACAGCTCTCACCCCCTGCAACAAAAGTATGTAATTCTTTTAGTGTTTTAGCGAAAAATGTTCTATAATTACTCATCAAAATGGCAAAGTTACCGTTGTAACAACTTCCAGAACTTTTTTTAGGTCCAAGTCCTAACCTCCACCAAAACAAGACTTCCAGCAGCGATGTAATCCCGCTCAAACATACGGGGTACGTGTCACTTCAATTTGTTTGGTTTTACAGTTAAACCTCGTCTCTTTCCAAATAACGTCCCAGCATGTTCCTCCGTCCACCGAGTACGGGACTTTGCAAGGTTCGAGGGTCTTCACAAAGTCATTTCGTAAAAATTTTCGGTCTAATCATCCCACCACCCACTCCCCGTCACCAACGACCGAGCGACCAAGACACTAGTCGAACACGTGTTAAGACAAATATTCAAGAATCCGAGGTCCTCTGAATCCCGATACACGAGTATCAGTAGTCCATCAATTGTAGAAGGTAAACCACCCTCCAAAAGTGTAGAAATTTTGTTGAGTCCTTTACATATAGTCTATAACAATAGATCCATAATATGAAGTCTCTCATCGATTTCGTCTCCTATACCCCTTCCGGACAGGCCCTTTCCGAAGTATTACAGGACGAGTCTGTGAGTCAATACGGGTTGAGAAACACTGGGGCACCTGACGTCTGGCGGTCCGAGGAGACAGATACCCTAAGATGATCGTTCTTATGACCTTACCCAACGGTAGAGAAAGAGGTGCCCTAGAGGACTAGGTCCCTAGTTTGGGTACAGAATATAGAGCATGTAACCGTCTGTCTAAGAAATGGTGACATGGTGGACCCTTCGGGGGACGAACCACTGTCGATATATTACGTAAAGTGTCTATAATGGACGTCTCAAACCCCCAACAGGAGGGTCCTAGGTCTCGTTTCTTTCGATTTGTAAGATCCCCGTCTTCACAGGTTATTTCAGAAGTTTCAAGTTCGGAGAAGAATGTGACTACTGTTTTTGTTCCGGGTCTCTTTCGTCCGTCGTACGGGTCCCGTCCTGTCGTACAAACATAATAACATCTTCGTTCAGATCTGAGAACCGAGGATCTGAAGCTTCTAGAAAGACCGTCAGAAACTCTGTCGGGTCTCCACTGTAAGGTGAAGTCTTTGGCCGGAGGGGAGCACAACTGTAAAGACGCCGTCACTGAAACTTTCGACGGAAAATACCGGGATCGAAACCTTCCCGTTTGTGACAATAGTCATCTTGTTGTGTCCACCGAAGACCTCAACCCAGGTCCACCTCGACTCGTCCTTCCCCCCGGGGAGACGTATCCGTCTGCACTGGGTTAGTGGACAGACCCAAGTCTTCCCCTGTGTCTGGGAGGGACCCCTCACCCTGTTCGTCGACCATACTTCCTTCTGTTCGCCGACTACCACTTCCTTCTCGAACCGAAACCCTTTCGGTTCTGCCAGACTCAGGACCGCTACGACGAACGGTTCTTTGAAGGACTGGCTCTACAAATATTTTGTTCCCACTACTACCGAGTTGGTGTTCACGAGTTCTAAGATCCAACGATCATCGAGAACATAACCTATCAGGTCCATATCCTAACCTCTCACGACGACCCCCGCGATTCGAGAACTGTAACCAACGAATGAAGACCAGAACGGTAGATTCTTGTCTCCCACTAGGTCCACTTCAGAGGTGGAGACTCCCAAGTCCGAGGTCCGTCCCGGTAGACCCCAAGGTCCGAGTAGAGTGGAAGAGTCAGGAGAGACTATTATATCCCTAAACGAAAGTTCCAAACCTAGGACCGACTCACTGGAAGAGTACGAAGGACCTCGTCTTGAGGTCCGGTTCTTATACACACCCCAGTCCCGTTACGAACTATGTTCACGATGATAAATCTCAGTCTTTCGGAACTAAGGGTCAGGACCAAGTGGACACTCGACACACGAATCAGCGAGTCAGTAGAGGTTGAGAAACGTTGGGATACCTGATATTGGACGATCCGAGGAAAATGGTACCCCTAAGAGGTCCGTTCTTATAACCTCATCCAACGGTAGGAGGTCCCCTAGAAGGGTTGAGTCCCTAGCTTGGGTCCAGAGGGCGTAACGTCCGGTCAAGAAATGACAGACTCGATCGTCCCCTCGGGTCGTAAGTTCAGGACCGAGTGGATAAGTCTAAAATAACCAGGACCCATTCAGCCTCTTGGAGAGACTAAAGGAGTAGCCACAAGAAGGACGGACCGTTCAGTGTATAACCATGCTCTTACTTCAGTACTTCCCTTTTCTATAACATCAGACATTTCTCGTGATTATTGTTGGCCTTTGAAGATTTTTATCCCCCACCGAAAGAAAAGCGAGACAGAGAAGTGGTTTTGTCATAAATCCGTCTCCATGCATCGACGGAAACTTAGATACATTTATCTACAACATGATAAACCTTCCAGAAGGGTGCACAGAGTCACCATTTTTTAGGTGGACGGTTCCAAATCAGAGACCCAACCCTTCTAGGGGACCTCCTCCTTTGCCGTTGGGTGAGGTCATAAGAACGGACCTCTTAGGGTACCTGTCTCTACAGACCGCCCGATGTCAGGCACTCCAGTGTTTTCTTAACCCGTGATGTATCGCTGTTCGCGTTTGTGTTATAAACAATGTCTTTGCAAGAGGTCTACAGATCTCTATTCTTCGACGATGGGTCTCTGTGGGACTTTCGCAAGGGAATTCTCTTACCCCTCCCCTTTTATTCGTGAGAAACTTGTAGATAATGTAGTGAAAGTACATACTTCTCACTCCCACTCCTACTACTTCCGATTGAAATAATTGTCCATGTCAAGACTCACGGAATGTGTGTAATTGGGGTAAAACGTCTATTTCTTTGGCTCCGTGACTCTTCAATTGTTGTCAGTCGTTCCAACAGGATTCGACTCCCAACCTAGGGTCGTCAGACCCAGGGTCCCAATACACACATTCGTAACGGGACGTGACGAGGGTATCTATCGTACGACAGACTAAGAGTACATGTGGTGGACGGAGAAAGTCTGTCCTTTCACTCTGAGCCCTTTTAGCCCATTACCACGTCGCAGTGTGTTTCCTTTCTGGTCTCCAAACGACTCCAAAAAGAATGAAGTTTTAATAAACGAAGAAACTACACCGTCGGACCTACCCTCCACTCAAACCCCCTCTTGCCTATGTACATATACATACTGAGTCACTGAAACGACTTTGATAGTGTTGTAACAATTAGCCGACATGAGGTTACAAATTTTTTTTTTTAAGAAAAAGTTTGTTTAATAAAGAAAGAAACAGACAGAAAAATTGACCATCTTTTCGTGATAATTCTTACTCAGGTTTACATCGAAAGACAATGTAGGAGTGAACTCAGGATAAACCGAGTTTCTCTTCTCCAGTTTCCCTTTGACTCCTTTTGACCCCTTTTAGTGGATCCGGTTCGAACCGTGTATCATTGTATCCCACAACCTACCTCAGAGGGTTGAAAGAGTGGAGAAAAGAAAGAGTCTTTTCTTTACGTCTAGGAAGACGGAAATGTTCTGTTGTCATACGGGAGGAGGTAAGGCCAAGACTTGAAAAACCTGTTCAAGGCCAAACTGATACTATTAGACTTTTACACTTTCGTCGGAAATCGGGGCGTAAAGTCGAGGTTAGACTGGGTCCTCCTTTACGTTACAGTGGAACAATAAACTGTGACACGAGGATGATTACGTTGACTTCAAATGTAAGAAAGAAAACCGTCGGTGGTGTGTGACGACTGAGTGCTGAGAGTGCAGGACTCTCGGACAGACAACGGGAGAGGAGATAAACCGGACTAAGGTAAGGAATTCTGAGAGGGTAACCGTAATACGACCCTAAGTATTCCCTAGGGAAGACTCCCATGGAACCCCCGCGAGAGTCTAATCCCCGATTAGGCGTAGGAGTTTGCATTCGGAAACTTCAGGGTTTCTAGTGGCCCAGGTCACCCACTGATTTGTCACGACAGACTGACGACCCGTTCATCGTCTGTCTCAAGCTAGTCATTTACTGTCCTTTTGTAGGGAACTGTCCCTTATTTACTCGGACACTGGAACCCACTCCGAGTGAGGTCCTTCTCAACCCTTCGGTATCAAGTAAGGGGGTACCTAAGTGAAATTTCATCACGAACTATCAAGTCCGAAACCTTAGACCGTCCGGACCTAAGTTTCGGTGAATGGTCGTAACACTAAAATCCGGTTCAAGGGTGCAAATTTTGGAGTCAAAGAAAGATATTTGGACCTCAGTGTTGTCGTGAATGAAGTAGCACTATAGCTCTCTTTCTTTTCTCTTTCGTATTTATTTACAAAATGGGGTCCCGGGACCGTGTTTTCTTCTCAAGTTGTAAACACCTCTAAAGAGAGTACAGAAACGAAAGGGTAAATTCGTAAACATCTCGTTTATGAGTGGGTCTCAGACACCCCCATTTACTTTCCTTGTGTCCACTCTCATTTTCGAACTCCCGTCCTATCCCTAGATAGCTTATTTCCACGAAAGTCCTTAGTGGGTCTACGGAATGTCTTTGAAACGGGACGAAGACCTAAACCTGACGACCTGTGTGGTCGTCGAAGTGGGCTGGGGTTGTGCGTGTGCTAAAGACCCCAGTAGAGACTCAGGTTTCAAAGAGTCCAATGAGAGTTACACTGGAACCCGTTTAGGGTATTGAGTAGAGTCGGAGACCGTGCAAAGGACATTTTCTCTATGCAAGTATAGGTGTCACACCTCCAAAATGTCATCCAGTTGACTATTGTTTCCATTCCACTCTTCGGTTCGGACGAGAACCGACTAAGGGGTACTGAAAATAGACACAAAGGGGCTGGTGAGTGGGAAGGACGGTCGGAGATAGTGGTATACGGTTCTAACCCGATCTACGACCATCAGTTGTCTGTGCACTATTCGATCGGGACGGATATCTCTCAAAGTTCAAACGTCCCCCACGTCCCTCCCACTTTATTTACAAACTTAAAGGTTGGGACTGTCTCTCCCGATTCTTGACACTGTCTTAATACAAGTTGAGATACATTCTTACGGTCTTTTCTAGTTAGTGAAACAGACAACCGGGAGTCTAAAAAGTAGACAGTTTACCTACATTAAACAAAAATGGAGTGCACTCTACGGAATTCACTCAATCATTTACACTTTGATACGCAGCCTTTCAAACCGAGACATGACACACACACGAGTCAGTACGAGCTGAGAAAACCGGGGTACCTGACACATCGGGCGGTCCGAGAAGACAGGTACCTTAAAAGGTCCGTTCTAATCGCCCTACCCAACGGTAAAGGATGAGGTCCCCTAGAAGGACTGGGTTCTTAGCTTGGGTACAGAGAACAAAGAGGACGTAACAGCACGTCTAAGAAATGGGGGTCACGGTGGATCCTTCGGGGAAGCCGAAGATGAATAAATAGATAAAGGGGTAATCTTCAGTCAGAAGAACTTCCTCTTGCGTACAGAGGGAGTAAAGGGACAGGGGTCGTGCAACTCTGTCTCGTCCACGGCTAGTTGTGACTTGACTTGACTATCTTCTTAAATAATAGACTAAACTAAAGGGGTTGGAGTCTCTTCGGGTGGGTAAAACATCTATTTTTTGACACATGTCCCAAGTCGGTCAAGAACCGTTAGTCACTGACTTGGTCTGTAGAAGTCTGGACAAGACTACTGGAAAGATGATCTAAGGTGTTGTCTTCGAGTCCATCCTACTGTCGCGAGACGACCTGTACTGAGTGGGAAGAGGTGCCAGTGATTCGGTCAGGTAGTCGGAGAGTGCGACGCAGTACCCACCTCCACTCGGACCTCGAACTTCTCTTTCGTCTCGCCAGGACGACCCGGACACACGGGTCCCTGGGGAGTCCCGCCGGTTTGTGCAGTGGGTCCTTTAGGGAGTACCCCACCACCCACCGTCACCCCACCCATGTCTCTACAGTGTGACCTAGGTGAGGGGAGAGAGGTTCTCACAGACTTCCCGTTGTGGATGGGTAGTGACACAGGTCACCGGAGATTGTGTCTCCGTAGGGAAGGGGAGGTAAGGGTCCCGGTTTCGGGAGTAGTAGAGAACACAACTGATCCGAGAGTCGGGGGTGAAATGTCTGGAAGGAAATTCTTTAATTCATTGGACGGGGTCAATGTGTAATACTGATACAGTACGACTACAAGTTTTTTTAGAAATTTTCGAGGGGTCATGTATCCCTTACTTCAGGTTTAGGGACCGAGTGGTAAGTCCGAGAGAACTACTGTCGGGGAGAGGTACGAAGGGACTTCGGGAACGTAATGGAGTCCCATGTATAGCAATAAGGAGTCTCAACAGAAAATAGGAAACAAGGGGAGCGGGACTGATTATATGAAAGAAAGGGAAGTTTCCGGGAGAATAAGTAGGAAGTGTAGACTCGAATTTTCGGTGGATGACTCCTGAAGGGACCACCAGGTAACCGATTCTTAAGTAGAAGGTTACGTCCCCTGGGCACAATCTAGGGAACAACCCCTTGATTCTAGGGTGTACGGTTCCCCGTTGATTCGGGTGCACGGTATTGATGTCTTCGAGTACGTACCGTTACTTCTCAGACTCATAGTATTGATTCCGGGTTACGTCGGTTTATTTATTTATAAAAAATTTTTTTCGGTGGGGGAAATCCTTCGTAAGAGACTAGAGAAGTCGGGTTTTACTATCGTGATCAATATAAACAAATAGTACAAAACAGGTTAGTATCACTAATTATGAAACTGTACGAAGGAAATTAAACTACGATGGGTGTCAGAATCAGTACTTATAGTAATTAGGGGAAATATCTACACCTTTGACTGTGAGTCTTTCGTCTTGATTCGACGGACTGGAGTGTGTGGAGTACCTTAAAGTGTGTAATCAGACGGACGGTGATTTCGACGAGGTCCTAAAAACCAAGAATGAGTCGATCAAGAAACATGTAAAAACGCCGTGAGTAGAACGAGTCAAGTCAAGTCAAGTCAGCGAGTCAGTACAGGTTGAGAAACGCTGGGGTACTTAGCGTCGTGCGGTCCGGAGGGACAGGTAGAGGTAGAGGGCTTCAAGTGAGTCTGAGTGCAGGTAGCTCAGTCACTACGGTAGGTCGGTAGAGTAGGAGACAGCAGGGGAAGAGGAGGACGGGGGTTAGGGAGGGTCGTAGTCACAGAAAAGGTTACTCAGTTGAGCAGCGTACTCCACCGGTTTCATGGCCTCAAAGTCGAAATCGTAGTCAGGAAGATTTCTTTAGGGTCCTGACTAGAGGAAGTCTTACCTGACCAACCTAGAGGAACGTCAGGTTCCCTGAGAGTTCTCAGAAGAGGTTGTGGTGTCAAGTTTTCGTAGTCAAGAAATCACGAGTCGGAAGAAGTGTCAGGTTGAGAGTGTAGGTATGTACTGGTGTCCTTTTTGGTATCGGAACCGATCGACCTGGAAGCAGCCGTTTCATTACAGAGACAAAAACTTATATGATAGATCCAACCAGTATTAAAAAGAAGGTTCTTCATTCGCAGAAAATTAAAATACCGACGTCAGTGGTAACCGTCACTAAAACCTCGGGGGGTTTTATTTCAGACTGTGACAAAGGTGACAAAGGGGTAGATAAAGGGTACTTCACTATCCTGACCTACGGTACTAGAAGCAAAAGACTTACAACTCGAAATTCGGTTGAAAAAGTGAGAGGAGAAAGTGAAAGTAGTTTTCCGAAAAATCGAGGAGAAGTAAAAGACGGTATTACCACCACAGTAGACGTATAGACTCCAATAACTATAAAGAGGGTCGTTAGAACTAAGGTCGAACACGAAGAAGGTCAGGTCGTAAAGAGTACTACATGAGACGTATCTTCACTTTATTCGTCCCACTGTTATATGTCGGACCTGCATGAGGAAAAGGATAAACCTTGGTCAGACAACAAGGTACAGATGAAGATTGACAACGAAGGACTGGACGTATGTCTAAAGAGTTCTCCGTCCAATCCACCAGACCATAAGGGTAGAGAAAGTCTTAAAAGGTGTCAAAGAACNAGACGTATCTTCACTTTATTCGTCCCACTGTCATATGTCGGAACTGTATGAGGAAAAGGATAAACCTTGGTCAGACAACAAGGTACAGATGAAGATTGACAACGAAGGACTGGACGTATGTCTAAAGAGTTCTCCGTCCAATCCACCAGACCATAAGGGTAGAGAAAGTCTTAAAAGGTGTCAAAGAACACTAGGTGTGTCAGTTTCCGAAACCGTATCAGTTATTTCGTCTTTATCTACAAAAAGACCTTGAGAGAACGAAAAAGGTACTAGGTCGTCTACAACCGTTAAACTAGAGACCAAGGAGACGGAAAAGATTTTGTTCGAACTTGTAGTCCCTCAAGTTCCAAGTGCATAACGACTTCGGACCGAACCTCTTAAAACTCGTAATGAAATGATCGTACACTCTACTCACGTTAACACGCCATTAAACTCGTAAGAAACCGTAACGGAAAGAAACCCTAACCTTACTTTTGACTCGAAAAGGTCAGGACACCGGTGACGACTCAAAAGGTTTAAACGACCGTATAACTCACGTCGTGAAAGTGTCGTAGTAGAAAGTGTTAAACTTTACCGAGTTGACCTTAAGGTAGTGGAGGTGATTCGAAACAAACATCACTACGAAAGATTCCGGGTGAACTGAAGTGAAAGGTTCTACAGACCGAGATCTACTCACTAGTGTAGTAGTACTAATAGAACCAGTACTTCTAGAAAAAACATGTCAAGAAGACACATAAGAACCGTGGAGAAGAATTATAGAAGACGAAGACAATCCAGGTATGGTAAAGACAGGAAATAGCTCGGGTAGAAACGTACTTTACAAAGGAACCATAGAGATTAAAAGAACTTCTCTAGAGATCAGAAAGGGTAAGACAAGAAAAGGAGATAAAGAAACGTAACTAGTGACTTCTTCCGAAAGAATAGAGAAGAACGATAAGAAACCTTGAGACGTAAGTCTACGAATTTAGAAAGGAAAAGAGGAAACGAAAAGTGGAGAGAACAAAAGTGTCGATAAACATTCCGGAGGGGTCTGTCGGCAAAACGAAAAAACGTAAAGAAAAGGTACCCCTACCAGAACTAGGGACAGAGGACATTTACAGTGCTTGGAGTCAGGTATCAAGTAGTCCGTGACATAGATAGTCTAGATCAGGGAATTTAGATAAAGAGTGAAGGTGACATATTAGTATTTCCTAAACTAAATCCAGTATGGACTTACCAGATCGCCAAAAGGGATGAAAGAAGTTAAACTCAGACTTAAACCATTATTCCTCGAGTACTAGACTCGGTGTCAGTCGAGGGCCAGAATAAAAACAACTGACATACGAACGATCTACAACACAAAAGGATGTCTCTATTAGATGAGTAAAGATGAGACTAGAAGGACTTTTGTCTCCTGATAAAGAATTCGTGGAAATCGTGAGACATATCGCAGACTGTGTATAACCCAACACTCTGTCTTTCGTCCTCAATCAGTCTTAAATGACACACATCAGGTCCCGATCAACGATATGGCTGTAGGTGTAGGTGTGTGTGTGTGTGTAGGAAATTCACAACAATCTGGCCAAAATGTGACTTTATTTCTCCGGGTCTCTTCGATTTATTGAAAAGTAGTAGATTTAAAACTCTAATTTAATAAAAAATTAGTAAACATACACAAAGAAAAAGTTTTTTATTAAGAAAACGTTATACTTGGCTATGTTTGAAAACTTCTAGTGCGTAGAAATCTTCTTAAGTCTAAACCCCGAAAGACTGAGGTCCCCAGTAAGGTGATATTGGTAGAGTAAAGACTGTATAAACCTCTTTTAAAACCATATACCATAATAATAATACCAGTCGACGTATACTGTCTTTTTAAGTCAGCGACACTCCCAATCAAGAAAGTGTGTACTTTCTTCGGGTCTCCTTCCACTATGCAGGGTACCTCCGTCTCCGGGTCCGAGGAAGACAGAACAAAGAAAAAAAAAAAGAAAAAAATTAGAACAAAGAGACGGAAGGAAGTACGTATCGAAGGTGAAAGTCCGGGTCGTGCCGATGAGAGAGGTCGTTCTTTCTCGTCCTACCTCCCGTACAAAGGAAGTTAGTTCTTGCGGGGGGTCTTCAGAGGATGCAGTGAAGCCGAATGTAGGGTACCTGGTCTTGAATCTATGGACCGTTGTGAATCGGTATTACTTCCAGTCTGTTATGGTTGAAGTGAACATCGTCGGTGTGTGGGTCGATTTTAGGTCCCTAAAATAATATTCCTCCTTCCCCTGTTGGTCAACAAGGGACCGTACCCATGCTCACAAAACAAAAGTCTTACACAAACGGGAACGATTTTGCCTAAGTACTAATCTTTACAAAGTGGAAAGACTCTATGAGACTCGGGAGACATCTCCTCTAATTATATGTGACTCCCTTCTGTTGGTTGACGAGTAGTTCCTGGGTTAAAGACGTAACCTTCTACCTAAGAATTGGTGACGTGGTGGTCCCTTCAGGAACATCTAAAGACCCAAATAAAAAAACCGACCCGGTATACACTCTAGAGTCAAGGGACTGGTCCCTAGTTTGGACACACGTAATACCCTCACGTGTCAGAATTGGTGACCTGGTAGTCCCTTCAGGGTTTCTGACTTAAAGACTTGGTTTACCAGTTATCAGGGAGAGACTCCGTTCCAGTCCATACACAAGAACCGATAACAAGGGGTCCAGATATACTTGTTGTACGCACGTGTCGACACGCACGTATGAATCAACACAGGTTAAGAAACACTGCAATACCCGACGTCAGGAAGTCCGTTCTTATGACCTCTCCTAACGGTACGGGAGGAGGTCCCCTAGAAGGGTTGGGTCCCTAGTTTGGACGCAGAGGACGCAGAGGAAGTGATGTCCGTCTAAGAAATGGAAACTCGGTGGCCCCTTCGAAGATGTCCTGGAATCCGTTCAGTAAACTGGTCACATTCGTACAAAAGAAAAAGTTTTCGTGCAAACGAAAATTTCACACCACAACCTCTTCTGAGATCTCTCAGAGAACCTGACGTTCCTCTAGGTCGGTCAGTTAGGATTTCCTTTAGTTAGGACTTACGAGTAACCTTCCTGACTACGACTTCGACTTTGAGGTTATGAAACCGGTGGACTACCCTTCTTGACTGTGTAAACTTTTCTGGGACTACGACCCGTTCTAACTCCCACTCTCCTCTTCCCCTGCTGTCTCCTACTTTACCAACCTACCGTAGTGGTTGAGTTACCCGTACTCAAACTCATTCGAGACCCTCAACTTCCTATCCTTTCGGACCGCACGACGTCAGGTACCCCAGCGTTTCTCAGCCTGTACTGATTGACTTGACTTGACTTCGTACAAAAGATGGTCAATTCACTTCTGATCTTATTTTATTATAGATGGAGTATCCCAACGACCCGTCGAATTTACCTTTGTACTCTTTAATTAAAACAATCTAAAATAAATTAGGTTATATAAGTTTGATAACAGTAAAGTTGGACGTTGGTTAAATTTAACGGTTACCTTATAAAATGTGACAAAAAGTATGAATCTGAAACGAAAAGAGAAGAAAAAAATTAACTTCACATCAACTAAATGTTACAAAGTCCGCATATCGTTACCTCTTCCTTTACCGTTGGGTGAGATCATAAAAACGGATCTCTTAGGGTGTCTGTCTCTTCGGACCACCCGACGGTAGATACCCCAACGTGTCTCAGTCTGTGCTGACTTCACTGAATCGTACGCACGTACGTAACCTCTTCCTTTACCGTTGGGTGAGGTCATAAGAACGGACCTCTTAGGGTCCCTGTCTCTTCGGACCACCCGACGGTAGATACCCCAACGTGTCTCAGCCTGTGCTGACGTCGCTGAATCGTCGTCGTCGTCGTCCGCATATCGTTTCACTAAGTAGACTTATATATATTTGTATGATAGAAAGTCTCAGAAAAGGTAATATCAAATAATGTTCTATAACTTAAATCAAGGGACACAATATGTCATCCATGAAAGACCAATAGATAAAATATATATCATCACATATAGAAAATTAGAGTTTAAGGGTTAAATAGGGAGGGACTGAAAGGAGAACCATTGGAACAAAGGACCCAGATACTCAGATAAAGACAAAACATTTATTCAAAGAAACATAGTGAAAAATATACGGTGTATATTCACTATCGTGTACCATAAACAGAAAGAGACTGGATAAAGTGAATGAGTCTGAAACTTTAGGTCACACATAAAATGTAAATGTCTTGTTGAGTCAAACCGTCTATGCAAATTTCACCGACGACCGATGACTCCATCTAGAATGTTCAACTCTGATTACATACACGGGAAAGACCCACGCGGGGACCGTGGGACAGGAATGTTCGCTTCTTCATTAGAAAGGGTACCGTTCATAGACAAATGCACCGAATAGGTGTTCGTCGAGGGAACTCCTCTCCCGTTCACACCAGAGGAGTCCCGGACTGTATGTATCATGGATCGTGTCTCGTCTGTGAGTTAACCACGAACAATTTATAATAAGTAAAGAGATAGGTGTTATGGACCGGGTCTCGAACTGGGAGTCATTCGTAAATTATTTCTACATAATTTAATTACTTCATTACTGGGTCATAAAATTACCATTCACTTAAACACGTCCGTCAAATAACGTCTCCTCTGTTACCGTGGAAAGATCGGGAGTTTCATTGTGGACGACAATTCAGTTCATAGGAAGTGGTGGAGGAAGGGTGAGGGGTGGGGGTTTGTCTTGACCTCGGTGGACCATTCGGTACCCGGGGCGAATCAGACCATTCTAGCGTGTTACGGACCGGACGGCTCTATTCCTCCGTCTAGTTCAAGGGTACTCGTTTATTTTACTTGAGGGTCGAATTCCGAATTTAAGAGACCAACTGCTATAAGAAAAAGAGAGTTTTAACTGAGTCGTGTCACGTACCACTCTCAAAGACTTTTCAACGGTCGGTAACACGTTGTCTTCAGATCCCTTGAAATGTTTTTATGGTTAATTTAAGTACTACGGTTCGTGTACAGTCGGAGTCATCGTGGCGATCGATTGTCCTACAGGGTTTCGTGGAACACCGGGAAGGAACTAACACTTGAAGTAACCATTCGACCCTAATTGACCGGGACGTCAACGTTTCTAGGATTCTCTGGTCTCAGAGAACTTGTAAGGGTCACTCCCACTTAAACGGAACAAAGACGGTCCGACAGGACTTCCGTAAACGTTTCACTCTGAATCGTAGTAAAAACAGAACAGTTGGTCTGTCCGACCTACTAAAGGAATCTTAATACATCTCGAAAGGGAGGTAAGGAACACCTGTTGATTTTGTGTTTGTGATAAATCTTTCTAGACCCGGCTTAGTAGAGAAACCTCGGACCACCGTCCGGTCCTCCGACCAGTGTTTCCGACGTAAGTCGACGTTTGTCGTCGGACTACCCGTCCCCGGAACAGGGTTTGTAGGAAATGATCCGAACCATCCCCCACCTCCTCCCCTCCACAATGGTCGGAGGGTCATAAACAACAACACAGAGGTCCCGTTGTCGCAACCGGTATCACTTTGGAACTTTGACGTGTAGCTTTGAACCCTCCACGACGTTTCTGTCCGGACTAACCTTCTTCCGAAAGAGGACGTGGAAAGGGAACAGATTGACCTCTCAAAAGACCCGAGGAAAGTTTTCCGTAATTTGTCTTCGATAACACAACCGGCGTGGATCTGATAACGACCGAGAGTACTTTCAATACACACGTTTTCGACATGGTCGACGGGTCCTGTCAAAAATTCTCTTAATATGGTTTAGTTCGTCGGACTACAACGAAGTCTCGAATCGTCGTACGACATGACTGAGACCAAGACCGCGTCCTGTTGTTACGGTGAATGGACCCACTGGAACCTGTTCAGTCAAGGTCAGTCACTCAGGAGAGGAATTATGGTTGTTTTTTAAGTAAATTTAATTTGGGTTAAGAATTAGGTCATTTAAGAATAACTAAAGGATGAGACTTTATCTACGACCTTAACGTTTCAATTTTGGTGTACCGATAAGTTCTGTACCGTTGCTGGATTCACAGATAGTGACGTACTCAGTTACTACTTACCTATTTCTTTTAGACCATACATGAAATATGCTATGTAATAAAGTCTATGATTATACTTTCTAATAAATCGGTAAATTTCTTCCTCCTTTAGGACGTAAACGTTGTAGTACCTACCTGGAACTACCGTAACTTCACTTCACTTCGTTTTCAATGAGTCAACACAGACTGAGAAACGTTGGGGTACCTGATGTAAGAGGTCCGGTCTTATGACCTCACCCATCGGAAAGGGAAGAGGTCCCCTAGAAGGGTTGGGTCCCTAGATTGGGTCCAGAGGGTGTAACGTCCTCCTAAGAAATGGTCGACTCGGTACTCCCTTCGGGTTCTTATAACCTCACTCATCGAATAGGGAAGAGGTCGTCTAGAAGGGTCGGGTCCCAGAGGAAGTAACGTCCGTCTAAGAAATGGTTGACTCGATGGTCCCTTCGGGTCCCTTCGTTTCTGTTTATGACATAGTATGGTGAATATATGCTTTAGGTTTTGTTTGTTCGATTGAACCTCTGTGTCTCCCGTCTTGGTCTCTAACGGTCTTTATCGTCCACCCCACACCCGTTGTACCCACTTTCGCCAGTTCTCTATGTTTGAAGGTCAAAATTCTATTCATTCAAAACCCATACATTGCGAGATGTGCCACTAATATCAATTGTTGTGACATAAATGATATATAAACTTTCTCCGATTCTCTCATCCCTGAAGACAAAGATAGTGTCTTTTTTTGACATTGATACACGTCATTACTTTGTTTCTTTCTTTATTGTTTCGTACCTCCTGACTTTTGTTGTTTGTTTTTCGTGCACGGATGACTCCCCTTCCCTACTTAGCCCTTAACCCCTAATTTCCGATGTGTCATGTCATTCAGAGGATTACGTTTACTCGAAACAGGGTTAAACAAGAATTCAGGTTGTTTCAATCGGATCCACAGGTTGATTGTGTCAGTCGATATATCATGACATGACATTACCCGAAGGGACTATTGAGTCAACCGTTTCTTAGACTGACGTAACCTCCTCCGCGTCCAAGCTAGGGACCCAGCCCTTCTAGGGGACCTCTTCCTTTACCGTTGGGTGAGGTCATCAGAACGGACCTTTTAAGGTACCTGTCTCCTCGAACCGCCCGATGTCATGTGTCCCAGTGTTCTCGACCTGTGATGAATCGCTGATTTGGTGGTGGGAGGTGTCACTTAGACGAAGGGTGCTCCACGAACACCATTTCTTGGACGGACGGTTACGTCCTCTGTATTCCCTACCACCCAAACTAGGGACCCAGCCCTTCTAGGGGACCTCCTCCCGTGCTGTTGGGTGAGGTCATAAGAACGGATTCTCTTAGGGTATCTGTCTCCTCGGACCACCCGATGTCAGGTATCCCAACGTTTCTCAGTCTGCGTTGACTTCACTGATTCGTGTGTATTATCCAAATGTTATAAAAGGTCTGTTTACTTATGTATTTTTCGTTTGTGTGTGTGTGTGTTATTGTGTAGAAATTAGAGTGTTAGAACTTTTCACGTCACCATGTCAGGTCATGTATGTCTCCGACCGACTCCCTTGTGCGCTCTTCTCAGTGACTGACCTCCTCTCTCTCCTCCACCCTCTGCCATCTCGACTTCCTAGTGGTCGTTATCCTCTACCCCCCGTCTGACGTTAAAGTGAGTGCGGACGGCACGACCGTGTCCAAGGCCGAGGAACGACCGACGTTGAGATAGACGGAAGGATAGAACAGTAGAACAGTATCTACTGTACCATCGTGACTTAACGTAAGGTTTACCAACGACGTTGGAAGGACATGACAAAATACGAGACCAGGATACGGGGGTTTTGATTACCACGGGGGAGTTTGTCTCGATTCAATGTGCATCTGACCTGTACCCTTGTGTGTGCAAGCGTAGAACCTTTCGAACTTTGAACTTCCAAGTATACATTCCCTGATAGACATGATATATATTGTATCTATTTATTATTCTTGGATGACATATCGTGTCCCTTGATATAAGTTATAGAACATTATTGGGATTACCTTTTCTTAGACGTTTTGTCTATATAGATGTACGTACTGACTTAGTGAAACAATATATTGACTTCGTAACATTTAGTGGACGTGAAGTTAAATTTTGTGTCTGTGTATGTGACGGGAGGTCCTCGAGTACATTTGGATCGTCCGTCTCGACATAATTTATAATTATCATTCGACCGAGTATGGGGTACGGGGGACGGACCGAGGGTCACCTCTGGTTAGTAGGATATTTTCAAGGAAAGGGAGGGAAGAAGTAGGACCCCATGAGGTTTGTTTCGGGAGTTTCTACTTCTTCTAGGGTACGTAAAAGTATTACAAGAAGAGTACAGGCTCTGTGTAAATGGTTAAACCTGTTTTACCCCTCATTGACCAGAAAACGACTAAAATATGTAGCACCCGAAGGCAGATACCCCATCGTGTCTCAGCCTGTATTGACTTCGCTGAATCGTCGTCGTCGTCGTCGTCGTCAGAAGTAATGTCGTACGAAAGTGTTAGGTTCCTAAAGTGCTAGAGTAACCTAAAAGAATTGAGAGACGACTTGGACCTTCCGGTTCTCTAACAAAGGTGAGATTTAACTTCCACAACTCCGTGTTTCCTTCACCAAACAGACCCAGTATCTCCCTTAATCTCCGTCTCGAACCTAAGTTTGTGGGTCAAGGGTTGAAGAAGAAAGGTTTTTATAAAGAACTCGTCGATACACGGTTGTAACAAGATTCTATGACCCTCCTTTCGTCACTTGTTTTGTTTGAAGAGAATTCTTCGAATTCAAGGTCTCCTTTTTCGTAAGACAATTGTTAGTGTAGTTTTGTATAAGATAGTCTCTTCTTTTTCGTGATACCTCTTCTTTATCCGTCTTCCTTCTTTTATAATTACGACTCATAGCAAAAAATTATCTCAGTAGACCCTTCAGGATAGATTCCTATGGACTCTCTTCGTTCCTCGGTCGGTACACCCTTGATATCATCTTATAGGTCGATCTTCCCTCTTCTTCGAACTTCAGAATTTTTCTTTCACTTTCAGAGAGTTAGCACGGACTGAGAAACGTTGGGGTACCTGATATGGCAGGTACCTTAAGAAGTTCGGTCGTATGACCTCACCCATCTGAAAGGGAAAAGATCATGTAGAAGGGTTAGGTCCTTAGTCTGGTCGCAGAGGACGTAGTGTCCATCTAAAAGACGGTCGACTCGATGGGTCCCTTTGGGCACTCCAGAGTTCCACCCTTGTGACAGCCGTGTAAACACCTCATCCGTCTACTGGTCACGTCCGATCTCGTTTCTCTTCCTGCTCCTCTGACTGTCCTCGACTTCGGTCCCTTCTACACTCCCCAGATCGAGCATTGTCAGAGAACCCCCTACCTTACTTGACACCTAAGGTGGGTTTCTCTCTGACCTTGGTAACTTCCCGTAACCCGTTTCCTCACAGCACGATACTGCACTGAAATCTTTTCTAGGGAGACCGAGGTTTCACTCGTTAGCAGACCCTCGTCGTGCCTACCTGTCCCTCTAGTCAATCCTTCGAGAACGGTGTCACCTCCGCCCTTTCCTGTCACCGAGTCTCTCTCACCACGGTCACCCCACCATTCTCCACCGTCTCAGACCTAGACAAAGAGTCTTTCTTCGTTGCCCTAAACGACTACCGACTTACACCTCACACTCGTCTTACTCCGTTACTACTGTGGCGTCGAGAGCCAGACTCAGTGTCCCTCTCATTTCAACGGTAAAGGTCTCTACCCTTTAAGATCTCCTCCTTGTCCAACCCTCACTACTATTTTTCAAAACAAAATTCATACCATGAAACTCTACGTATAATCTCTTGGTCACCATTTTTGTCTCTTCCATCTCTCTTTCCGTTCGACTTCTATAAATGAGTGCTAAGAAGTTTAAGGGACCACCTTCGTTTCACTTCACTTTCAACGAGTCAACACAGATTAGGAAACGTTGGGGTATCTGGTGTGTCAGATACCTTAAGAGGACCGATCTTATGACCTCACCCATCGGTAAGGGAAGAGGTCCCCTAGAAGGGTCGGGTCCCTAACTTGGGTCCAGAGGTCGTAACGTCCACCTAAGAAATGGTCGACTCGGTCGTCCCTTCGGGAGTCTCTCATTTTTTAGGTTGAAGTTACGTCCTCTAGACCCAAACTAGGGACCCAGTCTTTCTGGGGGACCTCTTCTCTTACCGATGGGTAAGGTCATAAAAACGGACCTCTTAAGGTACCTGTCTCCTCGGACCGTCCGATGTCAGGTACCCCAGCGTTTCTCAACCTGTGCTAACTCACTGATTGTCAAGTCTTGTGTACAATAAGTTTCGGTAGTAAAACCTGACTTTTGTCAGACCGAGTCTACCATTTTCGCAGACGGATGTTACACCCTCTGGGTCCAAGTTAGGGACCAAGCCCTTCTAGGGGACCTCTTCCTTTACCGTTGGGTTAGGTCATGAGAACGGACTTTTTAGGGTACCTACCTCCTCGAACCATCCGATGTCAGGTACCTACCCCAGCGTTTCTCAACCTGTACTGACTCGTTGAAGTGAAAAGAAAGAAAGAAAGTGAAAGTCCTAACTTTAGGAGTTCCCTTACTCTCCTCGATCTCCTCTCCTGGCTGGGTACCTCATAAGGTTTCCGATCTCCTTCCCTGGTTCCCCTTTCGACACGTCTTCTCAAGGGAATTCCTCCTTTTAGGTTTCTAAGGTCGGAATCACTTCTTTCACAAAGTTCTTTTCTCACTGGGCGTTCCAGTTTGACCACTACCCAATCCCACTCCTGGAAGATTAAACCGTGTTAACGGGGAGAGACCTTTACCGTCTAGCACCGTGGCTGTTACAAACAAAGTCACTACACCACTCCCGTTTTCGGACTGACTCACCCAAGTTCTCTCTTATATCCTCTCGTGCACCTCTGACTCTCATCTAAGCGGAGAAACCCCTCACACAGACCTTTCTCCTTGTCTCAGAGAAAGACAAAACATTCATAGTAAACGTAGTAACGAAAGATCCCACAATCGTCACAATCAGGAAGTCAGCACAGGTTGAGTAACGTCGGGGTATCTGACATCGGACGGAGACAGGCACCCCTAAGACGTCCGTTCTGATGACCTCACCCATCGGTAAGGGAAGAGGTCTCCTAGAAGGGCTGGGTCCCTAGAGGGTCTTAGGTCCAGAGGACGTGACGTTCGTCCAGGAAATGACAAGGTGTATATTCCCTGTGGTATGTTACGAAGAGGAAGGGACTGAATGAAGTGAGTCATAATGTGAGAGATCCAGGTAGGTACAACTGAGTGTCTGAATCTTTTACTTGAATACCTACGACCACCCTCAATCCTCAAACCCTTCCAGTACATGTGTGACGAAATAAATTTTACCTATTGGTTGTTTCTGGACGACATATCGTGTCCCTTGAGACAAGTTACAATACGCCGTCGGACCTACTCCCCTCACACCCCCTCTTACGTATGTACACATACAGGCCAACCTAAGGGAAGTGACAAGTGGACTTTGATATTGATAGTGTTACAACAATTATCCGATAAGGGGTTATGTTTTATTTTTCAAGTTTTTTTTAAAAATTTTTCTCCTTGTCTCTTAACTCTAGTTACCTTCCGAAGAAAAATTTCTACCAACGGAAGTGTCTAACAATGACAATGTCGGACGACCTCTCCCTGTCTACTGTTACAGGAACTCTTCTACTCTTTCTATCCTAGTCAAAGTTGGGGACCACACAGAAGATGATATTATTGAAGGGGGGGTGGTTAATTGTTTTAATTTACAAACCCCTATCAAAATTTAACGAAATTTTACGTTTGTAAAGAAAGTTAATGTATCTCACTCAAAAGGTCCTCTACTTTTTTATAACGGTGACCCAGAACCTCTGTGACGGAACTACTTGTAGTACTCTACCGGTCAGGATGACGACTGAAAGGGATCGTAAAGATGTGTGAAGACTAAAGTCCAATAAATATACCGACGGAGGGTCCCATCTATCTTCAGTCAGTGAGTCACCACATCTTGAGAAACACTATGGTACCTGACGTCGTGTGGTCCGAAGGGATAGGAAGTGGTAGAGGACCTCGAACGAGTGAGTACAGGTGACTCAGCCACTACGGTAGGTTGGTAGAGAATGAGACAACAGGGGAAGAGGAGATCGGGATTTAGAAAGGGTCGTAGTCCCAGAAAAGATTATTTCGCCGAGAAACGTAATCCACCGGTTTCATAACCTTAAAGTCGAAGTCGTAGTCAGGAAGGTTATTTATAAGTCCTGACTAAAGGAAATCCTACCTGACCAACCTAGAGGAACGTCAGGTTCCCTGAGAGTTCTCAGAAGAGGTTGTGGTGTCAAGTTTTCGTAGTTATGAAACCGCGAGCCGGAAAAAATACCAGGTTGAGAGTGTAGGTATGTACTGATGACCTTTTTGTTATCGAAACTGATCTACCTGGAAACAACCGTTTCATTACAGAGACGAAAACTTATACGACAGATCCAACCAGTATCGAAAAGAAGGTTCCTCGTTCATAGAAAATTAAGGTACCGACGTCAGTGGTAGACGTCACTAAAACCTCGGGTTTTTTATTTCAGACAATGAGAAAGGTGACAAAGGGGTGAATAAACGGTACTTCACTACCCTGACCTATAGTACTAGAATCAAAAAACTTACGACTCAAAATTCAGTCGAAAAAGTGAGAGAAGAAAGTGAAAATAGTTCTCCAAGAAATCAAGGATAAGTGAAATTCGGTATTCCCACCACAGTAGACGTATAGACTCCACTAACTATAAAAAGACAAGACGTCGGGGCACTGATCGTTTACTGATCATATACACATAAGTGTTTGATGAACCCTTTCCTTCCTCTTTATTTTTCTCTCTTCCACTCTTGACCTAGAAGGACGGGATGATTTGGAAAGTGTACTCCGTACTCGAAGTATAATAAAATGTTTATATGAAAGGACTATCATATCATTTATTTGTCATAGAAGGAAAAATTAAACGTTTACTGTTTCCGTTTTCCCCCTTTCCTTATTTCTAAATAACTCACGGGTGTCACAAGATCCGTGAGACGATCCGTGTCAACGTACTTAATCAAGAAAATATGTATTAGTTGTACTAATCCTTTTTCAACGTAAAACATGTCTCAGTAGTCGTGACGGTAACTCAATTTGTCAGTACATTACTTTACCCTACGGAGTATGTCATCACTCGCAGGGTAGTCACCTTTATACATTCGTCTCATGCCTACTCCTCTTTGGATCGTGGTAGTCCAAAATAGTGGATACCAGGTTAGGTTAGCACCCTTAGTTACCCAGGTGCACTATAGTAAGACATGGACATATTAAGTATGGAGTTCCAAAGAGTAGTAGTTTTGTCTTCGTATATCTTAAACAATCTTCCGTGGTATCCTGTCGTGAATTGACACGTCTAAGACTTCAGTCTGATAGTTCCTGTTTTCGATGGAGACGATAGATACTTAGTATAATACACGGAGTCAAAGGAGTAGACTCTTTTTAATCTTATTATTGTCCCACCCTCTGTCACCTCCTGACTCCTCGGACCGTACGACGTCAGGTTCCCCAACGTTTCTCAGTCTGTGTTAAACCGTTGACTTGTTGTCGGAGTGAGATTTTAAGTAGGTTTCACTAATCCTGTCGTAGATCGTGTATCATTCACGAGTTATTTATAATCAATAATAAGTAAGACAAGTTAGCAGAGAATCTCTGAGGTGGTTGTCACAGGACCCGTAAACCCATAGACAATACCGGGTACAAATATGGAATTTGGATTCGGTTGAGGTCAATCTTTCTGACTCGAGTCGTGTGTCTTCGAGAATCCCTAACTCCACGAAACTACCCCCATGTCGGTTCGGCCGGGGGAGAGGACGAGATACTTACATGGGTAGACGGGTTCAACCCGTTACACGTCTTTACAAATATCGTTGGAGTAAACAAAAGGAAAGACACTGACGACCGAAGGTTTCCGGTCCTTGGTGACTTTAATTTGGTTCCGTCCCCGGTCCCCTCGTCTGTCCCGGACCCAGGTCCGGTCCTCATTACTTCACCTTTTACAAGTGTGGTGTCCGTCGTAATGTTACGTGGACATGTTTGTCTTACTCTGCACGGGGAAGAGGGAGGGTCCCCGGGGTGATGGAGTTCTGAAGAGAAATGTCGAAACGAGACAGGGGAGGGGTCAGTTGGTGCGACTCTGGATGTTACCTCTATTCTTTGTTTCTGTAATTCTCACCACTGGAATCCCCTCCCTGTCTTACTCTCCCTCCACTTTTGTCTCTGTGGGAATCGGGTTTACAAAGGATATTCAAGACCACTCAAGAAACTTTCGGTCCAACGGATTTTACCCTCTTTACGTGTCAATTGCTCACGGTTGATCCGCGATCCCCAAACAGTCCAGTGAAAGCACACGAAATCGAGTACAATGGATGGACTATGCTAAAGTGGGACAAAGTGTCTGTTCCTTTGACTTCAGGTTCCTTTGTTTCGGTCTTCCGCTGTCTTAGTTCTAGACTTAGACCCATCGTGGTAAGGACAAAATATTACTTCACTGAGACTCGGTCTTATAACTCACTGAAAGAGTTTCGGTATGTCGATAACTTGTCTTTGAGTCTCCACGACTCGAGGGCCCCACCACCAGTGGCGACGTGAGACTTGTCCATCCCGTCACTTTTACTTCCCGGACCAAAGGGGGTCTCTCTCCTCGTCTCCCCGGTAATATAGAAGAAGTCCTATCTTCTACCTTCCAATTTGTTTCTAGTTGGGTACTAGTCACAATATAGCAAAAACTTCGTTTCACTGAGACCCGGTCAGAGGGTTAGAGTCCCTCCAAGTCACAGAGGTAGAGACTTCACCCTTAAGACACTCGAACTTCCCTCTATCGTGGAGACTTTCGGGTTCCTAGACCACGAGAAGTGGAGAGAGTCCGAGGCAGACGTCAGTGAGGGTTGACGATGACAACGTTGGTCTTCGAAGGAGGCGTACCACCCCCTTTTCATTTCCAGTTTTCATTCTCAGAAACGGGGATATATGTGGGACCCTCAAGTGGAAAGTAGTGGTAGAAGAGAATGCATTAAACAATCCTAGACCCTGAAGGGACCACCAGGTCGTCAATTCTTGAATAGAACCTTACTTCTCCTGCTTCCAAGTTAGGGATCAGGACCTTGATTCTAGAGTGCACGACACCAGGTCGATTCGGACACACGATGTCGATGACTCGGGTGCGTGGTGTTGACCCCTCAGGTACGTGATGTTGTTTTCCAGGGCGCCCTGAGTCGGGTCTAGGGTGCACGGTGTCAGTTTATTTATTTATTCGTAAAATTTTTATACAACGATCCTAGGAATGTTTTCGTTTGTCTATATCCTTACGTAGGTGCATGGTATCTGGTAGTTATTTAAGATCGTGGGAACTTTTTTACTCAAAAAACGGTTGGTTTTGTATACGACAAAAATTGAGAGATTATACATCGAGTATCATTTACGAGTTATTTACAGAGAGTTTAGAGAGTTCGTGAAGGTCTCGAACACAGTAACACGGGGATTGAAGGTGTGAGTACCAAACCAGCTGTAGGTCGTGTCAAACCAGGAGAGGTCTACGGTCCACGAACTACGTTCTTAAGTCCCTGGTTGTACTATGTCAAGAGGTTCCTTTACGAATCGACGAAGTTTTCCGAGTGGATTAAGTTGTAATCCTTACTTAATGAAAACAACGAGAAACAACGAAATCTACAAAAACAATAACGACAACCGAAAATACTAGTGACAACAAACCTAGTTCCTCCTTCCGATTTGAAACATATTTTTAGTCCCAAGTCAAGTTAGTGAGTCAGCACAGACTGAGAAACGTTGGAGTACCTGACGTCATGCGGTCCGAAGGGACAGGTAGTGGTTGAGGGTCTCGAATGAGTTTGAGTATAGGTAACTCAGTCACTACGGTAGGTTGGTAGAGTAGGAGACACCTGGGGAAGAAGAGGACGGAAGTTAGAAAGAGTCGTAGTCAGGAAGGTTACTTATAAGTCCTGACTAAAGGAAATCCTACCTGACCAACCTAGAGGAACGTTAGGTTCCTTGAGAGTTCTTAAAAGAGGTTGTGGTGTCAAGTTTTCGTAGTTAAGAAGCCGTGAGTCCAAAGCAATATCAGGTTGAGAGTGTAGGTATGTACTAATGTCCTTTTTGGTATCGAAACTGATCCCTGGAAACAACAGTTTCATTACAGAGACGAAAAATTATACGACAGATCTAACCAGTATCGAAAAGAAGGTTCCTCGTTCGTAGAAAATTAAAGTACCGACGACAGTGGTAGACGTCACTAAAACCTCGGGTTTTTATATCTCAGACTGTGACAAAGGTAAGAAAGGGTTAGATAAACGGTACTTCACTAACCTGGTCTACGGTACCAGAACCAAAAGACTTACAACTTAAAATTCGGTTGAAAAAGTGACAGGAGAAAGTGAAAGTAGTTGTCCGAGAAATCAAGGAGAAGTCAAAGACGGTATTCCCACCACAGTAGACGTATCGACTCCAATAACTATAAAGAGGACCTTTAGAACTAAGGTCGAACACGAAGTAAGTCGGACCTTAAAACGTATTACATGAGACTTACATTCAATTTATTCGTCCCACTGTTATACGTCGGAACTGACTAAACCTTGACTAAACAGGACTAAACCTTGGTCAGACATCAAGGTACAGGTCAAGATTGAACGAAGAACTGGACATACGTCTAAAGAGTCCTACGTCCAGTCCACCAGACCATAAGGGTAGAGAAAGTCTTAAAAGGTGTCAAAAAACACTAGGTGTGTCAGTTTCTGAACAGTGAAGGTGACATATTAGTATTCCCTAAACTAAATCCAGTATGGACTCACCAGACCATCAGAAGGGATGAAAGAAGTTAAATTCAGACTCAAACCGTTATTCCTCAAGTACTATACTCGGTGTCAGTCGAGGATCAGAACAAAAACGACTGAGATATCTCGAAGAGGTAGAAACCGACGTTTCTTATATTAGTCAAACTAAATCCATAACTGGTAGATAACCGAGAAAGGGAACACCGAGTCTGCCATTTCGTAGACTGAGGTTACGCCCTCTGGACCCAAACTAGGGACCCAGCCCTTCTAGGGGATCTCTTCCCTTACCGTTAGGTGAGGTCATGATAACGGACCTCTTAGGGTACCTGTCTCCTCGGACCATCCGATGTCAGGTACCCCAGTGTTTCTCAGTCTGTGCTGACTCGCTGAAGTGATAACTGGTAGATCACTGCAGGTACACATCTTAGAAGAGAACACAACGACCTTCTCCCATAAACGATACTGGTCACGTTAGACAACCGTTTGAGACAATCGGAAACGGGACGAAGCAAAACATGAGGTTCCGGTTTAAACGGACAATGTGGGCCATAGAGAACTGAAGGATGAAAACGTAAGGTCAGAGGATATTACTTTTCCTGTAGAAAGGTCCTACAATCAAGATCTTCCAGAACATCCAGAAGTATCTTGGCAAGTTGAAGTCGAAGAAGTCACAATGACCAACCCCGTATCCCGTAACCTAACAACACTATAACTTACCAAACGGAACCTTTACTTGCTTCTAGTAAGACAACAAAAACTCTAATGTAGGTTCATGACGTACAACCTGATAAAACAACTGATACTACCGGTGTTTTTGGTCCCAATCGTACACAATAACAACATCAACACAACATTTCTCTCCTTTGCCAAATAAATAAATAAATAAATAAAAACCGAGAGGACCCAGAAGTGACGACGCATCCAGAAAGAGTCGACGTCTGTCGTCCCAGATGTGAGATCGACGGCACACGTAAGAAGAGTGACACGACCGAAGAGAACAACGATTCGTGTCCGAGGTCCCACGTGCCCGTCACCAACGCCGTGTACCCGAGTTATCGACGACGAAGACCCGAGAACCCGTGTCGGATTATCAACACCGAGTACCCGACGCAACGAGACGTCGTACACTCTAGAAGGGTCTAGTCCCTAGCGTGGACACAGAGAACGTAACCGTCCACCCAAGAAGTGGTGACTCGGAGGTCCCTTCGGCCGTACACAGGAATTTTGGGAAACGTGAAAGACTGAACAGGGATAAGTTAGGTGAACGGGAACAGAGAGTGATCCACGGTCTACTTCGTTTCTTGAGTGACGACGTCTACGTCTGAGAGCTTATTTATGGAAAGTATGTTACACTGAGGACCTCGGTGTCTTTGTACATGTCCACCCTTTCCACTTGAGTCACGTCCTTGCGACAGGATTTTAACCAGTAGGATCGACCCAATCTTAAGGTAGTACCCTTCTAGGGTCATCTAGTATGGTGGAACCGGTGTAGAAGACTTGTCGACTTACTGGACGTAGAAGTCTCGTTTCATACAGGTTGGTGTGTACCAGACAAAGGGTGGTAAATCTTATATTACAATAGGGATCTTACCCGCGGATCAGTCTGTGGTAAACTTCACTTCAGCAAGTCAGCATAGACTGAGAAACGTTGGGGTATCTGACGTCGGACGGTCCGGGGAGACAGGTACCCCTGAAAAGAGGTCCGTTATCATGACCTCACCTAACGGTAAAGGAAGAGGTCCCCTAGAAGGGTTGGGTCCCGAACTTGGGTCCAGAGGGCGTAACATCTGTCTGTGAAATGGTAGACTCGGTGGAATCACAAGAGTAAATCGTCAAAAAGTGACGACATGTATTGTTTCTGAGGTATTTTCAGACAACTGGGTGGACTTGAGTCGTTACTTCAGATCAGAACGAGAATCTTCTACCTTTCAAAGAATTCTGATCTCTGACGACGACGATTCAACGAAGTCAGCACAGGCTGAGACACGCTGGGGTATCTGCCGGAGGATGGTCCGAGGAGACAGGGACCCTAAGAGGTCCGTTCTTGCGACCTCACCCAACGGTAAAGGAAGAGGTTATGTACTTTCACTTTTCACTTTCACTTCAGCGAGTCAGCATAGACCGAGGATCGCTGGGGTACCTGACGTCGGATGGTCCGAGGAGACAGGTACCCTAAAAGGTCCGTTCTCATGACCTCACCCCACGGTAGCGGAAGAGGCTTCTGATCTCTGCTCGGGATTGTAAACACTAGAGATGTAGACGTAAAACCAAAGAGATAGGGATGTCATCGGTCGAGGACGATCAGGCAGTCTGAGTCTACCAGTCGTAGAGGGCCCACAGAACCGGTTAGTGTTCCGGTAGGGGAGGATCCCTACCCAGTATAGGCAGGGGGACACAAGGTCAACATGACATTGGGAGACGGTGACGTCGTGGTGGACGAAGTAACCGAATGAAGGAGAGGATCCGACTAGAAGAACTGTCGTCTCTTCCGCTGTGGTAGTAGAGGAGATATGGACCTTGTATCCTCCAGTTGTCCTCTGTGTACGATTCACTTGTTTAGTGACGTGTCAAAGGAGATTATCCCGACTGAAAGGGACTTCTAAAATTCGAGGGACACCTGTTCTGGTACAACGGGGAACTCTCAACCTCATTCGGTCCGAGACCCTCTTCCTACAACTATAGTCTTCTCGTCCTACTACGGTTTTCCACTTTCTTTTTCTAAGGTCAAAAAAAAAAAAAGAGGTTCAAAGAAAGTGGAAAGCCTAAGAAGGATCTTGGACCTTCATTAAGAAATCCCCTGTGAATCGTACATAATGTCCCGAGTCCATCCGATCCGTAAAGGACGATACCCTGACCTGGTTAAGTGAAGAGGGTCGAGTCGTCTCAACGACACCGACCCTCTTACAAGATTCGAACCTAATCAGACGTCCTGTCCCTCGTTGAGTTAGAGATACGTCTTCCCTCCAAAACTTGTGAGTCTGTGTTTATGGTCAAATGGTGTGGAGGTTGTAGTAATGGTTTCCAATTATAAAGACCTAAAATTTGGAAAATTTTTAATAAAATATTTTGATTTTCCACTTTTGGGGGTTTAAAGGACACGAGTCACTTCTTAAGTGAATTAAATCGATTATGAGCCATACAAGGTAAATTCTTCTTGTCTGGACTTTTTGTGGTGTCTTTTTAGTGTCCCATGAATGGACATTATGTGTTCTAAACAGATAACCTACCTTAGTGGTGTTGGAAAGAAATTTACCGTTCGTCGGGGAGTTGAGACTTTTTAAATCTAGAGTCTTTACGTTATGACAGTCGTTTGTGGTCCGTGTGAACCCCCCGGTTCCCACAGTTTTTACAGGGTGTCAACATGTCATGTTAAAGTTCATTTGTTTGTCTGTTTATGTACGACGAAGAATAAGGACAACTTACATGTCTTTGAATTTAGTAAGAATAGGGGTCCTGAAGTTGTACGGTACTACCAAATTGAAAAAAAACAAGTGTATGTCTGACTTGTACGTGACTTGTCAATGGATGTAAGGAATTTTCGTTTTACAATCTTGGTTTTCATTGTAGTCTAAGGTCCCCTTTGTACTCCCAAATAGACTGTCACTGTACACCTCGTCACAACTTTGTCTCAGACGCAGGTACAAACCTAAGTCGGCCTCCCACACATCGTTAGCTAATTCCTATAGCCAGGACCTACACACTTACGTCTTATTATTGTGTGGTCCGTGCATAAACAGTAGGGACTAGGACAAACACTAAGAGTTTAATATCTGTCACTTTGATCGTGGGTCTCTCTACTTGACAGATTCCAGTGTAGCACTTAAAGAAAAATCTCCTGAATCTTAGTACACCTGTATTAGTAATCCGGTAAAGATACTCGATTTCTAGATGATCATAAGTTAGATATTCCGAATCTTTTCTGTAGATCGGAACCATATTTCCTAGAATCCGTCGACACTAAAGAGTGGAGTAAACCCAGCTGGGGGTTGATCGTAGACTCTGTTATATGGCGGTAACTTATCGTGGGAGATCGGTGACCTGTCGGGGAAAGTTGATATAAACTACAAATTACTTATCTTTAGTGGTTATGACAGGTAGTAGTAGAGGACTCCGGGGACCCTGGGTGGTGTAGGGTTTAAGAACTTTGAGGAGGTTCTTATATTCAAACCCTGGACTGTGACTACGAGTCGTCTCTCCCCGAAAACGAGTGTGATGGTGACTCTAGTACCCGAGAGACCTGGTACCTGTCGATCCACACAGGGGCGTCTGATGCGTGTCGATCTCCTGGAAGGAGAGACCCGAACTCACCACCGGGACCACAAGGGAGGGTACTTTGAGAAAAGACTCTGAAGGGACTAGCAGGTCACCAATTCTTAGACGGAAAGTTGTGTCCTCTGTACACAAGTTAGGGACCAATCCCTTGACTCTAGGGTATACGGTGTACGTTGATTCGTGTGCACGGGGTCGATGTCTCTTCGGTCTACGGTCGTTACTTCCCGACTGTACGACGTTGATTCTGGACTGTGTGAGTTTGTTTACGTAGTATTTACTTATGCATTTTGGTTGTCCTTTGCGGAGGAGTCGGTAGGTCCGAAGGATATTCTGACGGAAGAACGCGGGGTCAGTTCACTCGGCGGGAGAGGCACGAGTGAAATAGGACGATGATCCCGTGGGTAGTGTGGAAGGATACTGGTGAGTGAACTCTGTCACTACAAGTATTCCCGGTCCTCATACCGGACAAGTCGTAGAATCGACATCATCGACTCGTGTCGCAGACTGGCTCTCTTTCACGAAGTATTCACAGACAGTATTCTTGCTCAATGATCTACCTACTTACTACAGTAGAAGTGTAAATAGTCACGTGGTACCAGAAGAGAAAAGGTCTTAATAATGCTGAATCAAAAAGGATTCCATTCAAAAGGGTTTAATAAAAGACACTTTAGAACTCTAGGTACATTATTAACGACAGGACTTTTTCATTAGTTATTTCCCAATTTTTTTTTTAGAACCTTAAAAAAAAGATTTTACATTACATTGTGTAAACAACAACAACAAGCGTATATACATTCTTTTCACACACACACATAAGAAATTATGTCATATACTAATATGATATAATTTCGTATTAGACCAGACCCGTCTTTTTTGCCTCTTTATCGTGTGGGATTAATCTTACGGACCACCTGCGTGTCTGGACCTTGTAAGGTACCGTCGTACTACGTATCTCTCGAACTTAGTCGAGCCTAGTCGAGTACATATGACGGAAAACCTACCAACAACCAGAAACAATGTATATAAAGAATATTTTCGTGGTATATAAAGACTATAATAAGTTACAACTAACATGTAACTTGTATACCTATTTTACACTAGTAAAGAATGTTGTTTATCTAGTAGGTCTTTTGAATAATAAGGAGAGACAAAAGTAAGTTTACGTGTACTATAAATATTCCAGGAAACCATAGCTATTTATATGATAAAAATTTATAAAGAATATATGTTTTCAGACTCTTCATGATGGGAATATATTTATATAGTGACTTAACAACTATATAGGTTAGACGACCAAAGGAACCCCTTTATACGTCTCTAAACCTTTGTTTCCCTTCTCATCTACTCCTCCAACCTCCATTATTTTATTCTAAAGTACTTTCAACCTTAACTTTTTCTGTACTTCGAGAATATTTGGGGGATAATTGGTTCTACGATTTCCTCGATATTTCGTATGTACTTATTTGTCTTTTTTGCGAACATTTCTATTTTTGAGAGACTAATCTAAAATTTTGTTTTTTACCACTATAAAAATATATTATCTGACCATATATTTGACAGTACTTTTCAAATTTTATTATTCATACATTGGTACATTCAGTCTATTTGTATTTCTTTTTCGTTCTCTGTAATTTTTAATCTTTTTCGTTAAAGGTCTACCGTTTTCCATTTTTTTTATTATTATTAAATAATAACTATTTTAATTGTCTTGTCACTTCTGTATATNATTTTTAATCTCTTTCGTTAAAGGTCTACCGTTTTCCATTTTTTTTTTTTTTTAAATAATAACTATTTTAATTGTCTTGTCACTTCTGTATATCATTGTTCGAGTGACGAGTATTTTTATCGTTAAAAATTTTTATTGGTTTTCATAATATAAAATCTTACGATTTTGAGATACATCTATTAAATGATAAAAATTTATTCTTCTACTTTGAACATTTGTAAAAATGGTTTCACAACAAGAATTACTTAGGAGGTGTAATCTCTTTCTCACTACCCTTCATCTTTTCTTTGACATTTTTGATCTTAATTAATTAAACTTTCGTTTTGATCTCATGTATCACATATATCATTACATATATTTAGGTACATAATTATATTAACCCGAAGGGTTGACCGAGTCACCATTTCTTAGGTGGACGGTTACGTCCTCTGTACCCAAACTAAGGACCCAGTCTTTCTAGGGGACTTCCTCCTTTGCCGTTGGTTCTTAAGGTCATAAGAACGGACCCTTTCGGGTACCTGTCTCCTCGGACCGTCCGATGTCGGGTACCCCATAGTTTCTCAGTCTGTGTTGACTCACTGATTTGCTATTGTCGCATGACAATGTTCTTATTGGTAACGGTGTAGACCTCTAACTCCTGACGAAAGATCGAAACCGAGACGGTGAGTGGTCGACAGTCACCCCCGGAACCTCTTGAGAACCGAAGTCAAAGGGAAATACCCATATCCCGATGAATGGGATATTCCACTAATACTCTTACTTTGTTACCTTGTCTACCCTTCACCAAAAATTAAATGTTTTACGATGTCTTTGTAACTGAAAATAATGACAATCACTATAGTAAAACAATATGACTCTTCTTTAAACATATAGAATATGAATGTCGGGGGTTAGGAGTAAGGAATATCCTTCGGGGGTAATGAAGATCCTTTGTTTGTTAGTATAACTCCGTCCGACTTAAATTTTGATTTAGTGAGGTACTACGTCAGTCCTCGGTTCTTTACGACCGACGAAGATCTCAGAAGGTCGTTCCTTACCTAGGGAGGGATCCCGGAGGTCTTCATTCATCGAGAGGAAAGTGGAACTAAAATTGGGGAATTCTTAATAAAACCTAAAAACTGGAAGTGTTGACAGTCTCTCATTCAACACAATAAAATTTCGAATTTTTTTATTTATTTATTTTGATTTAGTGAGGTCCTGTGCATCTGACTATCTTAGAGTCAACCTTGGTCTTAGGGTAGAATGGTAGTGTCTGTTCGGTGGATCTGTCTCAATACGGAATTTAATACAAAACATCTCCTTTATATTTTAGACACCTTTCCACGATTGTAGAGGATCGTCTCCGACCAGAGAATCAACGGAGGGTTCCTTGACCATAGATTACCGCCCTTGGTCCTGCACGTATTTTATAACATTACATTCCGTATTTCGTGATTCCGATAATCGACCTGTGTCCTTCTCACAATCTCTCCATATCTCTTCTATTTCCAGTGGTCGTGGACCCCTTTCCTTAGTTTCTGTAGAAAGACTTTCTCATTAAAAACTTAGTCCGAAACGTTCCGTGTGTCTACTGGTCGAACCTTGTCACCTTTCCCGTGTCTGAGAGTCAAGTCGTTTACTGGACAACGACGACGACGATGACGACGATTCAGTGAAGTCAGCACAAGCTGAGACACGCTGGGGTATCTACCGTCGGGTGGTCCGAGGGGGCAGGGACCCTAAGAGGTCCGTTCTTGGGTGATCTCACCGAACGGTAAAGGAAGAGGTTACGTACTTTCACTTTTCACTTTCACTTCAACGAGTCAGCATAGGCTGAGGAACGCTGGGGTACCTGACGTCGGATGGTCCGAGGAGGCAGGTATCCTAAAAGGTCCGTTCTTATGGCCTCACCCCACGGTAACGGAAGAGGTTGGACAACAACCGGGACGAGTTTGGTATCGAAGAGGGAGACTCGGAGTCAAAGGAGTAGGTATCTCGTCCTTATTTCGATGATCACTCTTTCCTAACGAGGATCCCGATTTAATCATTTGTTTATATATAAAGTTGACATCCCTAAGGGTGCACCGAGTCACCACTTCTTAGACGGACGTTATTACCTCTGAAAGTAAACTAGGTACCCAGTCTTTCTAGGGGACCTCTTCCTTTACCGTTGGATGAGGTTATAAGGACGGACCTCTTAGGGTACCTGTCTTCTCGGACCACCCGATGTCAGGTGCCCCAGAGTTTCTTAATCTATGTTGAATCGGTGATTTGTTTTTGTCGTTTCTATGACGAAATTCTACTGAGGTTTAATACAAAGATTTTTGTCTTCCATTATTTGGTTGGTCCCCTATAAATACCTCGTAAGATGTATACAGGTCGTTCCACGACTGTCACTAAACTCATGGTACTTTAAGTCATAAAAAAAAAGAAAAGGTCTAAATAATTCTATAACTGTATATGGTACACATTCAAATTTCATATGTCACATTACTAAACTATGTGTATATAACGTTTTACTAATGGTGTTGTTCCAATCGATTATGGACATAAGAGAGTGAATATCTTAATGTCATAAAGAATTAAGATTGTATTGTAACTAAATTTCTTTGTAACGATTATATTATTGAAAGTCCAACTTCTCTTCCTTTCTCTCTAATACATTATACATGTATAGTTGACATTCTAGGTATGTCTAAAGTCTTTTTTACTTTAAACTTTCCTTTTCATATAGAAACTTAAACTCTGTTACACCAGAATTCTACACCGGAGATGAAAGGTTCTCATTCGTCGGGGTAACCGTTCTATACTGATGGTCCTTCTCTTGTTTTGTCGGGTTCGTTCATGTACCAATTTATGGCCCCCAGAGCCAGAGAGGAAAAGACGTTTTGTGAACCTCTAGGTGTTTTCCCTTCGGATGAAACACAACGAATGTTGAGTGGTGACATCCGGTACACAAGTCCCTAAGAGGTGGTCCAAATTCCTCAGGACTTCTATCAGGGCGAAGGTCATCGGACGTCCTAACGTTTACTGTAAGTTCATTTCGAACTTAAGTTGTCGTAAAGGACTCGTAGATAAGACACGGGTGTCAGCTCGACTCACGATGCACACCTTCTGGGTTGTGGAACGAGTAGGGACGTAAGGGGTGTCGAGGACCATGTAGTGTGTTGTGTGTTATCCACTCACACCGACCGCAAAACGGTTCGACTCGATTTGACTAAGATGGTAGGTGTACTTCAAGTTCAGGAAGATGTTTCCTCGATGACACGACCGGTATTTCAAACAAACCCAGAAAGATATTGTAGAATACCTTTTTGGGTTTGTCTGAGACACCGGTTGGGTTATCTTGGTTAGTAACCGGTTGGATTATCTTGGTTAGTAACCCGTTTACCAAACGCAGGGACGAAGAGTCTTACAGATACCACTACCTGGTCCAAAAGTCAGAGTTAGAAGACACTTTATGTTTTAGTGTATTAAAATACGGTATCCCTACGGTTTAAAGACATTATAAAGAGTTAAACGAGAGTTAAAGACATGACTAGAGTGGTTCCTGGGTATTCTCAAACGTCTAACTGTGGGTTGACTATTGTCACGTGTCTAGTGTGAAGCTCATTGTACAAACTCATTGTGCTAAGGTTTTAAGAAGGGATATATAATGTACCTCTAGTGTCTTAGTTAACCTTTTAAATAGTTAACCGTTCGAAACCTTTCGTAAATTATTACTACTACTACCCTAGTAGTGAAAAGTTCACGAAGAAGATACCTTCCGAGACAACTACTAATCCTTGGTCGGGGTAGTGTAGAAGAGTACTTCCTCTGACGAGAAGTCACCCCCTCTAGTTGGTCACTTGTGAAGACAAGAAAAAATGTAGAGAACTGACCTCGTTTTCTTCCATATTGACCGTTATCTTTTGTATCCCGAGATCTTCGGTCTACCGAAACCTATATTCGGGATGTAATGATAAATGGTAGATGTACTTCAGCCCGTTCGTCCGTGAAGTGTCTTGGAGTCAATAAGGTAGACCTGTATCCTCGGGGAGGGGGTATGTACCTCAATAACAAAATCTGTATGTCACCGAACGACACCACAACTACGGGATTTCTCTTCGTTAGTTCACTAAACCACGTCCAGACTTACTCCTTAATGATCGTCTGTCTTTTTAAGACTATTCTGGGAGTCTCATTATTTCCAAAGTTTCTGAGATACTACTTCTTGTAGACTTCCTACTCTTTATGAACCGAATCTTTGTTAAATCTCCTGTTGTCTCAACGGAAGTAACGTCTTCTCTGTCAGGGAACCTTACTCGTATCTATCTGGAGAGGACCCACCGACGTTTCGGATCTTGGTGTCTGTCATACTTTTTTGATATCTCTCTGTCTAAAACGAGTTTCCTTCTTCAAAGACTGTTGGTCTCAGAAGGTTTCTACCTTCCCCGGCGACATGATGTCACTCACTGGTGAACACGCGCTTTGGACACAGGGGAACAGTGTCTTCGACCATCACCCACTGGAATCATAAAAGTCTGGTTACTGACCAGATCCACCAGAGGTCCACACAAGACCCCGAAGGTAATGTTGAGACTTTTAGGTTCCTCTTTGAAAGGGTGACACCCTTCTCAGAAGAGTCGGAAGACAAGCAAACCCGTATTTTCCATCCTGTCGACCCTTCTACAGTCAATCAGTTAGTCTTGATGATTTTTACCGTCACGTACGACTTTTCACCAGGATTATAGGGAAAATAAACAGACAGGGACACATCACGTACTTTGTAGAAGTGTGTAACCGAGCGGGTGTCGAGACCCTCCATTTTTAGGAATAATACGGGTTAAACGTTTCTACTTCGTTTCTGAGTCTCTCTTCGAAAATCAAGTCTTTTCTTGAGTATAGGGTATTCAATCTCTGGACCTCGAGTTTAGGTTAAACGACTAAGGGTTAAGAGTCGAGAAGAGTGACGACGGAGGAGGGTAACAAAGACTCTGAATCACGGATAGGATCCATTGGTAAGGACAACAAATCAGGGATTCAACACAGACTGAGAAAACGTTGAGGTACCTGACATCGGGTGGTCCAAGGAGACAGGTACCATAAAGGGTCCGTTCTTATGACCTCACCCAACGGTAAAGGAAGAGGTCCCCGAGAAGGGGTGGGTCCCTCACTTGGGTGTAGAGGACGTAACGTCCTCCTGAGAAATGGTAACTCGGTGATCCCTTTGGGTCTGTAAGGATGGGGTCGTAAATTTGACAAACACTTCTAGTCTACTCCGTTCCATGAACTTTTCCGAAACTCGACGATTTTACTAAAGGAAGGAGGAGGGAGTAGGGAGGAAGGAAGAGAACGAAATAAAAGAAGGAATTTACAGATGACTTGTCTAAATTCCAAGGTTCGTGATGCCGCTAGTCGACCCTACGCTTCTATGTACTATATGTCAGAAACTGAAGTTCCTCGACGGTCAGACCGACCCTCAATGTCTATCCAAATTTTTGTTAGGTGTTCACATAGTTGTCACGTTTTTATCTATATTACTTCCAACGAGACTCCGTCCACACTAATTAAGTCCTTCCGCTCACCCTGTCAATCTCTTCAGAAGGACCTCTTCCACTGTAGATTTGATCCAAACCTTCTGAACGTCAAAGGGTCCGTCCATAACTCTTACAAACCCGTCCTTCTTCTCCCATAAGGTCCCTTTCTTCCCTTGTAAATCATTCCGTACCTCTACACCCGGTTGTACCACATAAATCCTCGTTATGTCATCTCGATGACATAACTCATTCCTGGTCCTCACCATTCTTTGTCCTGATCCCTTCAGTCTTTCCCAGTCTCCTTATAAGTCACCATTAAATTCCTCGAAACCTCTCAAAACTTTCACCAAGTCGAGGACCACCCCCACCCCTTCACCCTCTCCCCGATTTCTCTCCCAAACTCCCTGTCCTACCAAAGTGTCGTCTGGTACTCTAATCACCAGAGTCTCTTCTCTGGTTCTCACTGTACAATGTACTTAATCTCTCCGCTGAGGGTCAGTGATCACACTACGACTTACGACACACACACCTGACTTAACCTTCGTTTGCTGAGATCTTCTTTTTCACCAAGTTAAGTTCTTCTCCGTAGTGGTCCCAGAGTCTTACTCGTGTACCTATAGTCTCACAACTTGTCTATTCTCCCCTCTCCGATACGTAAGTGCCAGGAAGAGAAGGTATAAGGGTCCGCGTTGGAGTCGGGAACAGACGTCGAGACGCGGGGTCCTCTACCTGGAGACGACTGACGTGGAAGACGTGGGGGACCTTGACCTGAAGACACAAGTTTCTCACCCTTCCTTCGAGGTCGTCCGTCCCGTCTCCTTCGTCAGTAGTGCACTAAAGAAGGGGCAAGGGAGGGACGACGGCGTATCGGAAAGGCTATAAAGGGTGGTTCATCAGGAAGGAGGTACCGAGATCAAGAGAGAAACGAAGTAGTAGAAATAAATAAGGGAACAGAGAGGGCAGGATCTCCACCATTGTCGAAGGTCGTGAAGGATCAGAGACCCGCGGAGCTATAAGGAACAAGCATTGTGATTGGGACGGGGGTGGAGAGACGGGGAAACAATTACCGAGAAGTCAACTTGGTACACTCTGCTCAAGACGGAGGACGTAACTCGCACTGACTAAGTCCCCAGTCCCACTCTATGTCCAGACCTCGCTCCGTCCCGGTACCGTTGCTAGACTCCCTCCCTACGACACCACCACCCCCACTCCTTTTCCCTCGTCTCACCTTCTAGAAAGGTTCCCTTCGGTACACGGAACTAAAACCGAACACGACCAGAGGTCCTCCCCCTTCCAGGACCCCCTGACTTATTCACCACCCCGTGAGGGGTTTTACCTCTTAAGTACTCTTCGACAAGACCACCTAACTACTCCAGTCAAAACTAGTGGACTCAAACTCCACGTAGTCCTTCTCTACAGGTCCTCTGGTCACCTAGTTTCCCAGAGGTGGACCTCTGTTCCGGTTCCGTGGTCGTTGTGTCTCGACTGTCAATTCCAGGGGTTTCTTGTCTCTTTACGTAATTTAAACGGTGTTTGGGTGGGGGAACCAAGAAAGAATTATTAATAACAATATATTTCTTTCTCGAAGTCCTGGGTTCTACAGTGTACTTCCGAGAACACTGTTCGACGAACGGAACACGGAACTAATTAACGGGGGGAAAATTTCTACATCCCCAAACAAAAAGTACAGGTGTTCAAAGGGACCGCAGGGTAAATCAGTAAGGATAAAAAGTGGTGGTCTAACAAACGACCCCTTTTCTTGTTTTTGTCGTTGTCTACAGAAACAAAACCCCAAAACGTTTTGAGAGACCAATTCTATTGTGAAAGTTAATTTCTTTAATATAGTAGGTTTATGGTATACGGCTGTTCGGGAGTAAACGTTTTTTAGTGGACGAAAGTCTTTGACAAACTTCTCAGGAGAGTGTGGTAGGAAGTTAGTGAGTCAGCCTGTAACTTTGTCTAGGGAAGAGAAGAGAGCAGACCTAATACTTTCGAAGTCAAGTCTTTCGACTTCAGTTCTCTCGTAGGAGACTAAACAGGAGCCCTGAGACGTCCGTAAGTAGTGGTTAACGAGTCTGAAGTACGTGTACACACACGACTGTGTGTGTGTGTGTGGTTGTGTGGGAAGAACACACATTGGACACGATAAGTAACACATAGTCCCGGGCCGTGTAACATCAAGTCAAGTCAAGTCAGCGAGTCAGCACAGGTTGAGAAACGCTGGGGTACTTAGCGTCGTGCGGTCAGGAAAGACAGGTAGTGGTTGAGGGCCTCCAATGAGTTTGAGTACAGGTAGTTCAGTCACTACGGTAGGTCGGTAGAGTAAGAGACAGCAGGGGAAGAGGAGGACGGGGGTTAGGGAGGGTCGTAGTCCCAGAAAAGGTTACTCAGTTGAGAAGCGTACTCCACCGGTTTAATGACCTCAAAGTCGAAATCGTAGTAAGGAAGGTTTCTTGTGGGTCCTGACTAGAGGAAGTCTTACCTGACCAACCTAGAGGAACGTCAGGTTCCCTGAGAGTTCTCAGAAGAGGTTGTGGTTTTCGTAGTTAAGAAGTCGAGAGTCGAAAGAAGTGTCAGGTTGAGAGTGTAGGTATGTACTGGTGACCTTTTTGGTATCGGATCTGATCTGCCTGAAAACAACCGTTTCATTACAGAGACGAAAACTTATACGATAGATCCAACCAGTATTAAAAGGAATGTTCCTCTTTCGCAGAAAATTAAAGTACCGACGTTAGTGGTAGACGTCACTAAACCCTCGAGTTTTTTTATTTCAGACTGTGACAAAGGTGACAAAGGGGGTAGATAGAGGGTACTTCGCTATCCTGGTCTACGGTACTAGAAGCAAAAGACTTGCAACTCACGTGTAACATTCGTGAATCGTTTAGTAACACCTTATTTAATTAAGTAAAGAAAAAAGGAGGGAAGGAGGGAGAAAGGTAGGAACAAAGAAGATACCGAAGTGTAAAAGACTTCCTGAGGACACGGTTTGTCAACGATTCGTGACCTTCATGTTTCTCTTAATTTGTCTATGGGACGGGAGTTCTGTGGGTGTCAGATCTTCCTTCTAACGGTTCATTGTCCTCTCAAGATTAGGACCCTTCTTGTACTCGAAGAATCCCCGTTTTTGGTCAGGATTAAGGGGTGTATCAAGGAAAAAAAAAAATCCCGGTCCTCGAGTTACCCATAAATCACAAACACCTCGTTTTATAAACAACTTACCTCATATAGGATAGTACTGTTCGTCCGGTGTTTGACGTGTTCGTTTCCTTTTTACTAGGATTCTACTATTCCCTCGACGTTCGTCACCCTACACGGGGTTCTCGACCTTTTCGTCCCCGCTACCGTTCTCCGGTCCTGGACGACCCGACAGTCTTCGTCAAGTCGGTTTCGTACCTCAGTACTGTCCCGAATACTGAAGGTACTAACGGTGCCACTCGTTAGGTCAAACGAGTGTTGTAGTTGTAGTTAGTGTTATAGTTCACTCTCCTTCTGAGGTCTGCTAGGTTCAGGGTAATATCGCCTAGAAATTTCGGACGAATCTCAGATGCAAAACAATCTGCGACCTCTTGGTACTGTCCAACACTGTTTATACTTCACCTTCAAGTAGGTCGAGTTTGGAGGACATTATCTGAGAAGGGACACAACACCTACAACTAAACTGGCCTTTGTTAAAGTCTCACCCTTAAACCTAAGTCACACAAGACGACCTGTCAGAGGTAAACGGGTAGGTCTAGATGAAAGGGGCATAGAGTAGACTGAGAGACGGGGTCTTCCGACTGGAATATTTCTTGTAGTCAACCGGGGGAACACGAGACCGAAAGTCGACCTAAACCGGTCACCCTTGGTGGTCATCCTATAGTCCTTCACTCTCCTCTCGCTCCAAGTCTATAACCGAGGGGGCCGAGGCAGTCACAGTCCACCGACACCCAATTACCTTGAGGGGGCTTCCGGTGTCGAGGACTTTTCGTCGGGAGAGATATACCGATGTGGAAAACCAACGTATTGACCAGGAAGGAGAGTGAGGAAATCCGGACTCCTGTCAATTTTAGGAGGAAAACAATAATCGAGACAGATCGATCCATCACGATCTGTCCTAACTCGTGACAGGAAACAACGAAAGAGATTGGGACAGACATTGAGGAATTTATTAATAAGAAGAGTTTAACTGGTCACACTCACACGGTTCTTAGAATATGCTTATGGATGGTATACGGTTCGTGTTGGACTCTACAAAATGTATGTACAGAAAGTTCTTTAGGAGGGTTTGTTTAGAAGTCCATTTATAATTATAAAGGTAAATGTTTAAAATTTGTATGAACTTCAAGTGTTTAAAATCTATTGATCATTTTCGGTAGAAGATGTTGAACCTTAGAAGGACAAATCTTGTCATGGACTGTCGGGGAACTGACTTGCATACTTACTGATGTTCTGACGCGTACGGCTTATGATTATACTCGTAATCTCCGGTGTCCCCACAAACTTACGTCACCACGCTCCTCGCCGAAAACTTAGTCTTTCTCGTCTTAGGATTAAGTTGGTTCACCCCAAATAAGGTCCATACGTCCCGACCAAGTTATAAATTATATTAGGTAACATAGGTATTTGATTTTATCCTTTTAGTGTATGAGTATAGTTATCTCCTTCTTTTGGATAAACTTTTTTAGGTTGAGTACCATTTTGGGTAAGTACTTGTACTTTCCTGGATCCCTAACAGTATGACTCACTTCATTCAGTCTGTGTCTTTCTGTTTATATTATACTATAGCGAATAATGCACCTTAGAAAAAAAAAAATTTCCCGTGTTTACTTGAATGTTTTGTCTGTATCTCATGGACTGTATCTTTTGTTTGAATGCCAACAGTTTCCCCATCTTCCGTTTCTCTATATAACCCTCTGCCCCTAACTATATATATGTGAGAAGGAGAAGAACCCGTCACAAGTAGGTACAGCTGAGAGACACTGGGGTACCTGACGTCGGGTGGTCCGATATATGTGCGACGACGACGACGACGACGACGACGACGACGACGACGATTCAGCGGAGTCAGCACAGACTGAGACACGTTGGGGTCTCTGCCGTCGGGTGGTCCGAGGGGACAACGACCCTAAGAGGTCGATTCTTGTGACCTTCACCCAACGGTAAAGGAAGAGGTTACGTACTTTCACTTTACATTTTCACTTCAACAAGTCAGTACATGTTGAGGATCGTTGGGGTACCTGACGTCGGGTGGTCCGAGGAGGTAGGTACCCTAAAAGGTCCGTTCTCATGACCTCACCCCACGGTGACGGAAGAGGCCATATGTGTGGTGATATATATTTTATCTATTGATTATCCCTGGAAGATAATCAATAGGATAATCAATCCCTGTGTCCCTTGGGGAGTTATGAGATATTGCCGGATATACCCCTTTCTTAGAATTTATTCTCACCTATATACATATTGACTAAGTGAAACGATATGTGGACTTTGATTGTGTTGTAACATTTAGTTGATATGAGGTTATTTTAAAAAATTTTTTAATTTTTGGGGTAAGTACTACTTTTGACCCATTTGGTCCTTACATGTCCTTGAAAGAGTTGAACTATTTCTGATAGGTGTTTTTAGGATGTCGAATATGTAGTATAAATTACTATTCTTTTACTTTTAAAGGGTGATTCAAGTCCATGTTCCGTTCCTACAGGGAAGAGTAACGAGGTAAATTGTAGTATGACCTTCAGAAATGATTACGTTATTCTGTTCTTATTCTTTAAGATTTCATGTGTCAAACCCTTCCTTCTGTATTCTGACAAACGTCTACTGTACTAGTAGATTCATTTTTTAAGCCTTATTGATTGTTTTTTCTTTTTCTTTTTTCTGAGGACTTTGATATTCCGTTAGTATCTTTTCAACGTTTATTTTTCAATTACATATTTTCAGTCAATGAAAGGATATACGGTTATTACTTATTCACCTTAAACTTTAATTTTTCTGATGATGAGTTCTTTTGTTTTATGAATCCATATTTAGAATGTTTTATACATTTTCTAGATTTACTCCTGGTGTTTTGAAACTACTTACTTTAGTTTGTTCTTGATTTCTTTACCTCTCTATGAGGTACAAATACCGATCCTTCCGTTTCACATCAGTTTTACAGTTAAGAAGGGTTGAACTCGATGACTAAGTCACGTGAAGGTTAGTGTTAGGGTCTTTCAATAAAGCATCTATGGTTGTTTAACTAAGATTTCAAATGTGCCTTCCCGTTTTCTGGGTCTCCTCTTTCGTGTCATGACTTCCTCTTGTTTTAACTTCCTGACTGGGAGGAGTCGAAGTTTTGAATGATATTATGATGTCGGTAGTTCTGTCACGCGATAACCATTTTCTTAACGTTTGACTAGTTACCTCGTTTTGTCTCTAGGGCCTTTGTATAGGGGTATTTATGATAGTTGACTAGACACTGTTTCTTCGGTTCCCTTATGTTACCTTGTTTCTGTCAGAAAAGTTGGTTACTACCACCCTGTTGGCCGGTAGGTAGGTATACGTTTTTTTTTTCTTTTTCTTTTCTTCTTCTTAGAAATGTGTTTGAGGAAGTGTTTTTAATTGTGTTTCATCTAGTGTCTAGATTAACATTTTACGTTTTACTATTTTGAGAATCTTTTATGTGTCCCCTTTTGGTTTATTCAAACTTATACCAGTACGGAAAAATCTGTGTCCTGGTTTTTGTTTTAGGAACTTTCTTTATTAACTATTCGACTTAAAGTACTTTTCATTTTTGAAGACGAGACACTTTCTGGTACAATTTTCTTACTCGGTGTCTGATCCCCTTTTTTTAACATTTTCTGTGTAGACGACGACGACGACGATTCAGCGAAGTCAGCACAGGTTGAGACACACTGGGGTATCTGCCGTCGGGTGGTCCGAGGGGACAGGGACCCTAAGAGGTCCGTTCTTGTGACCTCACTCAACGGTAAAGGAAGAGGTTACATACTTTCACTTTTCACTTTCCCTTCAGTAAGTCAGCATAGGCCGAGAATCGTTGGGTTACCTGACGTCGGGTAACGTCGGACGCCGAGGAGGCAGGTACCCTAAAAGGTCCTTTCTCATGACCTCACCCCACGGTAACGGAAGGTAGATCATTATTTGATAACATGTTTTATATACTTCTTGTGAATTTTGAGTTGTTATTCTTTCGTTCGGGTTAAAATTCACTCTCCAGTAGTTTCTTTTACAACACGACACGGGTGAACGAGTCAACACAGGCTGAGAAACGTTGGGATTCCCGACATCGGAGGGTCAGGTACCTCTAAGAGGTCCGTTCTTATGACCTCACCCAACGGTACGGGAGGAGGTTCCCTGGAAGGGTTGGTTCCTTAGTTTGAGTCCAGAGGGTGTAACGTCCGTCTAAGAAATGGTCGACTTGACGGTCCCTTCGGGTAGTTTTTTCTATATGTATACCGTTTATTCATAACCCTACAGATTTTTTCGAGTAGACCTAAAAAGGTTATTGAATACCTTTTCAAGTTTACTTGAAAACCCGGGTGGGTTATACACTTAGCTACGAGGTGTAGTATACAGTAGTCCCTTTGCGCTTAATTTTATTACTGTATGGTGACGTGTGGATAATCTTACCGGTTTTAGTTCTTACAACTGTTATGATTTACGATCACTCCTACACCTCGTTGTCCTCAAGAGGAAGTAACGACCACCCTTGTATTTTACATGTCAGTGAAACCTTCTATCAACCTATCAAAGAATATTTTTGTTTTGTATGACAATGACTTACTAGGTCACTGGTGTGAGGAACCATAAATTGGTTTCCTCGACTGTTGAATACAGATGTGTTTTTGGACGTGCACCTACCTACGAGTATCGTCGAAATAATAATGAATATTGACGTTTTTTTAAACCTCCGTTGACTCTACAGAAGTCATCCACCCACCTATTTATGTGACACCATGTAGGTCTGTTCCCTTATAATGAGTCACGATTTTTCTTTACTCGATAGTTCGGTACATTTCTGTACTTACTTTGAATTTACGTATAATGATTCACTTTCTTCAGTTAGACTTTTCCGATGTGTGATACTAATATTGATATACTATAAGATGTTTTCCATTTTGATATCTCTGATCATTTTCCAATGATCGACGACCTCATCCGTTCCCACTCCTCCTTCTCCTCTACTTTATCTGTCTCGTGTCTCTTAAAAATCCCAGGACTTTTCTGAGACATACTATAATATTACTTTGTGTATTTAGTAATATGTAAACGGGTTTGGGTATCTTCCATGTTATGGTTCTCACTTGAGATTCCATTTAATACCTGAAATGGAATCTCAAATACCTGTACATCCAAACAGGAGCCATTTTTTACATGGTAAGACTACTCACTATAACCGTCCCCCGACACGTACACATCCCCGTCCCGATAATAATCGTTGGAGACATGGAAGGAGAGTTAAAACAACATTTAGATTTTGACGAGAATTTTTTTATAAGATTGAGGTGATGACTGATCTAGAGAATCGGAATTAAGGAATATACCTGAAAACCTATTTTTAAGGATGATGTATTATACCAATATTCCAAATTGGTTCTATTATAAGTACTTCATAGGTCTTATGTTGTTCATAAAATATTTACTATCTGAATAAAATGTGTCTTTTATATGTATATATAAGATATATCAGTATATATATAGAGTAGGACTAATCATGAGTCTAGTCACTACTTTTGGTGTAATAGCCTGTCTATCGGAGTTAGTTCATGGGAAAAGAAAATGAATGTTTACTGACGAAGTGTGTATGTGTATATGTTTACATCATCGGTCAACTTCAACAATCAATGGAATAATCAATTTATCTCAACGGTCACGAATTTCGAAGGATAAATCTGACCCGGAGCCAGAAGACCAGGGGCCCAATATAAGTCGGGAGGGTCGCGGAGTGACATCTCAGATTTCTTGCAGAACGTCAGTCATCTCTCCTATGAAGACACAAAAGGAGAAGTTCGAGGTTGGAGAAGCTAACCTTCGTCGTTTGGAAAGGTTCTGTGTACTGTCAATGAGTGAATCCTCACTCGGTGTCCAGAAAGGACCGACCGAAACGGTTGAGGAGAAAAACAAAGACCCCCTCCCTTTTTGAAGTACAATTACCTTAAGGTTTTTTCTTACAATACCACTGTTTCGTCCCTCTTTCGAGTCTGTTACCCTCCTTTACCACTTTCTAAGGGAAAGTAGAAGATTGCCGGCAAACCCCGACGTGTACGGGACGGGACCCTTGTCTGAGGGTCCCATTTCCAAGTGACGCTACTCGTCGGGTGTAAAACACTCACGTATCAATGAGAAGGAAGGCAAACAATTTTTATAAAAAGATTGGTCCAGAGGCCTTAACTCATATTTGTGACGTTCTTACCAAAGTAAGAAAGGTTTTGTCGTAAAGGGAGAGTCGTAGATAGATTGCGGGGACAACTCTTAAACTCATAGATCTATTTACCTGGGTCCGGAAACTCTAGAACCCTTTTTCTCCACACTGTATTGTCTTGTGTATTCGAGACAAGACCAAGACAAAGTAAAGGGTTCGTTGGGCCACTTTTCGTTCGGGATCCCCTTAGATCCCGTCCCGAGACGAAACGAGAAGTAGTCAGGACCTCAGAGTCGGTACACTTCTTTTACCCCACCACACTTCCGTCGTCTAAACTTGACTTTTCGGGACGAAAACGTCGGACAGAGGACGTAAATAATCGTTCCGTAAATCGGTCCGTTACCCCTGTTAACGGAGGTAGAGAGTCTCGACCGCTCTTCTAGGCTTTTATGACACGGACCCTGAAGGGACCACCAGGGCACCGATTCTGAGACGTGAGGGTTACGTCCCCTGGGTCCAAGTTAGGGACCAGTTCCTCGATCTGTGGTGTTCGGTGTTGATTTCTAGGGTACACGGTGTTGATTCTACCCGACGTCGGTTTATTTACTTATTCATTTATTAAAAATTCAGGGAAATAGGACATGTAATTTTTTGGTGAAACGGAGGACCAAACCGGAGAGCCCCGACCAAAGAGACTACCCCACGTCCCGACCTCGACCAACTGTGCGCACCACAGGGGTGGGGTGAGGTGGGGACGTCGACGAAGATTGTTCTTTGTCACTCGAGGACCTTCGACAACCGATGGCTGAACTTCAGTTGGGTTCAACTTAGAAGCTCTAGGTGTTGAAAGAGTGTCCGACCCCATATTGAAGAGGTTATCTTTCCTAGGGGTTTAGTTCCCCAGGTGGTGAGAGTACAAAATTAAATAAAAAACCAGATCCTTATTTCTTGGTGGTGTTCATGTCATTGTGTCTACAACGACCCTCACTAACGACTCTTCTTACTCCTCCTTCTCTCGGTCCCACTGTGTCAACGACCCCTCTGGTCTGACCGATCTCCTCGACCGACGCGGTTCCTCTCGATTTAGCAAAGTCAACGCCGGTCGAGAAACGTTGGAATACCTGACATCGGGTGGTCCGAGGAGAGAGGTATCCTAAGAAGTCCGTCTTTATGACCTCGTCCAACGATACGGGACGAAGTCCCCTAGAAGGACTGGGTCCCTAGTTTGGACGTAGAGGGTGTCTAGGACGTAACGTCCACCTAGGAGATGACGACTCGGTGGTCCAACTCAGTTATATTCGGGAAATGTTGGATCGAGTCCGTAGAGGAGGCGGTCCTTCCGAAGGGACTCGTGTAGGAGGTCGGACTCTACCCATGGGAGGTCCGTGGTTAGGGGACACGAGTGAAGTCAGTGTTGTGAATGCATACCCCGTGACATACAAAGGTCAACAAGAGAAACACGCGTTCACTACCCTTTAATAGTTAGAACACTCGGGTTGTCACCCGTATCACGAACAGTGTGTCACGAAAACGGGTTTTTCAATTTACTAGACCTTACTTAACGACAGATGAACTAATTTACTCGCACTTAAGTGGAGAGGATTATCGTCATGGTTCCTCCATGGCAGGGAGTGACCCTGTGTCAGTGTTCGTTACGACTTTTAGTTTACCCACCATTGATGTACCTCGGTACCTTTAGTAGGGTAAGTACCAAGTACCGTCCTTCCTGGGTCAGTCACCTCCTATTCAACCCTTTCGTCCTGGTCGGAGAAGGGAGAGAGACGGGTGTGGTTTCTTTTCTCTTACCCGTCGTCCCAAGGTCGAGTCCTCCGAACTCAAGCTCAGATTGAAAACGGGGTCCTTCTGGACTCCACAGTTCGTCCCTTTCATTCCGTCTACGGGTCCTTAAATCTGATCTGTCGAACTACACTCCCTCTTTTTAATATCGAATCTTCAACATTCTCACGGTCCTACCTAGATCGAACAACCGTCATTTTAACAGGGAACCGGGTTTCCCGACGACGATGACTGTCAGTTGATTCTCTTGTGTCCTACCGTCTTCGCCTGTGTCCCTGACGGAAGTAGTGTCACTACGGTTGTGTCGCTATTATAAGTCCGAGACAAATTTTGAATAGTCATGTCTAGAGGCCCCTCGATATAAAAATAATTGAAGGAGAAACCCTGACACATTAACTTCCGTTAGTCTTTTTCTTTTAATAAAGTAAGACTTTAATAGAGAGAAGAGAGTCACGGTTTCTACACTCTAGTGGAACATGGAATTTATCTTTTCAGAGGTACGATGTTTGACACGGTTTGACTTTCTAGTCTTCTACCTATTCTATCCCGGGAGTAAACAGACCCAAGGAGAGTACACATTCGTTCTGTCTTCGACCCCCAACCCCCTACCCCCACCTATCAGACGAGTCTTCTCTTGTATGCCCTTCGGACCGGTTTCCGAAAGGAACTCACGAAAGTCGGTTCTTTCCTCCTTTTTCATCTTTTCAAGAAAGGTACTCTACGAAGTACTGTCAAGTGTCCATATCTAGTTCCAAATAGTTGGGAACTGTGATGACTGTAAACCACGATCTACTAAGAAACAACACCCCGGTAGGACACGTGACGTCCTCCAATTCGTCGTAGGGACCAGAGAAGAGTGATTGCGGTCACTGTTGGTTTCTAGGGAGGTTTACAATGGTTTGTAGGGACTTCCCCGTTTTAATGGGTAGGGTGGAGGTGGAGTTTGATGATCTTGATGACCAGATCTCCTTGTTACTTTGAATATCAATTCAGACTCGAACCTATCCCGAAGGGTCATCTCTAGAACGTGTACATCCTCCGAGACCTGTTGTATGTCAGGATGACTGTAGCACCCGTGATAATCATGATCTGACAGAAGAGTTGTAGGTTTTTAACTTAGTCTCTTTCTTGATTTTGGTGTTTTAAGTACTTCTTTCAGATGAGTTTTAGATTGAGTTCCTTTTATACTTTAATTCGTGGTTTAAGTTAAGACTTGAGGAACCTTCGGTTCTATCTTACCCTTTAAATTTCTGTAATATCAGGAACAAAAGTCTAATCTCATTCATATGGAAAAGATAAACAGACTTCTTTGAGTTAAGGGAGGATATTGACTTGAAATACCCCCTAAATAGTCTTCTAGGAATATCTTTCTAATGACTTTTTTACATTCCTGATCTATTTACCGTTATATCGTTACTCCATCTGTCTCTTCTTAATCCCGGGGTGTATAGGATCTTTTCTCGTTTTATGTCAAAAAAGTAGATACATCGGTCATAAAGAACGAGTGGTAGATGTATAGGTCGTGGTGTGATCTTTGTAAAACCTATATCCAGATATCTGTGACCTCGACATAGAGACTTATTCTGTTTTTCATAGGACCAAAAGGATCTCGAATATAAGAAAAACCTAGTCTTACTTGATGAATTAACACACAGAAATTTGTTCAGTAAGGTAGAACCCCACGGATTTAAAGAGGTTGACATTTTACTCTTATTATGGATGTTGTCCTGTTCTGACTATGACATCCACAAGAAACTTCCGAATTGTAGGAAACTTACAAACAAATCGTAAATAAACGAGGGGACCACCGAGTCTTCCATTTTTTAGACGGACGTTACGTTCTCTGTGAACAACATAGGGACCCTACCCTTCTAGGGAACCTCTTTCCTTTCCGTTGGGCGAGGTCATAAGAACGGACCTCTTAGGGTACCTGTCTCCTCGGACCTCCCGATGTCAGGTACCCCGGTGTTTCTGACCCTGTACTGACTAGTGTGTACGTTGTCGTAGTTGTTTTTCGGTTTGTTAGTCGTCTGCTCTGCAGACTCCCAGACTCCGACGTCTCGTTCGATTCCTCGTATCTCTCAGTTCCCGTTGGTCTTTGAGATGTGGGCCGGTGAGACGAGGATGGGTACCTAAGGTCTCCTTCGAGTCGGGGAAGGGGGTAAGAGGGGGTGGAGGAGGTGGGACCGAAGGCGACGGGTCGGTTGTAATAAAAGACCCGGGGAAATTAAACCTCCGAAAATCCCGGTATAGGACGGTAGTTAAACCCCCAACTGAAGTTACTTACAAGACACGTCCCGCCCTCTCCCCGTCCTACGTCGAAAGAGGACCGCCCGGGACTATGTTATCCCAAAAGATGACTCTAGTTACCTAATTAACGGTTGCGAGGTAAACCCCGGTATTCCTCAACGAAACAAAAGGGTATCAGCCGTCAACCCCGATCCGTCGGTTTAAAGTAAAAACTTTTCAGTCCCTTTTGTTAAACCATTTTTCCCCACCCCCGCCTCCCCATGCCCTCTCGTTAAAACGAGTAACGTGATTTCCAGTTATTGTTAATATCACTTTTAAGTCTTCCGTGTAAACAAGAGACTGACTCCGGGGCAGACCTTTTAAGGTAGGTCTTTGTTAAACGACAGAGAGGTGAACAAAGGGGAGGAGGTGGCCCGAGAGAGTGGTGATTCCGGGGTCGGTTGGTGTGGTACGGGTGGGAGAGTGGGGAGGGAGGTGTAGTCTTTGAGACAGGGGTCCTTCGCCGGAGTTTACGACTCTTCCCTCTCCTCTCAGTACTTAAGAGAGGGAAAGGGAGTCTTCCAACTCCTTTCGTAATTTTTTTTTTTTTTTTCCGTAGGAAAGAAAGAGGGACGTCACCACCCTTACGAATGTCGGACCCATCCGTCCTCCATCTCGAGATTAAGACGGTAAATTGTCGATTATTTGAACCCTTTCCCCGAAGGTCCACAGAGTCACCCGTTTCTTAAGTGGACGGTTACGTCCTCTACGTGAAGACTAGGGTCCAGCCCTTCTAGGGGACCTCCTTCGTACCGATGGGTGCGGTCATAAGAACGGACCTCTTAGGGTACCTGTCTCCTCGGACCGTCCGATGTCAGGGATCCCAGAGTTTCTCAGTCTGTGTTGACTTCGTTGACTTGTGTGTGTTTGAACCCTTTGAGGTCGAGAGACTCGTAGGTGTCCCAGTACTCATGTTACCCTTGTCATTACCACTGGACGACTCTACTGACTTGTCAATTAACTCTATACTGTACGTTAGACGTGACCTCAACTTTGTCTTCGGACCCCTGAAGGGACCACCAGGTAACCAATTCATAGACGGAACGGTACGTCCGATGCGTCCAAACTAGGGACCAATCCCTTGATTCTAGGGTGTACGACTCTTCATTATTCGGGGTGCGGTGTTGGTCTCTCAGGAATACGACGTTATTTTCGAGAGTGTACTGTGTACTTCTAGGACACACGGTATTGATTCTAAGATACGTCGGTTCATTTACTTATTTTCTTTCCGATTAATGTCGGATTTTGTCCTCCGAGGGGGACACGTCTTTGTAAGGGACGATTGGACAAGGGTATGCTTCGGGAGGTGAAAGATCTGGGAGACCGAAAAAGTCGGAATTACGGGTGAGGTGAGAGGGAAGAGACATGAATTAGAGAGGAAGTAGGAGTGACACCAAGATTAAGACCTGAGATGAGACCTTATGTGCGTAAGTGTAGGATGGGTAGGTTACTGACTCGAATTAGTTGTCAAACTAAGACAGTCGATGTCACGGAACTAAGAGAAGAGATGTGTATCGTGTAACGAGGGTTTACGGGAGATTCAGGGTGTAAGACGAATCGACATCAACAGAGTTAGTATGTACACAAATAATTTGTAAATCTTAGCACCAATTCTTGAGGTCGAGACCCTAGTTCTGACGGACACAAACATTAAGTTGGGGTGAAGAACAGTCGAGACCCTAGAACCGACAAAACACGGAGTCAAAGGAGTAAACGTTTTAACCTCATTACTAATGTTGATCGCGTCTCCACAGACCATTTCGATTCACTCTACTTGGTCTGTTACATTGTGTACATCTTAGTAAGTTTCCTACGAACCTTAAACGAGTTATTCAGGACCTATTACAATAATAATTTTTGGGTCAGACAAAGTCCGAGATCCCTAAGTTACTATTTCTTCTGTTCGAAAGGAAGTTGTTTATAAATTCACGGAAGATATACGGTCCTTGACAAGATGAAGATCATCCTTCCCCTCTCCTCATCTCTATCTATTATTGTTTGGTTATTCATATTGTTGTTCTTTTTACAGTAGGACAATTTTCAAGACAAAACGTTTAATGTTGTCTAACTTCACTATCTCACATCTCCCAAAAAATCTACCCTCCGGTCCCCTTCCAGAGAGAGAAAAAAGTCTTGTATATACAAATTCGTAAATAAAATAATATTCTTAAAGTTTGTATTTTTATTCGTCTGTCTTATTGTATTACTTTTGGGGGATAGTGGGTCGAAGTTGTTGCCAGTCAGGTACCGGTTAGAACGGAGTAAACACGGGGTATGTGAAGAGAGGAAGGGTATAAAATTTTTAAATAAATAAAAATCAACCTCTTATTGACGAAATGTTACTTATTAACGAAATGTTACGACATAACCAAAGGCGGTATGTAGTTGTACTTACTTGGTATCCATATGTGTACAGGGGAGGGAGAACTTGGAGGGAGGGTGGAGTAGGTGTTGGGGGGTAGTAGTGGGGTAGGGGTGGG
>SJYO01031364.1:4228008-4489641 GCA_006410555.1 Capra ibex | reverse complement strand
TTGGGGAGGGTGGTGGTGGGGGCGGGTCCGACAGTGTCTCGTGGTCCAACTCGAGGAGGGTCCTTCCAGAGAAACTCCTCCACCGTAAATCCGACGGCACAAGGGTTAGGACTTCCCTAGCAATCACCACCCACATATGATCGACAGGGACGAACTAAACCACGAGGACTCTTCTCCTCTGCCAGTACAAGTAGAGACAGGGAGGGGTGTGGTTTAAGACGTTAGTCGCACGTCATATATGTCTACTTACCCCTGTGACTTAAACTTGGGACTGAGAATGAGGGAGTTCTGTTCTCGTTCCCTCCCGCACCGAGCCCCGTCTCCAGTCAATTCCTATATTCCTACTACTACGCCTACCTTTACTATTGCCTAACTGACCTACCGTTTGTGGGAATACAAGAAAAAAAAAAAGAAAAAAAAAACAAAAAAATCAAAAAATAAAAAGTTTAAAATTTTGGAAATTAAGAATGTACGCAAGGGTTTGTACTTGGGGGGAGGGTGGAGGGAGGGGTGTTGTAGAGAGACCCAGTAGGGGTACGTGGTCGGGGTTCGTACGACGTGGGACGCAGTCTGTATCTGACCACTAAGTTAAGAATGTACTATCATATGTACAATCTTACGGCAAGAAAACTTCCTCGACATCCCACACTCGTGGTGTCGAAACCTCAGTCCGTTTCGACCTAAACGTAGAGTCGGCCTTTGTGATGCCGGAGTGAGGCTAGAAGATATTTTATCTGGGTTAATGTGGAGTAGGGTCCACCCAATAATTATGACGTTTTCTGGAACTTCCATTTCATCGAAGTACCTCATCTGTAAGGTATTCATAAGTAAGAGGAGGGGCGATACAGTCTGGGGACTCCGGTTCTTGATGTAAGGACCTGAGTAGTGTGTCTTTGTACATATCCTTTTACATCTTATAAGATCTCTGATGAACAAGTAGAGGATAAGTTTACGGTATTTTACAAAAAGGTCCATTTATTTTATCATCCTTTTTCCTTCCTACGAAATTTTTTTTTTAAGAAGAGACGACGGGAGTTTTTCTTTTTTTTACCAAAGGTCTTGTAGTTTGCGAGGAGTTTCTTAGTTGTTATAAAAAACTACTACCTTCATACTTATTAGTCTGTGTACCTAATGTAAAGGAATTTAATACGTGTCGGGTTTTTGGTCCTCCCTTCCCTTGCACGACCATTTCAAAAAAAGTGTAAAATAATTTTGGAGTTCCAGACTCCTTGTGAAAGTACCAATAATGTGTATGTGTGTGTAAAGGACACAGGTTGATAGTTCTTTCTTTTTACTTGTGTGACTCGTAAGAAAAAAGGGACAAGTTTCGAAACAGAAAAGAGGCCAATAGAGGTTAAGGGCCGTGGCCGGAGTAAGTATCTTTATTTTCCTGGTGTGTAACCAACCCAAGGGTTCGAGACGTGGAATGGTCGACACACTGGAATTCGTTCAGTGAATTTAAGAGTCTCGAACTCAAAGGAAACACCGTTTGTCCTTACTACCAGACTGGAAGTATTTACTACGACCCCCAATTTACCTTACTCTGCACTTGTATGGAACCTTTGACATGTTACAGTCCATCCATGCTCCCTACCCTCACCGAGGTCCTTCAATCGGGGTACAACTGTCCGTCTCCTCACGTGACCGTCGTCAATTTCTTGGACTGACAGGTGGAAGTTTGCAGGGGACACGACTACGAACTCTACACACAAGGATCCGTCTGTAGATTCGGTACGAGAGGTATGAGGTGAATGAATAAACGTTTTGCCCTACGACGACTATTATTGTCATGGATGGAGTATGTCACCACTTTCAAAATCAACGAGTCAGTACAGACTGAGAAACACTGGGGTACCTGACATCGGATGTTCCGAGGAGTCGAGGAGACAGACACCTCAAGAGGTCCGTTCTTATGACCTCACCCACCGGTAAGGGAAGAGGTCCCTAGAAGGGTTGGGTCCCTAGTTTGAGTCCAGACGACGTGATGTCCGTCTAAGAAATGGTAGACTCGGGGGTCCCTTCGGTATGTCACCACTATTCCTAATTTAATCCTTTATAACTGTTTCGTGAACCCAATCACGGTTACAAAACTTTCTTTCTTGTCCTTCCCTTCCCTTCCCTCCTTTCTTCCCTCCCTCCCCTTCTCTTCCGTCATCTTCTTTACAGGCTCGTTTCTAAGGAACATAATCTTTAAGTGGAAAATCAACAACCCCAGTCCATAATAGAAAAGGTCCTTATGAAAATCTTTTACGTTTGTATGAATTTTTCGCACCGTGTCGTTAAGTCTAAGTTACACAGGAATAACTCTTGGATGACATACGTTCCGTCACACGACAGAATCCATTAGCAAACCTTTTAGAGACTGAAAAACCTTCCACCCGCATTCTCCCCCACTGTTTACCTTTTCTCTCTTTTTCTCCTCTGTGTCCCTCTCTGTCTCTGCTTCTCGGCGAAAAGGACGACACCGAAACCGTAACCTGTCTGAACCCAGGTATACAATCGAGACGGTCAATGATTGATACACTGGAACCTGTCCGTTCCTGTTTAAATCTGGGATGAAACGAACTTTTTACCCCTATTACTAGTATCCGATACACCCCTATTTTACTCTGTTCCACAATTTTGTAGAGTAAAAGGAAAAGGGTTGAGGTGTAAAAACAGTGTACGGAGGGTTTCGAAGACACACCACTCATCTTTCTTTAGAAAGTACCGTCGTGGATCCTTTGATCTCAGTCTTGAGGGTGCTCTCCTTTAGTCGAACGGTGAAAGAGACACGTGACTTTTCCCGTAAAAACGTACTTCTGGTACGAGATGATTCGAGTATTCTTCGCGTAAAGGAGGCGCACTGTAAGGGTTAGTTAAAGTCGGTCACCATTGGTTCACTGATTGAGAAGGAGACCTCCGGTTCTCGGTTGTGACCAACAACTGAAGAGGTCTCAGAGAGTTCATGTCTCTTCTAAGGACGGCCTATGACGAGAACCTCCTTTACCCCCTCTTTAAGTCGAAACCGAGGGTGGCAAGTTGGTTATTATTTCTTCCGTCCCTTTTTCGACTCAATCTTTCTCTCCGATGTATTGGGAGAAGGACCTAGGACCGTCTACGGTCTCCTTCTTAGTCACTCACTCATTATGACATCGGCCCTCAGGTTTTCGACGTCGACCTCCAGACACGGTTCTTCTGCCACGGTCCAAACCAAGACTCCGTCTCCCCCGGCGAGAACCCGGTCGGAGTCGGCCTATCCCTTGTCGAGTCGCACTCAGTCCCCGACCCAGAGACGAGGTTCTCAGAGTCCGTTCGGTGTAGGTAAGTCTACGTGGTGGGTGTGTCTACCTCGACAGAAACGTCTCTGAGTCCACCGAAAAGAACCCCCGCCATGCACGGTCCGTAACTTACGTTTACTATCTTTTTAAGACACCAGATTCGTGTACGGTCGTGTTTTACCTTACGTCTGCCAGGCCCAACGTCCATGGTCCGGACAGAGGTTCCGGCACCCGACGGCTCGACGGTGTGACGTTTACTGTTGTCGATGGTAAATGACTAACGAGCAGTCTAGGGTTGTGACGGGTCACGGTTGTCGAAGTTTCGGGAGCACATGTTAATGTCTCGTACTACTCTCGTCTTTCGTATTGCTTCGACCTCTTATAATTCAGTGAGGGGGGTGGGGGTTGAGTGATGGAGTTAAAGGGGTGACGTTTTGTCTATACTATGGACGGATGTAATACCTAATGAAACTCTTGACGTCATGTCACCAAGTTTTGAGTCTGAAAACTCAGTCTTTTTAGACCCACACTCTGAGTCGAGACGGAGATTAAGTGACACACTGGAGCTCGTTCAAAGAATCGGAGAGACTCGAAGACAAAGGAGTAGACAATAGTGGTCTCTCGGTCGGAGTTTCCGAATACTGTTTCTAGTCTAATCACTTCTCCTTGATTTTTCGGAGAACTACTTTCATTTTCTCCTTTCACTTTTGCAACCGAATTTCGAGTTGTAAGTCTTTTGTTTCTAGTACCGTAGGCCAGGGTAGTGAGGTACCCTTTATCTACCTCTTTGTCACCTTTGTCACAGTCTGAAATAAAAACCCCCGAGGTTTTAGTGACGTCTACCACTAACGTCGGTACTTTAATTTTCTGCGAATGAGGAACCTTCTTTTCAATACTGGTTGGATCTATCGTATAAGTTTTCGTCTCTGTAATGAAACGGTTGATTCCAAGCAGATCAGTTCCGATACCAAAAAGGACGCCAGCACATACCTACACTCTCAACCTGACACTTCTTCCGACTCGCGGCTTCTTAACTACTAAAACTTGACATCACAACCTCTTCTGAGAACTCTCAGGGAACCTGACGTTCCTCCAGGTTGGTCTGGTAAGACTTCCTCTATTTGGTACCCTAAAGAAACCTTCCTGACTACGATTTCGACCTTGAGGTCATTAAACCGGTGGAGTACACTTCTCAACTGAGTGACCTTTTCTGAGACTACGACCCTCCCCAACCCCCGTCCTCCTCTTCCCCTGCTGGTTCCTACTCTACCGACCTACCGTAGTGACTGAGCTACTTGCATTCAGACTCACTTGAGGCCCTCAACCACTACCTGTCCCTCCGGACCGCACGACGCTAAGTACCCCAGCGTTTCTCAGCCTGTGCTAACTCGCTGACTTGACTTGACTTGACTTTACTNGGACCGCACGACGCTAAGTACCCCAGCGTTTCTCAGTCTGTGCTAACTCGCTGACTTGACTTGACTTGACTTTACTTGACTCGGACGAAGGAGGAGATATTCGGTCTATTTTATTATATGTAGAGAGTAATAGCACTTCTCACCTATTGTAAAAATTTACCGGATTATTTCACAGAACGTGAGTCATCCGAGAGTCACTTAGTACCAAAAAATCATTGTAGTTTACTCTGTGATGTACCTTCCAATAACCATTTAAAATTCAGCAACAGAAACTATTTTACATAATGAATAATTTGAGTTCACTCCACGAATTACACCAGTAATCATGAAACTAATGTTAACAAAAAAAGGAGAGAGAGAAAGACACAAGAAAAAGTACTCTTCAAATCTAATACGACCCTAAAGGTTGGAGCCTAGGGACCTGACTTTCGTAATCCTTTCATTTTCGTCACTCTGTGCCCACAGATCTTCACAAAAGTTACAAGGGTTTTCATACCCTTTTAAATGTAAACAGTTATGCACTGGAGGTGTTTGAGGGTCCTGCTAGTGCAAAGGAACGAAATCCGACTCTGACATCACCAAACTATCGTGGTGATCGATCGATGGTGAGTGGTTTTGGAGGTCAACTGACTCCATACACACCACCTGGTCTAGATAATCACGGTGCCCCGAGATCTCGATCTTAGGGACTGAGTGGTGAACCGTCGAAACATCGGAAATCGGTCTAAACCTGGAGAGACATGAATACAGAGAAGTAGACTTTTGACCCCTATTGTTATGACCCATTGTCACCGTAGAGGGGTATCCTTACGACACCCCTGTCACGGACCAGGTATCTTTGGTGAGATATTACGTTCACGAACAGAGTAACAAGAATGGTCTAAAATCCTTCGTAGAAGGGTTCAAGTCTGTACCGATCAGTTCCCATTGTCAACTTCGTACTCAACCTTCTCACTCATAGACACGATTCCTTCCTTCAGTGTAAATGACCTACACATACTCCATAACCATCCCCCGACGAAGGGTCCACCGTGATCACTATTTATTCGAGGGACGGTCACGTCCTCTGTATTCTCTACGTCCAAACTAGGGACCCAACCCTTCTAGAGGTCCTCCTCCCGTACCTTTGGGTGAGGTCGTAAGAAGGGACCTCTTAGGGTACCTGTCTCCTCGGACCACCCGATATCAGGTGTCCCAGTGTTTCTCGACCTGTGCTGACTTCATTGAATCGTACGTGGGAACGTACTCCGTGACCTACGACCCGGTCACTAAGCCTACAGGAGGACAACCTAGACCAGGTGGTACTGTACTCCAACCATACAATGTTTCCTCCATGGTCCCAAGTCTAACGGTGTGTTGGTAGTACACCTTCTTAGTTTCTGAGGTCAGGACAGGAAGACTGGGGGTATCGTGAGTAAGTAATTTAATTTGGTACTCTTAGGGTCCTCTTTCAATTCAATGTCCTCCAAGAAGAACCTGGTATCCTACTTTTGGGAATCAGATCGTAACGTTTGTCAACCACTTTACCCTACAAAGAGAGGAAAGAACTGTAACTGTTGTGTTCTTGGTGAAGACTCGGGAGAACCTTCTCTTAACTCAGAGTTTTAGAGGGAGACGGTCCTCAAAGGTCGAAGGGAACCATAGGAACTCTAGGTATGGATGTAGTTACCACCGTTGTCTAAATCTGCCGAGGTACTCTGGGACCCACTTTAATTTAGGGGTAAACCTGTGTCGTCCCTTTGCTAAAGACAAAAGATCGTGCGAAACTGACTTGCGAACCAATTGCACAATTTTGGTTCCGAACTCCTCCACCGATTCTTACTGATGGTGAATAAGTGAGTAAGTATGGTGGTTATGAACGACTCGGGAAGAGAAGGGGTCTAAGATACGACCCACAGTCCCTCAACGACCGTATTCGTCCGAGATAGTTAGTCCCGTGTCTGTTTTTGTGTCCACTATCATAAACGACGAAAGTACCTCCGTCGGTGTCCTCCGGTGACTCGTGCGTCTCCCAGACTCCCCTACGTCTCTTCTCCACCACAGAATGCCCTGTCTGTTACCAAGCAATTCGTCTCTCCTCTCCTCCTTAGTGTAGAAGTCGTCTCTCTTGTCGTACTACTGTCCTTTCTGTTATACTCCCTAGATTTACCTCGAAACACACCGACCTCGTTTTTCACTCTAAATATCTCCTGACTCGGTACGTCGCAATTATTGTACGTCTTCCTTGAACTTTTTATGAGACGAGTCTTCGTTCCTAAAATGGGAACCTCGGTAGTTTCGTGGAATTCGTCCCCTTACCGGACTGACATAAGGCGTCCAAAGTAAACACGGTAAAGACTAAAGTGGGACTGTACGAAACAGTTGTCGTAAGTACGTCCAGGGACGGTAGGTTTTAAAAGTAAATAGGGTCCTTTAGTCTCCTGTTACTACTAATTTTACTAGTAGTAAAGTATATAACTTTAAAGGAGAAATGAATTAACGTTTAGGATCTTCTGTCTCTGTTCTAGAACAAATGGTTATAAAAGAGTCGTGGTTCGTGTTACGGTCGGTGTGTCGACGAAAAGGAGTTCGATCCGAACTTGGGGTCCAGACGGACTGAGGTTTTATAAAACGAATGTTTACGTCCTAGTGTTCACAATTTGACGTAAAATTCCGACACTTATAGGAAAGGTGGTGGTAAAATCAGGTGAGGTGTCCCACCCGTACTTTACTGGGATTCACACCCCCTCCCTCGTCCCCATCCTTCCCACCAGACGTAAGTCATGTATACGTCATTTATTACTTGTTTCCTGACCTGTCCTTCAGGTCCGTAGACTCGTTGTCCTAGTTATATGAGGAAAATTCGACATCTGGAACCCGTCGGTCAACTGGAGAGACCCGAAGTCACAAGAACGATACATTCCTTCCCGGACCTTGACTGTTTGAGATTTTAGAGAAAGTTGGACTCAACGGTACTGAGTAGGTCTGACAAAAAATTTCCGATGAACTTCGAAAGGATTTTCTAGAACGGAGATAGTTGTATAATAAAGTATTCTGAACGGATCGGGTGTAAAATTGTCAGAGTCTAAAGAGGGACTCCCTTAGAATTCTCCAAAGATTAACTACTGGTTACGATATAATTTTTAGTTTCTCCTCTCATTATCAAAAAGGTGGGACCGGTGTTTTTCTTTTTACTATTAGTGTTAGTTTTACGACGAGAGAACAATTTCTCCAAATCTTTTCGACTGAACTCGTACTACAAAAATAGGTAGAAGGATGTACAGGAGACCGACGTCCTGTGTTCCTACAAAGAGAACACCGTTCTAGTCGGGACCCCGTGTTGTCGATTTCTCTTAGAAGGGAACCGGAGTTAAAGGAGGAGACATTTTACCCCTAAAAGTGTTGAAACGAGACGGATGAAATGTTCCAACAACCATCCATTTGTCTCTATTTTCTGCTTCTTCTACGACCTGTTTAAGTTTCCTCTAATACCACTGACATGCCAAGAGATCTATTTCTCTCAGTCTTTCCACCCCCCCCCCCGCGAACTAATACTCCTCGACTGAGTGTACTAATACCTCCGACTGTTCGGGGTTCTAGACATCAGTCGTTCGACCCTAGGTCCTTTCGATCACCACATCAAGGTCAGACTCCGGTCTCCGAACCCTTATTCTCGACTACCACATTCAAGATCAGACATTTCGACCGTCCGACTTCTGGGTCCTTCTTGACTATAAAGTCAAACTCAGTATTTCACCCCTTTTTCGGGTACAGAGTCAAGTTTCCAGTAGTTATCCACCAGAGAGAGTGAATACCACCCCCAACCCCACCCCAAACACACAGACAGAAAAACAAGATAAATTCCCTAAGGGTCCACCGCGATCACCATTTCTTGGGTGGACGGTTACGTCCTCTAACCCAGTCCTCCTATGGGACATCTTCCCGTGCCGTTGGGTGACGTTATACAAACGGACGTCTTAGAACATCTGTCTCATCGGACCACCCGATGTCAGGTATCCCAGCATTTCTCGACCTGTACGGACCTCTCTGGATCGTACTTCGCAAGTGGACTCACCTATTCACTCCGGGTGGGTGCAATCCCTCCCGGCAGACGAAATGAGTCGGATGACTACATTTACACTTGAAACGGGTTTTTTGTGGAAACGTCTGTTTGAGTCTTAGTACGAACTGGTTTCTCGACCTGTAGGACATCGGGTCAGTTCAATTGGTTAAATTCAATTAGTGGTATTACTACTTTTACATTTGAGTTACTCCTTTGGTCTAAAAACAGATAAAACAAAGGACATTATAAAAGTCCCGGACCCCCCGTCAAATCACGTCTTATCCCCGAGTTTTGTATAACTTACTTACTTACTCCTCCTCTTCCTTGTAAACTCTGATCACCTTTTTCTTTAGGGTATGTGTAGACGGTCCCTGAAACCAGTAAACAAGTTAGTTGTTGATGTCTACAATTGAGAGATCGTTGACTTAGGGTTATAACTGAAACACTTTCACTTTAAGAGACAGCACAGGCTGAGAAACGTGGTGGTACCTGATGTGTCAGGTACCTTAAGAGGTCCGGTCTTATGATCTCACCTATCGGCAAGGGAAGAGGTCTCCTAGGGAACACCGAGTTGACCATTTCTTAGGCAGGTGTTACGTCCTCTGGGCCCAAGCTAGGGATCCAACCCTTCTAGGGGACCTCTTCCCTCTCCGATGGGTGAGGTTATAAGACCGGACCTCTTAGGGTACCTGACATATCAGAAACGTTTCTCAGCGTGAGCTGACTCACTGAAAGTGAAAGTGAAAGAAGTCCCCTAGAAGGGTTGAGTCCCTAGTTTGGGTCCAGAGGACATAACGTCCGTCTAAGAAATGGAAGACTCGGTGTTCCCTTCGGGTTCTTATGACCTCACCCATCGGATAGGGAAGAGGTTCCCTAGAAGGGTTGGATCCGTAACTTGACCCCCGAGGACGTAATGACCACCTAAGAAATGGTTGACTCGATAGTCCCTTCGGGAACTGAAACAGGCAATCCGTAATTATAGGAGTAAAAAGTTCCATTTATTACACTCCAAGTCTCTTCAATTCATAGGTTATCCATCTGATATAGAAGTAAGGTGTTGAAAGGTCCAAAGAAAAGAATAGAGTGGTGAATCGTGGTACGTGTTAATGTAGTGACAAATAACTAAAGTAAAATAAGAACGGTGAGAGTCACTCAACATATTTCACGGGGGTTTCTATCCACGTGGACCCTGGGTCCGTTTACACTGGAGTAAATCTTTTCCCAGAAACATCTATCTCTAGAACTTTCCTTTAGTTGGATCTAGTCCCACCTGGGATTTAGGTCACTGTTTGCAGGATTATTCTTTTCTCTTCCTCTCTTCCGTCTGTCTCCTCTTCCATTACACATTAACCTTCTACTCGAACCTCACTACCAGACGTTCGTTCCTTATGCCTCCGAACGGTCATTCTTCGAGCCTCTCCCCGGACCTTGGTAATGGGAAGTCGTAGATGTCTTCCCTGGTTGAAGTTGTAGAATAAAGTCTGAAGATCGGAGGTCTTGAAACTCTCCTATTTGTAAAGACAATAAAATTCTGTAGGTCAAGACTCAACAAACAATCTCGTCGGTGCCCTTTGATTTTACGGGGGATGGAGGTGAAGTCAGAGGTTAATCCGAGATTCTCGGTGTCCCCGTCAGTATCTAAGATAAAACAAGTGACAAAATAACCTAGATCTCAGATCTTCACGGTCCCAGTTTCATCCTCGTACCTTTAACAAACAACTTTTTTTGACTTTCGTACTGATTGGTTTAAAGTCTACGAACGTCAGTCCCTTCAGAGAACTCAGTCTCGTTTCTTAGGACCCAAGAGACAGGACGACGACGGTGGTCCTGTATCAGGGATCCTGATCGTCGTGCTGAGAATTCCACCATTCCACCCCACCTCCCTCTACCGAACCCCTCCCCCTCCTTCCCTCATGTAAACCCATAGGTAGAGGGTCAAACCTTTCACCCGGACTCCGAAGGAAGGTCCTCAGAAGTCTCCGACCGTGGTCCAAATGGGTGTGTCCACCCATTTGTCCCCTCCACTCCACGGGACTACTTTCCCTTTCCTACGAAGGGTCTTAAGGTCCGAGATCAGGTCGACCCGGGTCAGAAGACGGAGGACAAAGGAAGAGGAGGAGAGAAGGAAAAACAAAAACATGGTGAAGAGGGACGAAGACGACGTCTTCGTCACCCATCCGAGTCTCTACAGTCCATTGCCTGACGACACTCCGGTCCCCTGAGTCCTCCAACCCGAGATGGCCAGGGGTGGGTGAGGTGGGGGACACGTGGGACCCGTCTTGGACGAGGAGAGGTTTTCCCAGTGACTCTAGACGTAATAGGTAAATTGGTCAGAACTGAGTCCTGAAGGGACCCGGACTCGTGAAGGACAAATAGTCGTTGTGTATCCTCCTCCCGAGTTTTAGGTCTTCCTTCTGTGCAGGTTTATGGGAAAGGTTCATTGTTTTGACTCAACTTCAGGAACTAACGTGATAAATACACGTTCAATGAATTGGAGAGACACAAGTCATTGAGTCAGTACAGGTTGAGGAACGTTGGGACACCTGACATCGGACGGTTCGACAAGAGAAATACCTTAAAAGATCCGTTCTTATGACTTCACCCAACGGTAAAGGATGAGGTCCCCTAAAAGGACTGGGTCCCCAGCTTGAACACAGAGAACGTAGAGGACGTAACCGTCCGTCTGAGATGGTGATCGTGGTGGACCCTCGTAGATATTTAACACTTTTATGGTGGGTGGTTAGGACACTTTTCTCCTGTTTTGTTTTCCACAATTCAGAAAATCTGATCACAGATTATATATTATCCACGAGTTTTACGGTGAAATAGGGAAAAGTGAGAAAAGGTTTTCTCTAGTATCTATAAACGTAAGTAAGTAAGTGACTGTATCATTTCATGAATAGTACTGAGTTCCTTATCGTTGACTATAAAAAGTAGGAAACTCGTTAATATCGTAGACACTAGTGAACCCTAGACTTTTAGTTATACTACGTTCCCTCAAAGTTCTCGTATATCGGGACGAGATCCAAGAAGTTTAGTCCTTTGCTTTCGACTCTCTTCCGTTCCCTAAAAGGACTCCAGTGTGTCGACCATTTTTGAATCTCGAAGTGAGTCGGACGACGAGTAAGTGGATTACTGAGTAGTTCGGAGTCCGTCACTCCTGTTTCCGATAAGTGGTTGTGGCAGACCATGGATGTCTTGGGTTCCGGTCTTGACCGGTAAGATCTCCGGGGTTTTTTGGAAGTTCCCGGGGTCTTTACACCTGTCTACCTTCTTTAATATTCCGTCCGTAAATCCTTCGTTAAGGAAAGGTTTAGTTTACGTAAGAACGTAAGATTGTGAGTATAGGATTTTTAACAACAAATTACCCGAGAGGTGTAGGCTTGAACTGAGTGAGAGACTTTACCTTTAGACCCGTGAAACCTCAAACCCACCGCCAAGAATTGTCGGTCGTTGTCCTATCACGAACGACCGTCACGGTGTCCGTCGGGACTGGAGTCAGGTCTCGGAGACGGAGGTTCCGGTGACGCTTCAAACTCTCCGAGGTCTCGACCCCGGAGTCGGACCCCTTGGAACTGGAACGGCATCCGACCTAGACAAAGACTATGCCGCACCGTTTAAAGATTTAGAATCGACACCCTACCGTAAACGAGGAACGTCTTTTTCTCGTTCCCCGGGTCCTCCAAGGTTAACTAAGGATTCATCTTGGTCGACAACCTTAGGACGTCGCGACTAATCCCTTCAAGTGAAGGTCCAACGTCAAAGGTGAACCACCGGAGTGGGTGAGGGTCACGACAGTCTCTTCGTGGGGTTTTAGATTTAACGACGTAGATAACTAGGTCTCGACCTTTGGTCCGTTTCCGTCCTTTTCTCTGATCTTTGATATCGAAGGTAGAGAACTCCTGGATCAATTATACATGGACGGTGACCCGATCCGTGAAACATTTATAGTAAAGGTCAAGAATTGTTGGTGTGGTCGTAAGGGTTTAAATGTTTACTTTTTGGTTTTTTCACTAAGTCCCTTATTATTAGTAGTAGTGGTGAGAAAAAGATGGATGATCAATGACTCACGACTGGTATACGGTGTGTACAGAATTAGTGTAATGTACAGTAGACGGTTAAATAGAAGTATAGTTGGGATACTATGTTCATAATAATAACGGAGGTGAAATATCTACTCCTGTGATTCCGAATCCTCTCGATTCGTTGAGGAGTACAGGGAGTCAAACTCTATACGTCGTGTATCAATGACGGTTCCTATGTTTTAGGTCCAGAAAGACTGATGTTATAATCATTATTATTACTATTGTCGACTGGAGACAATTCTCGAATCCTACATGGTGTACGACACGTTTTAAAGAAAAGAATTTACTGCACAATGAAGTAACTTAAGAGTACTGTTAGGACACTACACCCAGTATCAAAGGACGATAATGTTTACTTCTTTGACTCCGAGTCAGTAATTCTCTTCGTCCTAAGTTTCCGTCGGAGTAACCGGGGGTCTACCGATCAAAAATTAGTGACACTAGAGATAGAGGGGTTCACAGGACAGGAAACCAAACTCAAGGGTTCAAAAGGTAGGAAGTATATCAAAATAGTGTATTGTTTTTTGTTCCTCGGTCGGAGACTGAGTCGAGGTCCAAAGTGTCACTGATAAGACAGTAAGAAAGGTTATAATTGGAAGTTTTCGGTGACATTTTGACATCAACGTTAAACTTTGAACGGCACTTACAATATTTGTCTTGTAATTAGATCCCAACTAAAACATTTGATAATTTCTACTTTACTCAAACTATAAATGGTTCAATTACTTTATACTTCGAATACCGAAAGTTAACGAAACGTCTCCGAACGATCTTAAAAAAGGAATAAATTTAGTATTACTTATTTCGAAAACTATTATATACAAAATGTAAGAGTTTATCTTCAGGTGAACTAGAGTGTTTATAGGAAATTTCGTTCTACTTTGACCGTGTAGACTTTTCCTCATTTTCCTGTTTAATGTGCAGAGTAGTTAGTCAGGTGTCTATAATTTGTGACTAACTACACAGACACTGGCGACCTGTACAAGGTCCTCGAGGGTCGTACCAATCTGAACAAACAATTAAAACGTACTTATACACTACACCAACAAGTATATAAGTACGTTAATAAGTAAGTAAAGAATTACAATTAATTTGCGGAGGTACACTATAAATGTCCACGATCCGTACCTTCCCAGGAGGTCTTGAACCCTTTGAGCCTTGTCCAGTAGGTCTTGTCCCAGGAGGTTCAGAGTTACCCTTCGGTCCTTTCTTTACAGTCAATTTCCAGTGATGACTACGGTGTCCTCGTTTTCCTCTTGGGATTATGACGGACCCATATTCCCTCTAGTTCTTACGAAAGACTTCCTTTATAGTAGATTCGACTACTTATTTCTTACTCACCTCAATTGGACTTCTCTCTATTCGTCCTTATGGTTCATCTCCTTTTCCGAAACGTTTCTAGAACTCGTCTTCCTTTGACATGAACGGTTCGCGGTTCTTTTACCCTGTTTAGTGTGACAGTCTCAAATCACTCCTTTCGAGGTAATCTTAATCACACCAGTCCTTTCTACGTGACCTCTACGATCTTGACCTCTCTCATAAATCGGTCGTCCCCTCCTATCCCTCCACCTCCTTGATGTATTGATTTCTATGGTTCCCTTCTGGGTGGTATGATTTCGTTACGTGTGTTGGTGGTGGTATGAGTAGTACCGACTACGAATGAATGTTATGTGGATCGAGAACAACCTTCTATTAAGAGGTATCCAGAAAGTGTAAAGACACACTGAACACTCGTCTCCGTGACTGACACGAAAATCAGGTCTAGTAGAAAAGTTCCTACAGACATCTTCTTGTCTGAACCTTCTATCTCTATCACGGGGTGAGATGTCGTCTCCCATCCAAGTGGATGTCGGGTGATTAATTTTCTAGCTTCAAGGAATTCGAGTCCCTAGGAGAGGTATTACGTCGGGTGTTTACAGTCCACAGTAGACCGTGGAGAAGTGTAGTAGTGTACCCTTGACTTCAAGTTCCTTACTCGTATTCTTTTGTGACTATGAGTGTCTGCGTTTGTTAGTATTGTCTTGTACTACTTATTAATGTACGCTGTTTAACCTGTTGGATCTTCTTTACCTTTTAAGGATCTTTGTGTCGTAAGGTTCTGACTTAGTCTTTCTTGTCTTTTAGATTTTAGGTTAATGATCATTACTTTAACTTGGTCATTAGTTTTTTGAGGGTTCTTTGTTTCAGGTCCTGGTCCACCGGAGTGTCTTCTTAAGATGGTTTGTAAATTTCTTTTCAATTAAGGTAAGAAGAAATTGATAAGAATTTTTGACTTCTCCTTCTTTGTGAATGTTTAAGTAAGACCCTTCGGTTGTAATGGGATTATGGTTTTGGTCTGTTTCTTTGATGTTTATTTTTTTTCTCTCTCTCTCTTTTTTTTTCTTTCTTTTAATGTCCGGTTATAGGGATACTTGTATCTACGTTTTTAAGAAATGTTTTATCAGTCAAGTCAAGTCTGCGTGTCAGTACAGGTTGAGAAACGCTGGGGTACCTGACGTCGTCCGAAGGGACAGGTAGTGGTTGAGGACCTCGAACGAGTTTGCGTCCAGGTAGCAGCCACTACGGTAGGTTGGTAGAGTAGGAGACAACAGGGGAAGAAGAGGACGGAAGTTAGAAAGGGTTGTAGTCCCAGAAAAGGTCACTCAGTCGAGAAGTGTAGTCCACCGGTCTCATAGCCTCGAAGTCGAAGTCATAGTCAGGTGTTTTATAATCGTTTGGTTTAAGTTATTATGTAATTTTACTAGTATGAAATACTATTTCACCCCAAATAAAGTCCCTACGTTTCTACCAAATTATAGATGTTAGTTACACTATATGATGTGATTGTTTTGTTTCCTAATTTTTTTAGTGTACTAGTAGAATTGTTTGTGTCTTTTTCGTAAACTTTTTTAAGTCATAGGGAAGTAATATTTTGAGTTTTTTAAATCATATCTCCCTTGTATGAAGTTATATCATTCAGTAAATATTGTTTGGGTGTCGATTGTAATGTGAGTTACCACTTTTCTACTTTCGAAAAAAGATTCTAGTCCTTGTTCTGTTTCTACAGGTGAGAGTGGTGAAAATAAGTTGTAGGATACCCTTCGGGATCGGTGTCGTTGATCTGTTCTCTTCTTTATTTTTCCGAAGGTTTAACCTTCCCTTCTTCATTTTGACAGTGATAAACATCTGTACTCTGATATATCTCTTTTGGGATTTCTGAGGTTTTATAATTTTCGACTATTTAAGTCATTGTAACGTCCTATGTTTTTAATTATACGTCTTTAGACAACGTAAATATATATAATGATTATTTTATAGTGTTACTCTTTAGTACTTTTTATTAGGATAAATGTTAACGTAGTTTTTCTAATTTTGTAGATCCTTATTTAAATTGGTGTGTCCACTTTCAGGGTGTGATACTTTTGATATTTTGTAACTACTTTGACTTCCGTTGTGTTTATTTAGTTTTATATGACACAAGTACCTGACTCTCTTAATCGTAACAATTTTACGAGTATGGGGTTTATTAGTTACATTAGGGATAGTTTTATAGGTAAAAAGTATCTTGATCTTGTTTATTTGGATTTTAAACTTACCTTGGTGTTTTCTAGTGTTTATCGGTCTCATTAGAACTTTTTGTTTTCGTTTTGAACTCCATAGCTCCATAGTTCGAGGGACTGAAGTTTGATTTGACGTTTCGATATCGTTAGTTTTGTCAGTCACGACCGTGTTTTTGTTTGTGAGTATAGTTACCTTAACTTGTCTCAGGTCTTTATGAATATACGGATACTAGTTAACTGGATACTGTTTACTTCATTCTTATATGTTTTTTGTCAGAGAAGTTGTTCACTACAACCCTACTGTCCTGTTGATGTATTTTTGCTTACCTTTATCTGGTAAAAGAATGTGGTATACGTTTTTGTTTGAGTTTTACTTAATTTTTGAATGTGAACGGTTTTCCAGTTCTTCTCTGACTTAAGTTCCGAATTTACATTCTGGACTTTGGTATTTTGAGAATCTTCTTTTGTTATCCGTCAAGGGAGAAACTTTAACCAGAATCCTTATTAAAAACCTAGACAGAGGAGTTCGTTCCCTTTGTTTTCGTTTTCAAAAATTTACCCTGGTGTAGTCTGATTTTTCGAAAACGTGTTCCTTTCTTTTGTAGTTGTTTTATTTTTTCGTTGGATGACTTCCCCTCTACTGTAAACGTCTACTGTACAGACTATTCCCCAATTGTAGGTTTTATATACTTCTTGAGCATATTGAGTATTATAATTTTTTTTATTTGTTAGGTTAAATTTTTACCTGTCTCCTGGTCTTATCCGTTAAAACATTTCTGTATTTCTGTGTTCAGGTTGTCTGTATACTTTCCACGAGTTGTAGTGATTATTAGTCCTTTTACGTTTAGTTTCAGTATTCTTTAGTATAGTGAGGACAGTCTTACGTACAATCACTGGGGTACCTGACATCGGACGGTCCGAGGAGACAGGTAGTTTTAAAGGTTCATTCTTGTGACCTAACCAACGGTAAAGGAAGAGGTTCCCTAAAAGGGTTGGGTCCTTAGTTTAGGTACAGGGAACGTAGAGGACGTAACCATCCGCCCGAGAAATGGTTGACTCGAACAGTCTTACCGTTAGTAGTTTTTGTGTTTTTATTGTTTACAACAGTTCCTACACCTCTTTTCCCTGGGAACACGTGACAACCACCCTTACATTTAACTACGTCATGACACCTTTTGTCTTAGCACCAAGGAGTTTTTTAATTTTGATCTTGATGGTATACTAGGTCATTAAGGTGAGAACCCATAAATATGTTTCTTTTACTTTTGTGATTGACCTTTCCTATAAATAACGTCGTAACAAATGTTGTTGGTTCTATACCTTTGTTCGATTTGTAGGAAACTGTCTACTTGCTGATTTCTTCTCCACCGGATATATATGTGCACACACACACACACACACACACACACATACATATATACGAAGGGACCACGGAGTCTGTCATTTCTTAGGTGGACGTTACGTTCTCTGGACCCAAGTGTGTGTGTGTGTGTGTGTGTGTGTGTGTCTGTGTGTGTGTATGTGTGTATATATACGTGTGTGTGTGTGTGTGTGTCATCTGATAGTGATTCGATATTTTTCCTTTCTTTAGAACGATGAACACTGTTATACCTCCCTGGATCTCCTATGAAACGAATTACTTTATTCAGTCTGTCTCTTTGTATTTATAACATATAAATATGAATGTACACCTTAGATTTTTTGTTTGTATTATTTTGTCTGAGTCTATGTCGTTTGTTTGATCACCAACGGTCTCTCCTCCTACCCGCCTACCCACTTTATCCACTTCCCTTAATTCCCCATATTTGAAATTCAATATATTATTTATTCAATGTCCCGATATTATTTCTCGTGTCTCTTATGTCGACTAGATCATTGATACATACCATTCATTAGAGATTTTTATAGTTTAGTGATACGACGTGTGGACTTTCGTTATATCATAACATTCAGTTGATACGAAGTTAATTTTTTTTCTTTCTTCTTTTGTGACTATATGACTGATGACGCTGACGACATTATTTTAGGGACAGAGATTGGAACGTCTGTACTTTAACACGGTCCAATTAATAATAAAACGTTTACTGCTTTCTGACATCTAGGAAGTCTTAAGAATTTTCGGGACAAGATTCACGAGAAGGTAATACTTGAGCGAATTAGGAGTGTTTTTAGGATACGATGTCCTTACTAATAGTGGGGATAAACCCGTCCTTTTTATCTTATTCTCGTAAGTTTTTCATCCAACCAGAACCCAGTACTTCTCAAAACACGTTGTCCGATTCCTCCAATCCGGGATAGATAAAACGTTAGTACCTTTCTAAGACTTGTCCTCTCCTTATACTTCTTTTGTCGTAAAAGTTTTTCGAAAGAATCGGTATCAGACAACCTACCTATCCCGTCCCCCTTTTAGGACGATCCTTTGTCCGATCGTTCCCAATCCACAGTCTTGGTTCTAAGGTCCGTCTGAACTATCTACCCGATTTACATGAGGGCCGTCTTATCTTAAAGTGATCGGATTTACAGTCCGGGACCTGTTCCGAAGAATTGTGGTTACCGAGGTCGTTTACCAATCCCTCTGTACTCAATCGTCATATCGGGAACTCTTACTCCGAATTCCAAAGGTCCCTGACCCGTTTGACCCCACTCAGTCGTCCCCTGCACGGACGGTTTTCCCGGTGGCACTAGGAACCGGCGTACTCTTCCGGGCACGACCCGGTCCTCCTTTGTTAGGTCGAGGACGATCCGAGGAAGTCCAGTTGGATATAAACCAAGACCCGGTGTGAAACGTATACTGGTGTCGACTACTAATGACGTACGAACAGTTCGAGGCACAGTTTAGGAAACGTAAGTACTAGACTAGATTTAGGGGGTTTGTCTACCTATCCCATAATACTGGTAGAACAAAATGTACATACCTTTGACTCCGAGTCTCTTCGAACGGACTCGAGGGGATCAATTATTCACCGTTTCTATACGAAGTATGAACCCGGACCACTTTAGGGTTCCTGACAAGAATTCGCGGTACGACGGACGATGAAAGACTTCCTACAGGAGTTTATCTTGTTCACGTCTCAGTCACGAGTTTCGACTCTTCCCTTGACCTTTGGTACTGTGATCAGTCCCCACTGTCTCCACGAGTCCTTACTCCTTGGTTCGGTGTGTGTGTCGTACCGTGTGCTCGATAAGGGTATAATTCCCCGGCAGGCGTCTTAGGTACATGTGTAGACACATCAAATAGTTCCCGTGTACCTGGTTCCTTATCAATTTGTAAGGGGAGACAGATTAGGGAAGGGAGACAGAGAACCGGATCTTTCGGAGACACATAGGAAATACGACCTCGGGTACCTGGTGAGACCTCTTCCGTTACCGTGGGGTGAGGTCATGAGAACGGACCTTTTAGGGTACCTACCTCCTCGGACCATCCGATGTCAGGTACCCCAACGTTTCTCAACCTGTACTGACTCGTTGAAGTTAAGGAAAGATATCAAGGAAAACCTCTTCCTCTACCGTTGGGTGAGGTCACGAGAACAGACCTCTTAGGGTACCTGCCTCCCCGGACCACCCGATGTCAGATACCTCAACGTTTCTCAACCTGATTCGTTGATTGTGTGTGTGTGTGTGTGCCTGGCAAAGGGGGTTTCAGAAGGGACGGACGAGTCCTCGAGAAGGAGGTACTTCGACGTTCGGGGTGTGAAGGAAGGTAGACGGACAAAGTGGGACCGACTTTACAAGTTTCGGAGGATCGGACCCTTACAGAGTTCCCGTTTCCGACACAAGTTGAGATGTGAGGGTCTCTGGACACACACGGACCGAGTCGTCTCCCCGTAGCTCACTTCTGTTGGTCTTCTAAGGGACCATTTCTTCTTTCCTTCGGTACTCCAGTACTTTCCCTAGGCCCTCACGACTGGACGTTCCTACGACCCTTTTGCCCTGGGTACTCTTTACCCATCACACAGGGATCGAGACCGGTTCTCTCCCCTACAAAACCGTCCGTCTCAATAAGAACCACCAACCCGTCAACTGTAAGTCCTGTCCTCTCCTCCCTGTCCTTCCTTCGTAGGTGGAACCTGTCAGTTGCAAGGGTGTAGAATTGTAGGATAAGGAGGGACCTCTGTAAGGTCCGTCCCCTTTTTTTTTTTTTTTGGTTTTTGTCCACAAGTCAGTTCCTACTACAAAGTAGTCACAGACACCCCAGTCCTGTAGTCCCTGTTTTGAGAGAGGGGAGTGGAGACGTTCGGACGGGACTCTTGTTCTTCTGCTCCGTCTTTCCCTTAACGCCGACGACGAGGACGAATCAACGCTTCAGTTCAGATTGAGAAACTCTAGGATACCTGACGTCGGACGGTCCGAGGAGATGGGTACTCTAAAGGTCCGTTCTTATGATCTCACCCAACGGTGAAGGAAGAGGTTCCCTAGAAGGGTTGGGTCCCTGGGAACAGAGGACGGACCGTCCTCCTAAGAAATGGTAACTCGGTAGACCCTTCGAGTCTTTCTCTTCTGATTAATTATTTAGTCTTGTAGTTTGAAAAGGATTCAGGAAAGATATGAGGACCGTAACTCTTTACTCACGGTTCTAGTTGCGTCATCTCGTACCACATCTGTTCTCTCTTCTCCGACCCTCAATTCGGGGACGATCCCCTTACGGGTCGAAGTAAGGGGTACACGACACCCTACGACCAGTTACTGAACTGGACACCCTCGAAACCAAGGGAGTGGATATTTACCCCCGTCTACGGTGGGAGTGACTTGACCATACTTCTGACTTATCCTGGTGTATACCCTTCAGAATCCTCCATTTAGTGTCCCTACGGGATCGACGATTACGGGTGGTGGGGGTGGGACTGAACAGGTAGCCGTACTCTCGTGTGTCCACCGATGGGTAGAGTCTGAGTGACTCGTACTCGAGAACGAACCATTTGATCCTATTCCACTACCGACACTTGTACGAAACATTTGACGTTGTACGAATAGTTTGTACTATTCCCTTGTATCGATAACGGTAAGTAAGAGAGGAAGTCTCGTATTTGGAAGTACGGGTTTCTCTACAGGATTTTGTGTTCAGACAACTTCACGTCACCACCAAATCAGGGATTCAGTACAGACTAAGAACACTGGGGTACCCGACATCGGGTGGTCCGAGGAGACAGGTACCCTAAAGGGACCGTTCTTATGACCTCACTCAACGGCAAAGGAAGAGGTCTCTTAGAAGGACTGGGTCCCTAGTTTACGTCCAGTGGACCTAACGTCCGTCAGAGGACGTAACGTCGGGGACAACTTCACGTCATCCTAAAAAAAAAAAAATAGAACTCCATATCGACTAATTGTTACGACACTGTCAAAGTCCACTCGTGGTTTCCCTGAGTCGGTATATATATGTACGTAGGTAAGAGGGGTTTGAGGGAAGGGTAGGTCCGACGGTGTATTGTAACTCGTCTCAAGGGACACGATATGTCATCCAGGAACAACCAATAGGTAAAATTTATGTCGTCACACATGTACAACTAGGGTTTGAGGGATTGATAGGGAAGGGGAGTAAGAAGGGGGACTGTTGGTATTCAAGTAAGAAATTTAAAAATTTAGACAAAGACAAAACATTTATTCAAGTAAATATAGTCAAGAAATATCTAAGGTATATATTCCCTACCGTGTCCGATGAAGAGATAAACTGAATGAAACAAGTCATACTACTAGTGGTCCAGGTAAGTGCAACGACGTTTACCGTAACGAAGTAAGAAAAATTGCCGACTCATTATCAGGTAACATATACACACTGCATGACATCCTCAAATTCTTGTCTGGAAGTCTCGACATCCTAAGGTCCTCTCCTCCGGACCCAACGTGTACCCGACTCCACTAACCCTTTCTGAAGAAAAGGTCTCCTATTGACCTGAGTTACCCTGTTCGAATCTTCCGACGGACTCGGAGAGAGCTCTTGTAAGTTCCAGGAAGATTGGACCCTCCCACGGGACAGAGACTTGAGGGAGTAGGGGATGTGAAGGAAGGGTTTCGTGTAGTGGGACTCGGTCTTAGTAAATAAGTACGTAGGTAAAGGGACGGCTGAGTACTCAACCCCAGGGACAAAGAGACAACAGTATAGGGATGGTGGAACGTGTCATGGACACTTACGACTTGTTCACGTAAACCCCCTCTCACTCTTCCGACCCCGTCTCTTGGTTTGTTTTGGACTTGTTCCAAAAGACTCAGTGACTTTTGGATTGTCCAGCATCAAAGTCGTGTTCTCTGTCCCGGATTTACAGAAGTCTCAAACCAGAAAGGATAGGGTCGTCGTGGTTCGGTTCACCAACCTGGACCGGACCGGAAGAAATACGGTCTACTCACCGTAGAGTACCCTTCACAAACGACAGAGGTTGGGGAAGGAAGTAGGGTCGTGGACGACGGACTGGGAATATAAGAAAGACGGATTTTCCCCTTAGACTTCAGATCTTCTCGTCACGAGTCATCGGGAAAGATAGTATTTTCACGTGGAGGGTGGAAGATTATTTTAACGAGTCGAGTGGACACTCCATTGTTCAGGGAGAGATGAAGACAGACGGAATGTAAAAGATCTCAGTTGTCGTTTTTCCCCGAAACCCCACGGATAAGGAAAAAGACGAGGTCCGGTGTCTCTTCCTTAGACTAAAGGTCCTCAAATACCGAAGAGTAGAGCACAAGTCTGGGTATAAATGGAACAAGTATCCCCTCGACCCTCCTCATTAATAACAAGGACCGTTGAAACTTCCAGTCGAACGACACACCGTTATCTCCACAGGTCACACTACTAATGGTAATTATTCATGATACTCGTCGTCTCGAATCGAGAAACTTTCCCTCTTAACGGAACGTTGATAAAGGGTCTACGACTCCGAGGGAGGTAACGAGGAAAACGAGAATTTCCTCTACGGTATTATCCTACTCCGTCCGGTCCCTCAACCTGATATCCGGAAGACCTTACTAGTGTCCGGTTGGGACCGGTTTCTCTGCTTTCTCTCTCTTGAAACTGAGATCGTAAATCGTAAATAGGTTTATAGACTAGACCGGGGAGGGAGGGAGTAGAACTCGGTGAGAGGGGATCGAGAAGTATACTTCTGTGTGTAAATCTTACACTGGGATCGTAAATCGTAAATAGGTTTATGGACTAGACCGGGGAGGGAAGGAGTAGAACTCGGTGAAAGGGGTCGAGAAGTATACTTCTGTGTGACCGGGAGAAACTGAAGGAGGACACACACCAGACTCGGGTCTTGATAATGTGTACGATCCGGTAGATGACTCTTCCGGAAGGAGGGTAGGTACTGGGACCTACCGCGACTACAGTCACGTAGGAAACCAGAGACACTATACGACGACCCATGAGCTGAATAGAAGACGTCGTGTCTGTAAATGAGTTAAAGACAGAAGGAATGAGACAACCCTAAAAATGCTCGAGTGTCAGTTTACTCCTTGACTTTCCTTGACTCGGTCAAGGAAAGTGACGTAAGAGATATGATTCAAACTACTTCGTTCATCCACGAATATGATATATAATGTGACTCGGTTTGACTGTAATTCACTCCCTACCGTTCTATAGGATTCTCGTTAGTCACGTTTCAAGGGGGAATATTGAGGTTCGTCCGGACACGAGGGTCTCTACCTCGTAGGATCTCTTCGGTCTTCGGACGTCTTTATAAGGGAAAGGTATAAAGGTTTCTTTATAGGGGAAAGAAAGTAACGAATTTAAGGTAAAAACAGTGACTTTTGGATTGTCCAGTATCAAAGTCGTGTTCTCTGTCCCGGATTTACAGAAGTCTCAAACACTTATGTTGACTCACATCGGTACAGACACGAAAGAGGTGGGGAACCGGTGAACTCCACCTTGTTACCATTATAAGTACGGACCAGTGTCCCTAAACAGGTTCCGTTCGTGTACTGGGTGGGTCCGGTTAGTGTCCCGAAGGGACCCTAAAAAGATAGAGTCCAACATCCCTTTTTGAGAAAAAGGAAAGACTGTCGGTCAACTCTTTTTACCTTCCGATTTGACATGGATGTAGTAATATATGTACATTTCATATATAATATAAAGTACTTAATTTTCTAAGACGTCTTCAACCTTCCGTTCGGACCTCGAACCCGTCAACACCGTGGGTCGTGTGTCTCTTACGAGAACTTCGAGTCCTCTCTTACTCCGTCTTAGTGTCACTCAGTCTCTCCTGAAGACCGTCCTGACCTCTGGGTCTAGCTCGGTAAAGGCTCCAACCGGGGTGGAGACGGGAATTAAGTAGACTTGTTTATTTCAGGGGAAAAACCGTATTTGGTCTAAAGAAAATGGATTTAACTGGTTGATGGTTCTTTCTTTTTATAAAGTACAAAATAAAAACAAGGGAAACAAGGTATTTACTAAAAAATTCAAAAAAAAATTACCCGGTAAAATTTTCAGAAATAACTTAAACAATGTTATAAGAAAGACAAAATACAAAACCGAAAAAACCGGTGATCCGTACACCCTTAGAATCGAGGGGTTGGTCCCCAGTTTTGACGTGGGCGACGTAATCTTTCACTTCAGAATTGGTGACCTGGTGGTCCCTTCAGGAAAGTATTTCCTAAAATTTCGATTGTAGGAAGGAGACAGAAAATAAAAGACTGAATACTACATAATAAAGTGAGTTCCAGTAGAGAGTTATACCAAAACGTTCCCTTCGTTTCGTTCAAATTAAGTAAGTAAAATGTCTATTATATTCACTCCAGGTTTCTTCATTTCTTTGAATCCAGTGTACCGATCATTACTGACAAGGACCTGATTTTGGACCACAAACAAAAAGAGACAAAACGCTTATTTAGTACCGATACTCGAGATTCTCTACCAAACTGACAAACGAATATTGTAAGGGGTCCGAGGTGGACACCCATTAATACGGGGAAATTCTTCGTGTAACAGTGTCATGTTATTACGAACGATCTTTATAAAGACTCTTCCTTACCTTCAATTTCTGATAGTGTTTCAGAATCCCCAGACGGTCCAACTTTATTATATAAATTACAGAGTTACTATGGTTCTAGGACTGAACAACGATTCCTCCTGTCCTACGAGACTCGGATCACCTTTCCTGATGACCCACGTAAACCACTCCTTCCGAGGTCACGACAACTGTTTTCCCTCCTTCATTCTCCCTCCTCCGACCCTTTCCAAGACGAAAATATTTTCCTTCTACTCTTCAACCTTTGGTGGCAATGTTTCAGTTTGTCTAGGTTCAAATTGATCAATTGAAGAACCCGTTTAGTAGTTTATAGAAATTCGGAGACAAAGAAATGATCATTTTACCCCTATTATAATTGTGGAAGAAAGTTTTACGTACACACACCTAATCTGTATATTTTCGTGGGTTACCACGGACCGTGAATTATCAACTAGTTATTTGTAGAGAGAAAGTGACCTCCTTCCAAGTACGAAACAGGAGGTAATACTCTTAAGTCATCCTTTGTGGACACACTGGGTTCCGTCTCGTCACGTACCGTGTGCACTGAGACGTTGACCTGGAAATGTTCCACTGGGGTTCACGGAATGGGTCGGTGTTACAGGAAGGGAGAAGGAGGAGGGTACGACGAGGTTGGTAGGTCTGACAAACAGGAAGAAACCGGTTTAGAGTAGGAAGGACGAGGCGGACGTAGAGTCACGTAAAGGTTCGTCTGACAAAAGGACCTCTCAACTAAACGGTCAATCCGAAGGAGACTTTCTCGAGGATCACCATAGGAGAGACGTTTTTCGTAATAGAGAAGGTTGTCTCTTTTCCCTTCCTTTATTTTTTCCTTCCTCCCCCTCTCAGTCGTCCTACCTTTTTTTTTTCTTCTCCTTTATATTATCTGAATAACAAAGTTCCCGAAAGGGTTCTTGATATAATTATCGGTATCCTTTTACCATCTGAGGTGATTTTTAGTATAAATGGTTAATGATATGGGTTTAAGAGATAAAAACCTTTGAAGATGTATGTAGGGAAACCCGTTTTATGATGTATTGGGAGTTCCGGACCGAGTTTACGAAAAACTGAGTACAATTAATTAAGTACGTAAACTTAGTTGTAGTTAACTTGAGACTAATACACGGTTTGTGACCCGACCCACGACCAGACAGACTGGCTCTGTCTGTACCAGGGGTGGCACTACTTCGAAACTCGGGACGGACCAAGGAGGAATGTCACACACAGGGAGAGAGACGAGGGGCTTGACAATAATGACGGTAATAACATTGACGAAAATACAGAAGGGAGGAAAAATTTTTCGGATATTTCATCACACTGGACGAGTAGAGTCAAACGAACCCCGAAAGGACCGAGATCGCGACTTTCATGATACAGGGTTCTTTGAAGCACCCGAAGTCGTTCAACCCTACTGACGAGTGGGACACTATTTACGTTACGACACGTACACGTGCGCACAAGTCAGCGAAGTCAACACAGGTTGAGAAACGCTGGGGTTCTTGGTATCGAGTGGTCTGAGGGGACAGGTACTCTATAGGTCCGTTCTTATGACCTCACCCACCGGTGCGGGAGGAGGTCCCCTAGAAGGGTTGGGTCGGTATCTTGAAAGAGGACACAGAAGACGTGACGTCCATCTAAGAAATGACGACTCGGTGGTCCCTTCGGGTTTCCGTTTCGATACTGATGTTGTTTTTGATAAGAACCTTCCTTTGGTGAGTTAGTAAGTAAGAAGTTTATAAATAACTCGACTCATATAATAGTATCGACCAACGGAGATAAAACACAATCTAGAGGGGGTGAGATGATACTCAGGGACCCCCAACTCCGGGTCCAGAAAAAGTCACGTTTGACGATCCAGGGTCGTCACAGACCGTGTTTTTTTAAATGAAGTAAAATACTTTTGGTGACATATAACTCTTTGTCTCACACAAACATATATCGTTACAATTTCATACACAAAGATGTTAAAAATTTGTCTATAGTGGTTGATCTTGGCCCGAATCTTAGAAGTGTTCATTATTCTAGACGAGTGTTAGGAGAGGGGAGGATCAGAGGGACATCGCGGAGGTTGTCTACTCGACAGAGAAGGGTCGACACCGACGAATTTCTAACGATATATTGTGTCTCTCGGGTAAGACGTGAGACACTACTGGATCTCCCCCGCCCTACTCTTTTCTCCTCTCTCTGAGTTCTCCCTCCCCTATGTACATATTAATATTGGCTAAACGTGACAATGTGTCGTCTTTGGTTGTGTTGGGACATTTCGTTAAAAGGAGGTTAATTTTTTATCTAAATTTTTTAGAGGGTATACGTGTATGTTCGTAGTGGGTGAGAATCAACCGAAATCTGTTAGGATCAAAATTAACATTTGACTAAACTTTATGTTTAGAGACATCGAAGGTGGCTAACCGATACCGGGAAAATCGGTCTCTGGGTTATTTCTCTGGATCTGAGGATCGATCGTCGGGAAGTTCATAATCTTCGCGCAAGGGTACAGGAATGAAGAGTGGGGTAGGGTAGGGTAGGGTGTATTTGTGTGGACTCTACAAGAATCCGTAAGATTGTCACCGGTGTGACTAGTCGCACTGGTCTGACTATAATAAAATCCCAGGTCCAGTGGTAGGAGACTTTGAAGGGGTGAAATGGAGGGAGAATTTCGTGTATACTTACCAATGAGATTAACCAGACTGATCATCCTGATGGTAAGTGTAGACAGGGATCGAAGTCAAGTCAGTGAGTCAATCCAGGTTGAGAAACGCTGGGGTACCTGACGTCGTACTGTCCGAAGGGACAGGAAGTGGTAGAGGGTCTCGAACGAGTTTGAGTATAGTGACTCAGCCACTACGGTAGTTTGGTAGAGTAGGAGACAACAGGGGAAGAGGAGGACGGAAGTTAGAAAGGGTCGTAGTCCCAGAAAAGGTTACTTAATCAAGAAGAGTAGTCGACCGGTTTCATAACCTCGAAGTCGAAATCGTGGTCAGGAAAGTTACTTATAAGGATCGAATCGTTTTACATTATTATGGTGGATTTCTAAATTTACAGAAAAAGAAATACACAACGCCCGGTACATTAGTCCATGGACCGTGTAAAATTCATGAGTGAGTCATTTACTAACCCGAAGGGTCGACCGAGTCACCATTTCTTAGACGGACAGTTACGTTTTCTGTACCCAAGCTAAGGACCCAGTTCTTCTAGGGGACCTCTTCCTTTACCATTGGGTGAAGTCATAAGAACGGACCTCTTCAGGTACCTGTCTCCTTGGACCACCTGATGACAGGTACCCCAACGTTTCTCAGTCTGCATTGAATTGTCGACTCGTGTGTACGTGTGTACGTCATTTAGTGACCGGCCGACCGACCTACGTATGTATCTAAGTAATACACCTACCCTGTGTTATTTCTAAAAAATTTGATATTAGTATTTTTGATTGATGTAACGTGACTCAACGTATCACAAGAAGGTTTTAAGGATAGATGGATCCTGGAGTCTTACACTGAAACAAACCTTTATCTCAGTAACGTCTTCGTTAATTTGTTAATTCTACTCTAGTATGATTTTTTTTTTGCAACAGTTAAACTTTTCGTTTTGGGACATCAAATTTTGTTTCCTCTGTATATGTATCTCCCTTCTGTTGCACTTCTTTGTGTACCTCTTCCGGTCCACTCTACGTCCGTTTCTAGTCTCACGTTCTTTGTGGTTTCCGGCAGTCGTTGGTGGTCTTTGATCCTTCTCTCTCTTACTAAGAGACAATCCCAGAATTCTTTCTCGTACCGGGACGACTGTGGAACTAAAGTCTGACGATCGGAGGTCTTGAGACTAACTTATTTACAGACAACAAGATTCAGTACACCAAACACTATTAAATACCGTCGTCGATATCTTTTCATTATGTGTGTTTACTTTACAAAGTGAGAAAGAGAGAATGTCAATAGGGTTCTCGTACGATACTCTAATGACTTTCTTATAAGTAGTTCCAATCTTCTCGACCCAAGTTCAGTATCAACATGGTAAGTGATCAACGTACTGGGATTTTTCATCAGAGTAAAGAAAATAGGAATCAAACTAGTGATCGTTTCATCTCTATATTTATATATTGTATATCCTAATTAAATCCTTGGTTCTAACTATTCCTTACCTCTCCACAAAATGTTTAACAACTTTGAAAAGTCTATAGTTGATAAAAAAGAAAAAAATTCATCTAAAAGATATCCAAACAAATAAAATGAGGAGGGAGGGGGTTGTCACTTAGTCGAGTACTTAAATAATTACTTGAGATGATAAAACGACTAAAAGATTAAGTGAGCAATAGGAGTAAAAAAACATGACGAAAAAAAACCAAAAGAACACGACGGGTATAAGATTTAAGAATCTGTGAATCAACGAAAGAAAAGTACATAAGAATAAAAATTCACTTTCGTACTTCCGATACTCAAATGGAGACAGATACAGAAACCAACGTAATACATGTATAAGGCCAATCACAAGATTTCTAAATAAGTAAAATGAAAAACCGACATCCCCAGAAGTAACGACGTGTGTCTGAAAGAGACCGACGCCACCTGTCTTTGAGGAGAAACGACGTCACGCACCCGAGGAGTAACGGTGCCGAAGAGAACGACGTCTCTTGTCCGAGATCCACGCACCCAAAGTCATCAACGTCCCGCACACGAGTCATCAATGTCGTGTCTCCGAATCAACGAGACGTCGTACACCCTAGAAGGGTCTGGTCCTTAACTTGGTCACAGGGGACGTGACGTTTCTCGTAAGAATTGGTGACCCGGTGGTCCCTTCGGGATCTGGATCACAAGAGTAAAAGAAAGAGAGATTCAACAAATGTTAACACATAAAAAAAAATTAAAGGAGAAACTCAATAATAATTATAATAGGCTAGGAATCGTCACCCATAACCGAAATGACTAGGTCCTCATAAGTAACAATAATGATACGACCTTGATCTCACAATGTTAAAAGCCATTGGTCGACAAAGAGACTGAAATCTGTGCATGTAGTACTGACTTTTTTTTAAAAAAATTCTTCAAAATATAAAGGAGTAGTACTTTCGAAGTCCGCGTTTTATAATGGACGAAAGACCCTAAGTCCGTAAACAGTCACTTATGTAAAGATCTTACAAGAGCATAGAAGGAGGTATAGGTGGTCCTTGATTTCTTCAATTGTTAGGATGACTTTCTTGTACAATCGTGGTGATCAGATACCGGGATCACAACTGAATACTTAATAAAGGGTTCCAACGTCAGATTTGGAATCGGAAGGAAATTCGAATCGTGTTCCGGGTTAAAGAGGGACTTCAGAAGTGTTTGGTGGAATTATATCTCCTTAGAGAAGAAAGAGTCTACTGTATGAAACGGGTGTTCAGACACATTGAGTCGGGTTCGAGGGTTTACTCCACCAATCGAGGAACTCCCGTTTCGGTACATAAAATACAGAAAAGTAAGGAGGAATATGAGGGATCGTAGTTCGAGGTTATTTATGATGTAACAAACTAATGTTAAGAGACTCTTATAAAGGACTCTCCCTTGTATTAACTGTAAATCCCAGTATCTAAAATTTCGTGAGATCACCATTTTTAATTCGTGGTAAGTTTTTAGAAATCTTTCCAACTATGATTACAGAATCTGTGTACGAAACTTTTCTTTAGCACGACAGAGTTTGTAGTTCTTGTAAAAATCTGAAATACTTTTGGGTTTACCGTACAACCAGAAACAGGTTGATCTCGATGGACACCTAAGTACAAGACAGTTGAGACTTCCACTGTCGTTATTTCTTGTTTCACTGAGATTGTTAGCACACAGTGTATATATTTTATGAAGTGTTAAGTGTTTTGAGAGGGTACACAATCGAGTAGACTACGAGTTCTGTTTGGACACTCATTCCGTTCGATCCCTGATAATTGGGGAAAGACCTTTTGTCTACAAACCCTGACTGTTTTCCAACCAATTAAATAGGTTCCAGTGTTGTAATCGTCCATCTACCTTGTGTTAATTCGGGTCTAAAAGACTAAGAGGTAGCATTTAAGAAATCCGACCTCGATGAGATAACTAAACCCTTAAGCACCTTATATAGAGATGTTTCCCAGTAGTCAAAGTTTCCGATTTACAAGTTAATGTTTATGGGAAGGGTATAGGTGTACGAACCTCTGTAGTCTCTTTCCTTCTGTTTCAAAGACGGAAGTTCTTGGAGTGTCTGGTAATTGGACTCGTAGTGTTACTGTTTGACATAAACAATGTTCGCGGTACTCTCTTAATTCTATTATTCTTTGAAGGCGACTCTTGAATGAGACACAGTTAAAGACAGGATTCCTGAAACGTAGACTCCACTTATTGTAATACATGGTATAACGAACCGTGTGTCGTTTTGAAATTCAACCGTTGGTAATATTACTAATATCAAAAATTTTTATTCTAGTACCTAACAATAAACCTTTTTCTTCTTCTTGTAAATTGTAAAATTTAATAGGTCTCGTTGTGATATCTCCTCTTTGCTCGATAGACTTCCTTTAGTCTTGACGCCTGCTTTACGACTTCACCCCAGAGTTTCCTTCTAATCACCGAATATCTGTCCCTCCCCTTCTTGTAAGGTCCGTCTCGTTCTGCCCCCGGGACTTGTCGTCCCTTCCGTCTTCGTACCTTTCCTCCACGACGGGAGGTCTACCAGTCTCTGTTGTATGTCTTCTCCTGTTTCCTCCACCGGAGGTCAATCTTTCGTCGTCTTCCCACACCGAGAGGACACGGACTGGGTCCGTGAGTCCCACTCCGTGTCTAAAAGGTTCCGATAAACAAACATCTAATGTAAAAAGGACTTATCTTAGGTTTACGGAAACAAAAACATTTCTCGTGGTATCAAAGGTTTCTTTTCTCTTTTGTCTGAAGAACCAGGTTCCCGAAAGGGACTCTTTATAAGATTACCGACACCCGGTTCCGTCCCAAGGTGGCTCGAGACGTGAGTCTCTGGTTCTCTCGTCATGCGATCTTAGAAGAGGTCTTGGACATTCTTTTACCCTTAAATCTCTTGTAAGGGACCCTCTAAAAATTTATGTTCATTATACAGGACAACCTAGACGGGGTTGGTTTGGGAGGATGCACTCCAAGGGTCTTATAACGTACGTTACACTTTTGAGACACGGACCGTCCGTGAGAGTGAATGTGGGGTGGGCTGTCGGGACGGAGGAGAAGGGACAAACCGTACCGGGACGAGAAGGATGTCCAGGTCGACTTTCTGAGGAGGAGACACTCGAAACGGACCGTTTAGATCCGGGGTTTTGGTCTCACCCACCGACCGGAACTGGAGTCACGAGGATGTCTCGGTACCTGGGTGGAGATGTCTGTCAGTGACATGGTGAAACATTAGTATCGTGTAGAAGAGGGGTTGGTTGTGGTGGGGGGGTAGGGTATGGTACAGAGAGAGTTAAAACTCTCGGTCACTACTTCGTTTCTACCACTTATCCTCGTCAGGTGAGACCTCCGTCCATTAGTTCCCCTACAATAGACGTCGTTTGTAAATTTTCATGTGTATTATTTGCAGTTAGAACAAAATTAACAGTGGTACACGTCCGTTAAGATTTGTTACAGTCTTTATAAATTATTTTATGAGAAGGAGAGACCCGGTTTCCCATACACCGTTCACCGTATGGGGAACGACACGGTGAGGACACTAGTACGAGGTCACGGAAGACAGGTCCTTTTCCTGCACGTAGTCCCTGTCTTACGTTCCGACCCGTCTGAAAAAGTCAGTTCTCAATGAGTGATTTCGGTTCCTGCACGGTCCATGGTGCGTTCGGTAAAATGTACGTAATATCGGTCGAAGGGTTGTTGGGGCCATATACCCGTGGTGATAAACCAATCCCAGTATACTTCTTTGGTTTAAAATCGTATCATGTCACTAAACAGGTCCCAGGTTGGTGATCCTTCGTCACCTCTCTTTAAGTTTGGGTCTAGACACATGGATCGCAGATATAGGAAAGAGGACACAGATCTGGTGGTACCGATGGGATATGGTCCCCGATGGCGACGTTCGGTGTGCACATGAAGAATCTTCAAGTGTCAGATTACCTCTTTTTCTGAGTCTTTGAGTGACACTAAGTCGAATCGTACACTGTTCATCGAAGTCCTTATTTGGTCTGATTTGGGGCGATGCTATCGGTGGAGCAACACCTAAATTCAGACTTCTAGGTTCACCCCCTCCTCCCGAATCGTTTTCTTTATTAGTCGTCCCTAACTTGAATTTTGTCTACGAGAAGACCTATATTCGTGTACGAGAGGACGAACCCAAAATAGTGTTTGTTGCGACTCCATCCAGAGTGACAGAACTCAAAAGTCTTCACGAGTCTCTTCAATTCAATGAGTGGGTCCCAGTGTGTCGTCGATCATCAGCAACCTCACCCCCTGACTCGTCTTCGGAGAGACTGAACCTTCGACCCCGAGACCCGTATCGTCGTCGGACTACTCCTACCACACTTGTGTAGGTGGGATGTCCAGGAGAATCCCTGATCCCCTATATTATGATCGTTTCCCCTACTCCTTCTCCTTTTGCTATTAAGGAGTAAAAAGAAAGTCGTGAAATGTTAAATATTCTACAAAAGAGTAGGTGACAAAGTAACCTAGGGATACTTAAACTTTCCTACCCACCCATAATAGAGGTAAAACGTCTACTTTTTTTTATGCCTCCGAAATCATTTCAATGTTCAAAGGACTCGAGTATGATTCACAAACGTCTCTTGGATACTAAGGAGGTAGTCTGAACGAGGTACGTAATAGTGTCCATTATCTGTCCAAGGAAACATATCGTAGACTAAGAACTTTGTTGGGGTCTTCCATCCTACCCGTTCAGACTACGAGGGGTGACATACCATTTTCTTTGTCTTAGGTCTCTCCCATCCCCTGAAGGGGTTCTTCACCTTGACCCTGATCTTTCGTCCGCGAACGATAGTGTGCTGTACCTTGTTTAGTAGGTGAATGAGTAAGTCGTAGTTTGAATCGTCCGAACGGTTAGTGAGCCCTCACCCGTACAGGGATTCTTCGGGGTGGTCACACAACCTGTAAGTCCAGGGGAGAGGAGGTTGTCGAGAATCGAAGGGGTAATGACGGTGGAGGTTTAGAACCATAGTTTTCCGTTGAGAGTGTCTGAGAATTCAGACGAACTGAGAATTCAGACGAACTGAGAATTCAGACGTCTTCCGTTACTCACTAGGTTGTCACCTGGGGTGGATGTTGTATTCACGTAGAATTTACTTGGACTCAAATAAAGGGGAAGGCAGTGGGAAAAAATTTCAAAGGGAGGTTAAGATTTCCCCCCATATTGTGATGAGGAGACAGTTGTATAAAGTTTAAAGAACTAGTTCTAGGACATTAATGTTCGTTGTTTTGTTTATTTCTGTTACTGAATGTTACGTTCTTACAGTTAATACGTGTCAGGTCGGTCTTAAGTAAATCAAGGACTTTTTCTATTTAATAGTAAAAACAACAAAGTCTATGTAATATCTGTGTGTCAACCCCTGGGGTTCTTTGTTACCTTTACAGACCCGGACCCCTAATAATTCGTAAGATCTTCTCTTTTGACTTCGAGTCTCTGTAATTCTTTTCACGACTTTCAGTGTGTCGTGAGGTGTCAGTTTTTACTTTTGTCTTAGACTTAAGTCCAGGGAGACGGAAGTGTCACGAAGGGACGACTCACCTTCGTGTGGTTCCCCGACGTTTGACACGGAGTTTTGCACCCAGAAACCGAGAGGATATTGACAGAACCCAGGATTTTCGTAATCTCATATTACTCATGACGTACGCACTCCGTCTCGATTCCGGTTTCTTACAGGTCGAGTTGGAAAAAAGTAAGACGAAATAGTATCGTCTATCACAGTAACAAGACTGTTCTAAGGTCACCCTAAGGAGAAACGACCACCACACTTCTTCTGGTGATCACACCAGACCATACTGAAGTTGCCGGTCACGATAAGAACCCTCCTGCCAGTTCACGACATCGAGGAATTCGGAACCCACCCCCATTGACTTCACATTGGGTGTGAGGTGTTAGGGGGTCGTCCTGGTTCGACTTCGATGGGAGACGTCCACCGTAGAGTTACGATAGGGGTTTTAATGTCACCCTCGTTGAACATGTAAGTTCAACCCTACCCAAACCGTCTAACGAAAAATTCCTTATTGTGATTTTACGGTAGATAAAATGTAAGTCTTTGAGTGAGACTGAAACAAGATAAAACCAGTAAATTTAAGTAAAATTTCTAGTATAACAAGAATGTGAAACGAGGTTTCGGAAGTAAAACAACAACTGACTTTCGATACTTTTAGACTGCTTCCTTAAGTCGGGTTAAAAGACCGACTATCTGGTACGAAGTAAGTAAGAGAATAAGTAGGTGGGTGTCGACCGAACTTGAGTCCTGTTTGACGTACAACTAAAATAGGGTGGATGGTTTGATCGTTGACTGTGGTTCTCGACGGTAACTTTTGTTGGACCCTGGATGGGGAACCCTGGATGGGGAGGACGGGGGGGTTTGGGGGGGTAGAATCCCGGAAACGTGAACGATGAAAGAGACGGATCTTATACGAAGGAGGTCTATAAGTGGGTCGAAGGAGGGAGTGACGTAAGGTCCGGGACCGTTTACGGTGAAGAAGTTTCTCGGAAAGGACTAGGGGGTAGATTTTATCAGACGGGAAGGAGGTAAGGTAGACGGAAGACACTAGGACAAGAAAGAAGTGTCAGACTTGACTCTGTAAATAATAAACAAATACAGAAAGAAGGGTTCCTCTTACCTTTATTGTACTCCCCTCTATAACACAGATGACACGAGTGACGATATAGTCATCACGGGTTTTGTCGTGGACCCCCAATCGTCCGTTAAAAAAAAAATTATTTGTTTCTTACTTACTCTTATTTGAGAGAAGGGGTTTGAGAGAAGGAGAATAAATATTTCAGAAAGGTCCTTTTATAATGTTTCCATTTCCGGATCTTTGACCCTCTATCAAAGTTAGCGGACTCGTCCAGAAATACAATGGACACCTAGTTCCTCGAGAGATGAAGTTTTTGGACATCACCGAGGGGTAACGAAGTTGTCTCCTGTCAAAAGGGAGTAACGAATCTCGGAACCACTTCTAAATTCCGATATTTTTATTAGACTACCACTGTAAGTTACACCCACACATACGTATATAAATAACGTGTGTGCAAATGGTTCACAAACGATGTGCAGTCCATCAGACGACTTTTTTTTTACGCTTTTGGACCAAGTAGAGTTAGTGGTGTTAAACCCCTCACCACCATCCTCCTACGTCTCCCTCCAGTATTCACTAACTCTCCCTCTCTGAACAGTTATTGTACATTCATATTGTTTACGATCCTCTACCAAGATGTGTCCGTCCGTCCTTTCTTCTTAGTCAGGGAAGTGAACCTATATCCATCCTCATGTCTTTTGAAGGATTCCTTCGACGTAAAGTCGACGTAGAACTACGTATCCACAAATGGGTCGATTGTCCCCCACGCCCCTTCCCCAACTCTCGTACGGTCCGTCTCTTACTCCGGACCTTCCTATTGTGTGAGACCTTGAGGTCCACTAGTTCAATCAAGTTCACACCTGGGATTCGATTCCGTACCACTCTATGGTTTGTCTCTCCGTTCGTCCCACAACTTTGTTTTCTGTGGTGTGTACTTCCCTCGGTCGGTCAGTCTGGGCTCACGTCCACGACCGGTACAGTGATCGTTAAGTGAGGAGAGACCCGAAATGAAGGGTCCTGCCTTAACTGGTCCGCCACTCTCCTCACTCGTCGAGAGTGACCCCACCCACCTCCACTCCTCGATCTTGGGTTTCGAGACTTCTCCGAATAACCCAAATTTTTGTTTTATGACTTCTACCCTAAAGGGACCGCCAAGTCACAAAATTCTGAGACGCGAAGGTTTCGTCCCCACACACACCTGTGTCCAAGTTAGGGACCATCCCCTTGATTCTAGGGTTTACGGTGTCCCGTACCGACGTTTCGTTTTCTTGTTTGTTTTTTGGACTTTTACACTTTTACGACAGGGAAACGGAACAAAACTTAATATTATAAATAAAAATTAAACTTTGAGTAAGTCTTTTCCGAAAACGTAAATAGATGTCACTGGACCTAAAGTATTTCTCCGTCTCTTTGGGACCAACTCCCGTTGAATTTCAGGGGAGACTAAGAACGGAGGTCTAGATTCTACTGACTGTCGGTCCGTATGCCCTTTTTCTTCTCTCCACGTCACTTAATCGACGACTTAAATCCTAATCTGGGTTTAACGTTGAGTCTAATATGATGAATGAGGGACCACTCTGTCCGTTCAATTACTTGAAAAACCTCACAGTTAAAGAAGGAGACATTGTACTACAAAAGGAGTGTTCAAGTAAAACGTTAATTAAACTTTATTACCTGAATATTCGTAGATCGTGTATCATCCATAAGTTATTTTTAGTCAACTGACCTTTTATAAGTCACCAGAGAGACGTAGGGTCAGGGATTAGTATTTCCGAAGGGAACTCACAGATGGTAAACGACTTGGGAGAGGTGTCGATAGAGTACAAGTTCCTCTTTGAGTGTCAAATTACGAAACAGTAGTCAAGTCGAGTGACGTAACAGATTTCCACCAAATTGGGAGTCTTATGTCGTAACGACCTACTACCCTTAAATCCCGTACGACGGACCTTGGTCTGGTCCTAAGTTTAGAAGATTTTAAATTTCGAAAAAAAAAAAAAAAAATGAGACCTTTGGATAGGTGACGTACGAAAATAAAGGTTGGCAATTCGTGAAAGGGGGGAATGAAAGGTGTAAATTGAGTTCCGAAGTATACGTTTTCCGTTCGAACTTTGCTAGTATTGTAAATTCGTTACTTATATTGCTGTCGAATGTGAACGTAGCGTCCTTCTAGATGTAAGATATAAATTATCGAAATCAGTAAATGTCGTTCTCAATAGTGTCCGCGGGGTTTCTCCCTCCGAACCTCTCCCTCTTAAGACGTGGAAACTAATTTCTACAGCATCAGTATTCGACAAAACCTTTACTAATTCACTATTTATGTCATTCAAGTAGGAGTCAAGACCCTTGGGGTGTCGTGTCTGTCATTAAAAGTCTCCGTCTTCGTTAGTAATAATAAATTTCCAGATTCGGAATCACGCTAGCGATTCATGTCCCTTCCTCCTTGAGTCCATGGTCCTCATGGATGATCTGTGATTCAAGAGGTAGTGGATTTTGTAGATTACAGGTGGGAGGTTCATTTCTGAACATTGATCTGGTGTTTTTATCCCCTTCTCCCTGTAAGTGTTACAGTTAATGGAGGGACGGGGTCCGCGTGTGTTACGTGTACATTTTGTACTATTTCACGGATGTTACGAATTCTTTTGCGTTCCTTCCGACCGTTTGATTCTTTCCTCTAGAACGGGAAACAACTCCTCTACCGACACACGGTAGTAATAAGGACAGACGTAGGGGTCTGGGACGGAGGATGTAGACCACCCTCAATCCTTGTGCTTTATCCTTCGGTCTAAAACGGCGAGACACGTTTAGGATGAATCATCGACTCACTGGAATCTATTAGTAAATTGGAGAGACAGAGTCAAAGGATAAACACTTTACCTTTTATCATTATAGAGACAGTATGACGTTAACACATCCTACTTTCCGTGATTATTCACGTTTTACGAATTCTGTTACTACCGTTCATTACTCAACGTTTGTATTGGCGCACATCAGAACGGTCTACGACCCCTCCGGCAGACAGGAGTAGGGGTGGGACACTGCCGTTAACGTTACTTCGAGAGAAAAGGTCCACCTCCTTGATTCTTTCAGGTAGACGGGTCCAGTAGGTCAAGACTTAACCGGACTCTCAGGGTGGGTCCGGGCGGATCGTTATTGTCATTTTGTCGTAAACAAAAAAGAAAAATTACAAGATCTGGAAATGTCGATCCATGTGTAAATGAAGAGTGTCGTTAATGTACTCCATTCTGAGCGATTGAGGGTAAAATGTCTACGTCTTTGACTCTCTCTCAAATCCATTAAAAGAATTCTGGAATCACAATCGTTTATGGTCCCCGCCTAAATTCCAGTTCGGATTCTTGGACTGACAAAGGTGCGTGTTCCTGTCCCGGCGGCCAGGGTCCTGGACTTCGACCTGCCCGACTAGTTTTCGGGGGACGTGGAAAATCGGGGACAACCCTCCTCCCTCCCCAAACCCTGGCCCTAAGAGTCCAGGTCCTACCCAGGGGGCCCGACCCTCGTCCCCGCCCCGGACGTCGCAGGCGCGGACGCGCCCCGCCCCGGCAGCTCTCGACAGGCCCTCCTGCGGATGGCGTGCGAGCGGGGCGCCCTTGGGGCCGACGCCGGGGCGGACGCGCGAAATGGGCAGCGGGAGGGCCCGGACAGCGCGCGCGCAGGGAAAGCGAAAATCGGGGTCGACGCGACTGACGAGCGCTAATGAGTCTTAGCAAGGAAGCCAACCGCGTCACTGTTTTTAGCCGTCGCCGACAGGCTCCTGTGGACAAATGTTTGTCCTGGGGGCGGGGGTCGGCTTTCGTGGGGTCCGGCTCTCGGGCCTTTAGAGCCAAGAGGAGGGTGAGGCGGAGAGCGAGAGTCACCCTGACCAAAGCCCGGAGTCAAACGGACAAACATGAAGTCCAGTTCTTACACACGCGTTATCTTGCTTTCCACACGCTCTACCTTTGTCGGACTGTAAATTCAGAAGACAAAAGTCGATAGTAATAAAATTTTAATATAAGAAGAGGTAGCATTAGATAAAATTATTTATATAAAAATTAAATTTTTTTTTCTTATACTAACCAGTGGCTCCTTTTCATCAGAACAATGAATAGGACACGAAGCTCAGGTGAACAAACTTTGTGGTCGTCGAGACCTTCCGGGAAAGTTGAGGGATGCTAGACAATTAGACTAAGCACAAAAAAAAAAAAAAAAAAAGAGGAAATTCTGGAAATGTCAGAGCGACCACTGGCCACCCCACCCTCTTCTGACCCAAAACGTCGGTCGATATGAGCCAATCTTAAAGAACCAAACGGTGAAAAAAGCGGATACCGTGGAGCCAGTTCGGTGAATGTGAACCACTCGGAGTCAGAGAGCAGATATTTTACCCCTCCTATGAGAGTCCCAGCGCCCCTCTTAAGTCCTGCTATGAACAGTTCCCGGACAGTGCGCGCCCCACTGGGTGCCTTCTCCCACGTCCACGCACCTCTGAAAGTGCACGATCCAAAGAGGCGAGCCGAGAAAGACTCCCCGGGCCTCACGGCGGGGGCGCGCTGCCGACTCGCACCGCCCGAGAGCCGGAGAGGGCCGGGCCGACTCCTCCAGCATGGCCAAGGCTTGGGAAGGGGGTGGCCGGCCGAAGACCGACGTTGGACGTCCGTCTTGCGGTCCGAAATAAATGTGTTTTCGTCGCCCACCTTCGACCGGAACATACCTGCTTTCTTTGCAACCGCCCGGCCCTTGCAGCGGCCCCCTCCGTCATGTTTCGCCAAGAGGACTATCCTTAGACACTTATTTATTTATTGCGCTTAGTTTCTTACGTAACCTTACGGGAGGATCCTAGTGTCTTTGTCCTGGGTTTCCGTCGGAAGCCTTAGGAAGGTGTGCAGGGTGGGATAGACTATTGAACAGTTTCTCCAACTAAGACCTCAATAATAGTTTGGTCCTGAGGACGGTGGGTCTAGGATGCCAGGATCCCACCGGAGACCCCGCGTGGAAGGCCCGACCCTCACTCTGGACCCAGACTTTGTTTCTCTTTCCCTTGGGGCAAAATACCACCGAGTCTGCCATTTCGCAGACAGATGTTACGCCCTCTGGGTCCAAGCTCGGGACCCAGCCCTTCTGGGGGACCTCTTCCTTTACCGTTGGGTGAGGTCATGGGAACGGACCTTTTAGGGTACCTGCCTCCTCAGACCATCCGTTATCACGTACCCAGCGTCTCAGCCTGTGCTGACTCGCTGAGGTGATGAGGTGATGAGTCCACGATCCGTAACAAGGATACGCCAAAGTACTGAGGAGTGTGGTGCGAGACTCGTCCTAGGGGCATGAGACCATCCGTCCCCTTCAATTGACGAGGTCTTGTGTTTTCGGCTATATACCCTGAATTAAGGTTATGTCAAGACAGGGACCAAGGAAGGTAGGTTGGAACGACGGGGCCCGTCCCCCGTTCCTATTTCGCGTTTTCCGCGCAAACGTTGATCTCTGTCACCACGCTACTGGATCGACAAAGACCCGCGGCGGGGAAGGGAGGAAAAAGAAATGGATGGATGTCCTACAGGTTTCGGAGAAGGTCAAGATGGATAGTCGACTAAGCGACGACGGCGCGGGCGAGCGGATTAAATCGTCGGCCTTCAGCGTGCGGGCCGCTGGCGACTGGATCTCGGGAATCAGAATAGTAACGGTTTCGGTCACAACCGGGTCTCCTGTGTGTCCACGCGGGTCCCGTGCATAAAGAGGTCGGAGGCGGGATCAGTGCCCCGACGTAGGCCAGGTCCTCGGTTCCTTTGACCAGGTCGCCGAGGAAAGGGCCGTCCCGGGGCGGGTGCGGGTGGGGTCGCCTCCGGGTCTTGTCCAAAGAAGTGAAAGGGACCGGGTCGAGGGCGGAGCCCGCTCTTTCCCTTCGGCCAACGAGTTACACGGACTCCTAGCAAGACCAAGCGTCCGTTGAGCACCTGCTCGGTAGTCAGTCCACCTGGGTTGAGTTCGGTGGTCCGTGTCATGTGGCCGAACACGTGGTTCCCGATGGGTCGTTTGGGAATCCCAAGGAGTCCCCTGTGGACCCGAGGAACGAGACACGTCCCGGCCGGTCGTAGTCCAGGGTTCCCCTTCCACTCGTCTTACCCTACTCAATGGACCGGTGGACCCAGGTAGGTCGTTACTCCCCCACACCCTCAGGTCACAGTCCGAACGGGACCCCCACCGTGTGACAGTGACCGGTGACCGGGAGGTAGGAGTACACGGGTCCCAAAACCCCCTGGAAGAGTCTTCGGACCGAGGAGTCAAAATCTGGAGAACCGGTTCTCCTTTCGAACCCGTTTTTTGGGAAGTTTATCTTAAATGAGTGTGTATAAATGACTCACGGTCCGTGACACGATCGGGGACCCCTCTAGTGGTACTGGGTCTGTGTCTTGGACGAGAGTAGTCAAGATCGAATCACTCAGTCGGTCCATTGTTTATCTAGTAAAATTATGCCCCGTTTCTTGGTAAAGGACCTCGAACAGACCCTCTTCTGGGCCTCAACCAATCTCCACCCCAGTCCTTCGAAATCTTTTTTGAAAGAGTCCGAAGTTTGTGACGAGAGAAGGAAGAAGGAAAGTAGAGAGACGTGAGTAAAGACCTCATGGACGTGGTACGACTCTCGAGTTCCTCGTCCACTACTATAATCCCACAGCACAAATTTTGTAGTCCAGAGACCGATGTCGGTGAATGAAAGACGGTGACTTACTAAACGTATTAAAGACCTCACGTATTGAGGTGAAAGAAATAGACATTTTATCCCTATTTCTATTGTGGTCGAAGTATCTTGTTCCAGACCAGGTACCATCGATAATTACTCACCTTAGATAACATAATGAAACAACAAACACCAAGTGTATGAAGAAGGTCAGACGTGGTGTTGATGGTTAGGAGGTGGGGGTGACACCAGCCGTCACGTCCATTGAAGTATGGGTAAAATGTCTACCTCTTCGACTGAACCTGTTTAATTGTCCTACCGAGTAGAGACCATTCAAAAGTTCTGGTCCTAGGACCCCTCCTCTCCAGAGGGCTTTATCCCCTCTATAAGACTGGAAGTAGACGGGAGGGACTTTGGAGTCTACTGACCAATTCTGACTTGACAGACCTCTTGAAGGAAACTGGATCTAGGACACCCGAGATGGTCTTGTGGTCGGTCTTTTACGTTCGTCGGTGTGGGAGTCGGAAGAACGGGGTTGGACGTGAAGTACGACCCCTAGCACGAAAGTCCCTGACAAGAAAGTTTCCCCCCTAATATTGACCTGCCGACGACACACGGTCTGGGATGTGATCCGTACACGTAGTCCCGCTAAAGTAGAGGACACTCGGTAGAAGACACCAGTCCCTTTCCTCCTCCTTTCTTAGTCAAATAGGGTTATTACTAATACACAGGTGTTATTTCGAACTGTGTACACGTAAGTTGGGGTTCACGAGAAAGATTTCACGTTTACACTGACGACGACGATGACGATTCAGCGAAGTCAGCACAGGCTGAGACACGCTGGGGTGTCTGCCGTCGGGTGGGACGAGAGGGCAGGGACTCTAAGAGGTCCGTTCTTATGACCTCACCCAACGGTAAAGGAAGAGGTTATGTACTTTCACTTTCACTTAATACAATAAGGTTAAGAGAACAAATTTTAGAGAGTCACCAGAGGGTGACGGAAAAATCTCAGGTGTGACTCCTTTCCGTCTGAGTCGATCAGTGTAATAGTGTAGACGACAAAGGTGACTAGAGGACCGGAAACGTATACGTTAAGGAAGAAGGACCTTACGGGAAGGGTCGAGGAGTGAAGGAAAGGATGAAAATATACCAATTTATGATAAATAGGAAGTCGAGAGTCGATCTACAGTGGAGGAGGTCCTTCGGGAGGAACAGGTGAGTTTGTCCTGATTCGGACTGATGTGAGAGAACATTCATAGACAAATTGTCAGAGAGGGTAATCTACCACTCGAGGAATCCCAGTCCCTGCCACAGGAGTCGTGGTTCTTACCATACCGAGTATTGTCCGTAAGTTATTTTTAAATTACCTACCTACTCTTTTACAACTCGTACTTCTGGTAGAGGTAAATTGTCTCCTCTTTTGGTTCAGAGTTTCTTCCGTTTTTATGGATAGAATCCAGTTTATCGACCAATCACCCACTTAACTCGATCTCTATTTAAGAAGGTTCAGGGTAGAACAAAGTGATAAAATGAATATAACTTCTATTATGTTGGAGGAAGATTCAACAGAATAACTTCAACAAGAATCGTGACGGAGAGGTGTAAAATGTCTTTGGTGTAAGACCCAAGACTATTACCTTATAAATACTTATGGCTAGTAGTTTGGATATCAATCAGTGTCCCTGACTAAAATCCACGGACTCTGTCGAATATAGAGTACTGTGGAATCTCTCCTGTTGTAATACTACAGACGAATTGTGTACTCCTTCGAGCAAGTCTCTCCAATTCACTGAACGAGTTTCAAGGTGTCGGAAGTTTGGGTTCAATTAGAGGTCGAGGATTCGGGTCCAAAAAAGGTAGAGGGGTCTGTCGGTGGACTGGCACCGAGATCTCGGTCGAGAGTACATCGAAATCCGTGGTTGACCTGGGTCCAAGAGAAAGTTTTCCCTATATCTACTTTGAGGCATTGAAGTTCCCTAGAAGACCTGAACTGGGTTTACAGTAGGATTGCGACGGAAAAACGAGACCGGTGAGGAGAGAAAAGGGAACCCAACGTCGTAGACGTGACCGAGGTGGAGACCCCTTTTCAGTCCCGTACCCTTCGACAGGAACAAGGAACAAGGGTCATTTACCGGGGGAACCCTTGGTCCGTCCATCCTCGTCTAGGAGGACAAGAGTCCACAGAGTTGTTTGTTTGATAAATCGTTAATGTGTGCGGAAACCTACCTCGTGGGTGTCGGAAAGGACTGAGGTTCCTCGACGAGGAGCTGAGGTGGGGTTCTCGAAGTGATTCCACGAACGTAACTAAATAACTAAGTTACTGATAGACGGGTAGAGGATGGAGATAATGTGACGAGAAAGTCGATTGTCACAAGGGGAACCTCGGGACCGTGAAAAAGTTGATAGACTCTACTCCTTCGAGGGGGTTGATAGAGTATAATCTGTTCTTCCCCCCTCGACATAGACAAAACAAACAGTGAGGTAGGGGTAGTGGACCACCGAGTCTACCATTTCTCAGACGGACGTTACGTCCTTTGGGATCAAGCTATGGACGCAACACTTCTAGACGACCTTTTCCCTTACCGTTGGGTAAAGTCATAAGAACGGACCTTTTAGGGTACCTGTGTCCTCGGACCGGCCGATGTCAGGAACCCCAGTGTTTCTCAGTCTGTACTGACTCGTTGATTATGTGTGTGTGAGTAGTGGATCGCGATACGGACTGTGTACCAACCGGAAATTACTTTGCTAACAACTTGTCGACTTATGATTTCGAGGTAAGTAGAGAATTCTCAATTAGGAGGTGAATCTCTATCCTTAGTACCGTACAATCTAGTTTCCCCTTCGGTCTCCTTTATTTTGAATGAGATTTAGGAAGTAAGATGTCTTTGCCTCTGGGTCTTTTGCCTCTATGTTTCAGATCCCTTCTAGATGTCCTATCGGGTCCGGAGGACTGAAAACAGAGTCGTGGGAGAGGTATAATCCTGGGATGGGGGTTTGGTATTTGTACGACACGACACGAATCAACGAGTCAGTACAGGTTGAGAAACGTTGGGATACCTGATGTCGGACGGTCCAAGGAGACAGGTACCCCTAAGAGGTCCGTTCTTATGACCTCATCCAACGATAGGGACGGAGGTCCTTGTATAACAAAAGATTAAGAGCGTCGTCCGTGGACCTCGACCCTCGTCCCTTCCCTGTCGTAACGGTAACGGTTTACCGTCTTTTCTTTTCACCCCAAGTCTCTCCACTCACCTCACATGGGTTGTAGTGTGTCGACCTTAGGGTCCGAAAAGGACAGTGTCGGACACAAGTCTCGAGGAAGATGGGGTAAGAGAGAGGGGTGACGAGAGACGAAAATACTCGGAACTTTTTCTAAACTTTTCTGTCCAAGATCCTAAAGTTCCTGAAAACAGAAATAATAAGTAGAACGAAGACCTTCTAGACCAACTAGACACACGGGTCACGTTTTATACTTCTGGTAATTCCATAATTAGTTATAGCAAGTCCATAAGTTTTGACAGTAAATGAGATTTTCCCCCGACCACCGGGTTTACGAATAGAATTTACAAGTTTATACTGTGACTCCTATAGATGAAAGATACTCCCCGTGACGCCTCACCCCGGCCCCCGAAACCTTCTGGTGATCTCGGGTAGTGTTTAGAGTTTCCAGGGAAAACTTGGGACCGGTGTGGTCGAGAGAGACTAGCGTCCTAACAGGTCCGGTGTCCAGGACCAGTACCGATTACGACGGAGTCGTTGGTGTTTTGATACCACTACCGTCCCTTGTCAGAAATTTCCTCCGGTCACGGAATCCCCTTTTTTTCTGTCTCTTTCCCGGTTTGCTCGTTCCCACCGGTAACAACATGGAGGTCTGTAGTGTGAATTCACTGGACCCCACTTCTAAATATAGAGATCCTGTTTTATCGGGTTAATGAGTTCTTACTTTTCTATTTCGTGAAGAAAGAGACTTTCTCGTCCCTGTCTCAGTCGTACGGTCGTAGGACCAAGTACTTAATCTCTAGTAAATATTGAAGTAACTTCTTATTTTACACAGTGACTATTGGAATTTTACAGTCACATTGGACAACAAACCTGTCGTGACCCGTCCTCGGGGACGAGACGAGGTGTGGTTGACTGACTAGAACCCCTCTACCGGGGTTGAAGGACTTAAACAGAGGACCCGGTGTGTCCCGTGATTACCTCCGGGAACCGTCCCAAACACCCTCAGGTTACTATAGTGTCTACATTTCACGGGTCATGGTACGGATCGGGTCTTTACACTTTACAATCAACGAGTCAGTATAGGTTGAGAAACGCTGGGGTAACTGACATCGGAAGGTCCGAGGAGACAGGTACCTTAAGAGGTTCGTTCTTATGACCTCACCCATCGGTAAGGGAAGAGGTCCCCTAGAAGGGTTGGGTCCCTAGTTTGGGTCCAGAGGACGTAACGTCCTCCCAAGAAATGGTAGACTCGGAGGTCCCTACGGGTGGACCGCGGATTACTCACGGTTTGTTTATAATCGAGGAAATTTTTTTTTTTTTTTTGTTACCCTTTACTTGACACGAGACCTTTATCTTATCAGTACCTTGTTGAGTCGAAGGGTGGGGTGGGGTTGGGGGTGGGGGACGAGGTCGTTGCATTTGAAGGTGACCCCAGGGGTCTCGGTGAAGGGTAACCGCACAAGTTCCTGATCGGAGTGGTACACGGACCGGAGGACACGTCACCCGAACACACGAGGGAAAGGACAAAAGGAACTCCGCCCGAAACGGTCGTTTTTTACGTCAATCGTGAGTTTTACGTTAGTAATGTTGAGTGGATCGTCCGTGCAGTGGTACGGACAACTGTACACGAGTGTTTATGCTTTTTACGTACGTTACGCTACGTCGGTCTATTTCGCACACCGTGGGAAGGTACATGTAAGTCCCTTTATCATCTCGTCTTACCTTTTTCGTCTACGAAACCTCGACCCACTTACCCCCAAGGCTCGACAAAGGAAGAAAATTATCACCATACTAGAACTCGTGCAGAGATCCGTAGAGTGAGGGGAAGTAGACTTTGTGGCATAAGTGTTAAGAATCGAAAACCAGAACAAAGTTCCTAACATATTCTGGTACATACATTTTCTTACCAGACTATGCGTTGTCTACGAATATCCATAAATAATGTCTTTACGGTTCTTAGACTTTTCCCTCCTCTCTCCCTCTCAGGTCACGACCTGAGTGGAAGAAATACCACAAAATGGAAAAAAGACAAAGAGTCGAGGAATCCCCAAAAAACGGAGAAATGTCATTCTAGAACTGGAATTGACTAAAATGACAATTCCTGGACAAAGGTAAAATGGAGTAGTTTACTCGGTCCTCTGCTAGACTCACACTAGCAGGAGTAGAGGGAAGGTGTAGAGGGGTGGAGGGTGGGTACTAGGGTTTACGGGACCGTCTCGATCTCTGTCGTCCAGGAGTCACTTCCGACCCTTTCCTCGTGACCTAAATAGAAATAGGAGTTTGAAGAACGGTACCGGGATTAGAGGAGGAAGAAGGGAGACGGAGAAACTCGGATCAACCCACTCTCCCTGATATCGTTCGCTCTTCCCACTTCTATTTCTTCCCGTGTCCTAACTGTCAGGTCTAGACCTTATCTATAAAACCTTACCCTTTGTTTGTTTGTTTGTTTTTTCGCGACGTTTTTCTCATTGAGAGGGGGATAGGGGGAGGAGTAAATAGACTTTGTAACAGTCCTCCTCTTCCTTCTGTTATTTCCCTTCTTTAGGTCTAGACTCTGTATAAGTTTAGACTCTTAGTATAAAACGTATTGTATCTCTTGAAAGGAATTGAAACACGACAAAGTGGAAGTGTGGTAGAACCACTCCGTCTGTGACAATCGGGTAACGAGACAATCGGGTAAGGTGTCTACCATTTTGGTTCCTATTCTCTTCATATCGGTGAACGGACTCTAGTGTGTTGTCCCCTTATGGTCTATGCCGCGAGTTTTACCTCAGAAGGAGTAGGTCTAGGGACGAAGAAGGACAATACCCCCAGTAAAGAGGTATCCTGTTTCTTCTCCTTAAGACTCAGTAACTGGGTAGAACTTGAGAAGAGATAAGACGGAGAAGAGACTGTTAGGTTGTTGGATCCACCACGTGTGTGTCCCGATACGTGAATAAGTAGTTCAATGTGAGCATTGAACACGTGAAAAGACGTATATACAATATGAAGAATTTTTTTTTTTTGCTGCACTATTTGTATTTAAATCCTAGATGATGTTTGATGAAAGGTAATGTCAGAAAGAGATTAAAAATAAAAATTATCCGTCTATACAGATAGAGAGGTAATGGGAGACCTACCGAATGTCATGGGACAGGTTAGACTGGGGAACGGACGGAGAAGTCGGGTGTCCCGAAGGACACCTAAGGAAAAGAAGATGGATCTTGAGGAGGGAGAAACCCGTACCGACGAAGGATGATGGAGTAGAAAGTCCAGAGGACACTCTATGATGGGGAGGAGGAGGTCCTTCTGAAGAGACTGGTGGTACGGAGGTCTCGAGAGGTCTAGAGGTCTGAAAGACGGTTCAAAGTCCCAGGTGGAGGAGGCTCGGGAGGGTACGACTCAACCTTTGTGGACAATGAGAGATGGACAATGGGTAGGGGGTGTGTGTGGGAGAGTGGTGATGGTGGTGGGAGGGGTGGTCAACCACCAGTGGAATAGCAAAGATGAAGGAACGTGGGTCGAGTCGTCCCCAAGTCGTCACAATGACCTAGTTTCTTACTTACTTAGTTTGGGGATGTATAGAGGGTCTTCCCAAACAAAATGAGAAATGAACTTTGAGACCAACGAGTCGACACACATAAGACAGGGAAACGGATTAGACTTTAAGAACTTCTTTGACATAATCTAGTTTGACACAGGGGGACGGGGGTTTTCTATACAGGTTGGGGATCACAAACCCTTATACTGGGATAATCTTTATCCCCAAAACACCCATTTTGATTTAATTCCTAGAGTAACACCTAAATCCCAGTCGGGATTTAGGTCACTGATCACTGAATCTTTCCTCTCCCACTGCACTCTGTGTCTTTATGGATCGCCCCTCCCTACCTTCCGTCCGTCCCTACCTTCGTCTCTAATCTCTCTACGACGGGGTTCGGTTCACAATAGTCCTCAGTGTCCTTCGACCTTCGTCGTTTCTTCCCTAGAAGGGAGTCTTGGAAGTTTCCCTAACGTCGGGACGATTGATTGTGGAACTAAAAAAATGGAGATCTTAATACGTTCTTCTTTAAAAACAACAAGTTTCGGTGGTTCGAACACCGTAAACAATGTCGTCGGGACCCTTTGATTAACCTCGTCTTGGTATGGAAAGTGACGGACGGACAGACAGGGTCTTAGAAGATGGGACGGTACGTTTGTCTCTTCTGAGAACTCTCAGGGAACTTGACGTTCCTCCAGTTCGGTCAGGTGGGATTTCCTTTAGTTGGGATCTATAAGTAGCCTTCCTGACTACGACTTCGACTTCGAGGTTATGAAACCGTGGACTACACTTCTCGGTTGAGTGACCTTTTCTGGGACTACGACCCTTTGTGACTCCCGTTCTCCTCTTCCCCCGCTGTCTCCTACTCTACCTACCTACCGTAGTGGTTGAATTACCTGTGCTCAAACTCGTTTAAGGTCCTCTATTACTTCCTGTTCCTTCGGACCGTACGACGTCAGGTACCCTAGCGTCTCAGTCTGTGTTGATTAGTGTTGTACGTTTATCATCCTGGAGATACTTTCGGAATACGTCATGGCTAAGGTTTTCCGGAACAGAGGCACAAATCGACCGAACAGATAGGGTTTCCAACTGGTTTCGGTTTCATTCAAATGTAGTGTCAACACGTTTAGTCACACGTACCCTCCGTGATCGCGATGACTCCCAAGTGGTACCCGATGGCAAGAAGGAGTCACAGGGTAAAACGGTAGAAAGTAAGTCGTGTATCATGACTCATGGACAACAGTTCCGGGTAAAATGTCTCTTCCTATGACTCCCAGTCCCTCCCTCCCATTCACGAGTTCTAGAGTGTCACTTATTCCCCACCACAACCCTGACCTTTGGGTTTGGGGGTCATGTCGAAACGGGAGGTGATTCGATGGTATGAAATGTCTTTGCCTTAGTCCTGTCCTCCCACTTCCGTCCCTCTCTAGTCCACCGATTCTCACTAAGTCACGATCGTCTGAAACACAAAAACGAAAGTATCAGACCCTTGTTCGTCTATAACGTAGAGATTGAAAGTCAAACACCATCATATGATTTGTGTTTTGTAATCAATTTTTTTTTACTCACTAGAAATAGATACTAGCTATGTAATAGATATACTCGTTTTAATTAGTATAACGTTTCGACGGTACTCTTAAGGTCTGTTGTCACGTTGAGACGTGCTCCGTCACATTTCGGTCCATACAGTGACGGTGTCTACTCTGTCTAGACCAGAACTTCCACGTATATACTTCCCCCACCCAGGGATTTTCCGGTGGGCTAAAGGGAGAAGTGACGAGTAGTGGAACCGAACCTATGTTATTTATGACCTGTCACTCGGTAGTCCCGACCTTAGTGGACCTTGTCGATACGTCCGAGAAGGGATAGTAAAGTATGTCTCCGGTGTGTGTAAGTAGTTAAGCCGTTTATAATTAACTCGTGGATGATACACAACCCGAGACCCCTGAGTCACCTTTTGTTTCAGACAAGAATATCTCGAATGGAAGGTAACACCCCTCTCTCCGTTAGTTTTCATTTCCTTATTTAGATCTTAGACAGAGACTTTTCACTCCTCTATTTATTTTACCTCCTAACTCTCACTAACCCCACAATAAAATACATTCCAGTAGTGTCTCGTGGAAAGACTATTCCACTGTACACCCGTCTCTACACTCCTTCACTCTTACTTGAGATATCGACGAACCTCCCTCTCTCTTGACGTGAATATTCTCTGGGTTTCGACCTTGTAGGAACCTTTCAAGGGCATTATCAGTCTTCCGAAAACTCCGACCTCGTCTCCATTTTTCACGATCCTTCGACCGAGTCTCTCAAACGGTCTTCTGTCAAGTGTGGGTCTCGGAAAACCTGATACCACTCCCGGTGTCTGACAAGAGTCACAATACTCTTCGATGACCTTCCTCTCCGTGTCTCCTCATCGTTCCAGACCCAGTCCAATACTTTCCTATGGGACACACCTCTTATGTTGGTGTCTCACAACCTACCTCTCCTCCTACTTCCTCCGGTCCCTCTCGTCGACGGTGTTAGGTCCTCGTTCCACTGGGACCTATCCCCCCGACTCAGTCATCTACCTCCGACTGGCTTTTTCTTTTTTCCCTCCTTCCCTTTATTTCCCTTTCCCACCCTTCCTCTTTTATTTCTACCTCATACTCTTTTCTTCCCGGAAGGAGCACCGAGTCTGCCATTTCTTAGGAGGACGTTACGTCCTCTAGACCCAAACTAGGGACCCAGCCCTTCTAGGGGACCTCTTCCCTTACCGATGGGTGAGGTCATGGGAACAAACCTCTTAAGGTACCTGTCTCTTCGGAAACCCGATGTCAGGTGCTCCAGAGTTTCTCAGTCTATGCTGACTCGCTGATTGTGTGTTGCACTCTCTTTTCTTACACAAAATGTATAGTTTGTTCTTGTGTCGGTAGGGCTTACAGTCGGAAACCCTACCCTTTTTCCCTTTGTCTATGAAGGTTACGCGATAGGCTCCATGATCCAGAGAGGTATCCAGGGTGGAGTAGTGCACTGTTAGTAAACTCCACCCTTATTACTCGGAAATAAAGTGTCAACTCCTTAGACTCCAGGTCCTTTCAATTTATTAAGGAGGTCCAGTGTGTCAACCATACTCTCACGATCTTAGTTTAGACTCCTTAACAGACTGAGGTTTCGGACGAGAAAGGTTTGGAGTAAGATTGACCCACGTCTCTTCCCACGTCTCTTCCCATGTCTCCATCAGGGACGGGATTTTTTAGAGGAACTGACCACGAGACACTGTTGGATCTCCCCATCTTCCCCCTCCCTCCACATTCTTCCCCTGTATACATATAGATACCGACTAAGTACAACTACGTACCGTCTTTGGTAATATTATCACATTTCATTAATAGGAGGTTAATTTTTAATTTAATGTTTTTTTTAGAGGGACTAAATATCATTAGGGTACTCCAGTCTTGACAAAATTGGGGACCAAAATCTTTACTGTTTTGACTACGGGTCTCTTCAATCCACTGAACGGATTCAGTGTTGTCGACCATTCTCTGTCTCGGTTTTAAGTTTGGGACCAGTTCGAGGTCTATAGAATTGGTGATGAGACACAGTAGAATATTATATCAACGAACCTCATAATCACTTTGTATAAAAATTCGGAGTAAATGTCGGTCTACTATCCATTATTTCCTTGGTTTAGTAGATTCATGTGGTCATAGAGTTCTGAAGGACTTCTTGTGTGTGGTACGTACGCGAACGTATGATGTAAATAACTGTGTCTTATACCTGTGTGGATATTTGACGTACGTATATGTTGTAAGGTGTCAGTTAATGAGGGATTTAATCGGAGACAATAGACCGACAGACCCCTTCGATTCAGCAAATGGGTTAATACTATTCAACGGTTTCGATGGAACAGGTAAGGGTTCTTCATAACCTACATCAGAAGTTTAATGAAGAATTTTTCAGTTGACCTTTTCAGACGATTGTAAAGGAACTCTTCCAACCCTACTCTACCCTCAATCTTCTAACTTTACAACCATAGTAGGGGATCGTTACCTCCGGAGACACTTTGTGGCTAAAAGTTGTGGAACGAAGGAGAGACCTTTATGTCTGAGACGGGACGACCATACATTAAGTTAAGGTTCGTAGTCTTCGTTTTCAGAGGACAACTCTCCACGATACCACATCCCTTGACACACCTTCGATTTAAACAGGAGGCCGTCAAGATTTGGGTAAGGGTCGATACACTTGGGTTCGTCCACTGACCCAAGGGAATCTTTGTTTTATTCCTATTATGGATGGAGATTCGATAGTACTCCTAATATTTTCTATGGAATTTATTTCACAGTTCGTGTCTCAACTCCGACTACCTCACAGTTTCAAGTCACAGAACTGGAAAAGGCATGTTCTATCTTTCAGTGATTGAAGGTTGGTTATCTTGAATATTAATGATAAAAACCGGTGGTGGCCTTCCTGAAAAAAAAAAAAGAAAAAAAATTTCGTCAGTCTACAAAAGTGTTTCCGTCCGTCCAGGTCCGTAGTAATGGTCCAACGATCCACAACAATTTGGTGGATGTATCGGCGTCTCACCCGTCGTTAATTACATTAATCGCATCACTACTCACAGGAGTCGTCGTTATTTGTCGAGTCCGGACATCTTGAACTGTCTGGACGACGAGGGTGTTCCGAAGACTGTGATACGCAGGTGAACCACTCGGTACATCACATCAAAACACCCTTTTCTGGTAGAAACTGACAACCTTTGTCTACATTTAGGACAGAAACCTTTAAGGATCGACATACTGACTCTCGTTCGGTACAGTGTAGAGACTCGGAATCAAAGGTATAGATATTTTACCCTAATAACATCAATAGTAGTAGTGGTAGTAGTTGTGTCGTCTTTTCGGGGTCGGTTCGACTACAACTTGAACGTTTTCCCACGTCTCAAGTTTCTTCTGTACCCGTGGATCATGACCTTGTTGGGTAAAGAAAAAGAAACCGATTTACGTCTTGCACATCGTAAGTAATCTCACCAAAATGTCTTTGATGACCTTAAACCCTATTTTTCCTATAACTATGGGTCTTTGTTCCCACTCTCCTTCTCTCTTTCCTTCATGAGAACCTAAATTAATAAATTATAATACAATATTTATTAATGGTGTGTACAATAGTCGTTATGATCACGAATGTATTTTGTTTTCGGTGTCGTTACACCGTCAACCATTATTTTCGTCCTTTGGTCGAATATTGAAACTTAGATCGTTAAGACAGGTTTAACTGCACGAGTGTTTTCTTCAGTTTACTAGTTTCCAGTAATTCACATACTTACATATACAAGAACTATTAGTAATTCTTAAGTGATTAAGTGATTAAGTAGGTTGTCAACGACTCATGGATGATCACGGTCCTTATGTCTGGAATTCACACCCCTCTATATATGTGTGTCTGTTAATCCTAAGTGACTTTACTTCCGAGACTTTTCCGGACATTTCCTCTCCCTTAGTTCTCTTCCCTTAACTATCCCTTTCACGATTCGTTTCTCTTCCCTTGGAGACTCCGACTGTTCCCCCTCTTGAGGTACCTAAGAACCCTTGAACGTATATTCTACCACAATTTGCTTTCCTTTGATTCTCTTTGCTTTTTATTAGTGTCTTAAGTCTCTTACAGTCTTGATTTTCCTGAAGTCTCTTGTAGGGAAAGTCGTCAAATGTTGAAAAAGGTACCTCAGAAATACTGTCACTCCGAGTGTATCGGATTGTTACATCCGTCTCTTTTGAATTCAAGACCCAGTGTTATTATTTTGAGAGGTCGACGATCAACAGTTAGGTCCTCAACTCTTTTGAAAAGTTATATGATTTCTTATACCGAGGTAAATTATCTTACCTCCAACCCTCACTTGTGAAGTCAACTTTTGGTCACTAGACCGGGTTCGGAAGTACGGTAACCACTCTTAGACTCCGGGGGTCGTTGGAGAGATGAGGTAGTGTGGTCGTGTATGAAGAACGATTCAACCATAAGTAACTCACGACGATGACGATGACAAAGACGATTCAGCGAAGTCAGCACAGGCTGAGAAACGATGGGGTCTCTACCGTCCGGTGGTGCGAGGGGACAGGGACCCTAAGAGGTCCGTTTTTGTGACCTCACCGAACGGTAAAGGAAGAGGTTACGTAGTTTCACTTTCACCTTCACTTTAGTGAGTCAGCACAGGTTGAAGATCGCTGGGGTACCTGACGTCGGATGGTCCGAGGAGGTCAGGTATCCTAAACGGTCCGTTCTCATGACCTCACCCAACGGTGACGGAAGAGGTTCACACCCATTTATTATCCTTTACTCCACTGGATTGGTTCCAATTGGTTGAAAATACACCAACCATTGTATATGACTAATTTTGAATCCGTAACCCTCACTTAAATCTGGTACCATGTATCTTTACGTACGAGTAATACAAAGGAAAGAAATTAGACGAGCTCACATTGGATTCTTTATTTTATTAACCCATTAAGGGACCTCCAGGTGACCAATTAAGAGGTACGAAGGTGACGTCCCCCGTGTCCAAGTTAGGGACCAGTCCCTTAATCCTGACGGTACGGTGACCGGTTTTTTTTTTGGTGTTTGTTATTTACCGGACCTACCGAACTGTCACATCTTCCCCAGTGTCATCGGACTTTTCTATACCTCAAGATCTAAGGAGTCCGACACCAATCATGGTCATGAACTTTCGGTGACTCCCGAGGGTTATGTCATCTGTGATTTTTACTGGTCGACCTTTGTCCTAGAAGATTGTTCTGACCGGTTCACGTCTTGGTTATCCGTCTCAAGGAGTTGTGAACCAGTGACCACTACCGAGGAAGGACGGAAAGGAGACGGACCTTACGGGAGGGTGTATGGGACGAGGAAGTCCTCAGTCGTGAATGTAGGAAATATAGCATCGACGGGAAGTCTCTCGGGGAAAATCTATTGGGAGAAATTCTTCAAAGGGTGACAATTAGAAGAAAATTTAGTGTTTACATATCTTTATAAAGACCAGGGGTCCGAGGTAGTAGAGGGGTGAGGGGATCGTCTATTGTAAACGTATCAGATGATTGATGTCTCAATCAATCTTGGTGTCTCAAGGTCCACTAAGACAAGAAAAGTGAGTATTATGAATATCGAATAACACTAAAATATACGTACACAAATAATAGATATCCGTCGTTGATATTATGATCATTAATGTCAATTATAAATAACCCGTGAATGATCCATAAAATATACAGGTAAGTAAATTATAAGTATTGTTGAGAGACTTAACCCAAGATAATACTCGGAATAAAATATCCATTCCTTTGTCTCTAAGTCTCTACTTAAACCGGTTCAAGTATGTCACCCATTTTCTGTCTCGGTCCATTCTCTACGTCCGTTGGACCGAGGTCTTCAATTCATTGGAATTAGAGGTTCGTTGTATCTTCGTGGTATTTCCGTCTAAGGTACAGAAAGAACGGGTGGTAAAGTAGGAGTCCTGGAACATCACGGACTATGCCCTATCCCCGGACTATTTATACACAACCTTCCTTCCTTCCTTCCCTCCTCCTGCTCACTCCTCCTCCTACACGACGATCGGGGTAACACCTGAAGAGCATCCATTTCACCCCGACCCTGGGTGGCTCCTCAGGGACGAAGTGAAGCCTCGTTGTCCCTGTCATCCCTATCTCGACTTACTCTGTGTCAGAAACAAGATTACCCCTTCCACGGAGGTAAGAGTAGAGTTCCACCGGGTCACCAAGACTACGGGAGTCTACTCGGGTCCCTGGCAAGTAATTCAAGACCCGAAAAAAAATAGATGTCTGTCTCCAAGTTGACATTACGTTGATAAGACGAGTTCCTGGGTACATACCCAGGAGTCTCGTGTAGTTACTTAATTCTGTCTCGGGAGAGAGTTCCTCGAGTTTCCGATCACTCCTTCTCGTTCGGGCTTTGGTTTCTCTCCTTTTCTTCAATCTGTCAAGTCTGATTCTTTCCTTTCGCCCGTGTCTCTCCTTCTGAGTACCGGACCTACTTAAGATGGAGACCCTCAGACTGACAAGATGAATACCTCAGACCCTGGTCCTTAACCCGCAAGTCAACTCTTGACGTGGAGGGGTGGTTGACGTGTACACCCAACGGGGTGATGTTATGTACTATGACACTGGATAAAACGACCTTCTGTTCCATTCCGATAGTAATCTCCTTCCTCTCGTCGTATTGTACGTTCAACGAAGAAAGGTGTGACTAAAAAGGGCCCTACAATTACAAAACAAGATGGCCCCTCGTCGCTGACTCGTCTTTGCTGTGACTGTCTCACCTTACACCAACGGAGTCTCCGTGTGTCTAGACCCTCATGACCTGTCTTACGGGAAAGTCGAAGGTAGGAGGACGACCCGATAAACGGACGTGTGAGGAACTCTCTCGACTAACGTGCCACGTAGGAGTAGAAACTCCTAAACGGGAGCAACTGGGGTATCGAAGTCGTCGGACCAGAAGGAATACGGAAGGTAGTTCAAGAGAAACGGTCGAAATTCCAAATTTACGTCCTAATTTTAGGATGTAAGCGACATCATACACACCCATATGCATATAAATAACTCAGTTTTAAATTATCTAGAGGAATCGAGGTAATGAAAATAATCCTATAAGTCTCAAAATAGAATCGTCATACCAACACGTCCAACAGTCACCAGACGGAATTGGGATAAACTTAAAAACTTGTTGAAAATTTACATGTTAAAAATTTTTTACATGTTGGGAAGTCTTATGTCACAAAGTCCTTACATGTGTAGTGTAATATCGTCTTTGTGGACATAGATTCGTGGGTTTCTGAAAAGATGAGTAATACTACAGTAAGGAAGGTCCTCAAGAAACTTCATCGTATTTACCGTTGGTGGTGTGAGTAAAAGTCTACTCCTTTGACTTCGAGTCTCTATAATTTACTGAATAGGTTTTCCTCTATTTTACCCTGACCTTAGGTTCAGAAGTTGAGGTAAATGAGTCAAAAGTATCATGGGTACGTGACTCATGTAATGGATCATGTACATCCGTTAACTAGTGATCAAATAAAGTAAAATACCTAATTTTACTACGAGGTAGAATACCTATTCTTTGACTACGAGTTATTAATTCTTTTAACGGGTTCCAGTGTGATAGCCCTTCTTTTACTCAACTCTAAAATTGGGTACAGAAGGACTAACGTGTCGGAGACAACTATTACTCCAAATCAACGATTCAGTACAGACTGAGAAACACTGGGGTATCTGACATCGGGAGGTTCAAAGAGACAGGTACCCTAAGAGGTCCGTTCTTATGACCTCATCCAACAGTAAAGGAAAAGGTCGTCTAGAAAGGTTGGGTTCCTAGTTTGAGTACAGAGGACGTAACGTCCGTCTAAGAAATAGTGACTTGGTGGTCCCTTCACAACAGGTCTCTGGTATGGAAAGATGTTATAGTTACCTTTTTGTGGATGGAGTACATCTTATTCTCTGTTAAATAGATAACATTACTAATACATAAATAAAAATATCAACAGATTTACAAATACCGTTCATTTATTAAAAATAGTTAAATATAACCATTATATATTAGAGGATATTTTTATGGAAGTTCAAAATTTTTTCACTTAGATAAAATTCTTTTGATGACTAAACTTTCTTCATCTGTCTATTTTTATCTTTTTCACTACCCATTTACTGACTTTGAACTCTTTATGTTAAGAATTAGAATTGTTTATCTCAGGAGTCATTTTGTAAACGAAATACGTTAACTAAGGGTGTTCGATATAGTCGTCTATAAAGATTTAATGGATCTTTTCTTTCCTTTAATTTTATCCGTACTAAGGGACCCGTCACGAAGTCCTTTAAATTGTATGAAGAGAAGTAAAGTCTCAGACACGGTTACCACAAAGTAACGTACTGAGTCTCCATCAACCAGATTCGTCATGAACCCAAGAGAATTCTGTTTCCTTTGTTATTTTGTTCCTCCGAATTATATTAAAAATTTCTGTCTCATCGTAATCAAAGTCCCAGATCACTGATAAGGGTTTACGAGGTATACGACCTAACAAGTACAATACGTCTCTTTGCTTTGTTCTCCGGGACCCGGGTGAGTTCTGTAAATCCAAAGGTAAGATAAAACCGGTGAGTCCATTCACTGTCGACCCCCCAGAGGGACAGGGGTACCCGATGGGCTTTCTTAACACTAAGGTATTGGTAAAAGGTTCGTTACACTCTGTGTGGGTTAGTTCTTACTGATATTGACCGTTTTCGTCGACAAGTATACTCAATTCTCCGTGGACGGATGGTATCCGTGATCTCGCAAGGTGTAGGTTCTCAGACACTAAGATACTAAATTCAAGAAACCTAACGTTTACCGGTGTGTTCATCGTCACTACATATGTGTCCCGGTAATTTGTGAGAAGCTTAATACGAGTCTTACAATGTGGTACCGGTCGTATTCGGTTGACCACATTTCCGGATGGACGGGATGATCCGTTGTTCAAGAGACCAATTAATTTACAGGTAGAATTATAGTGACACGAGTAATATTAACATCTATACCTCAAACATAAAAATTCTTTACATATTTCACTGAAACATTATATAATTTGTGTTAAATTTGATAGGGACCATTTATAAGAAAAGGAGTGAAATAAAATAAAAAATTGATTCTTTCGTTACTTACAACTACCATCTAATGATATGTCACTTATAAGTGAAAGAGAAAGGTTTGGAGATACTGAAAGGTCGAGGTGGTGATGACCTGAGTCGGTACACTGAACGAAGTCGATTATCTTACACCCGGTTTTACTGTATTCCGGTCAAGGTTTGGACCCGGAAGTGTTCGAAGGGTACACAGGTAAACGGGGGTGGAGATAGTACTCTTCCTGTCTGGGGACCGTCTAAGACGAAGAGGTCCTACCCAAGATTCTACTCCGTATACCTTGTCTGGACTTGAACTGGGAGTCGTGACGAAGAGGTCCAACGTGGACTCGTGTGTGTTGTACCGTGATTACAGTCGTCAAGGTCCTTTTCAGTAGTAGTGATGAATCTTTTGACGTCCCCTCCGTCTACGTCACCCTCCTTTCTTGCGGTCCGTCCCGGAACTTTCCGACACGACGGAGTCGACTGACGTCTGGGTATTCGTCTTTTGTTTTATGAAACGTGAGTGCACAATGACACCAAAGAAAGTGGTGTTTTCAACTAATTGGGGGCATACCACTAGTTATTTTTACATGTCTTAGTAAGTGAAAATTCTCATTTATTTTAGAGAGAGTAGGGTGGGGGTTCATTCTATCGATTGTTTTTGGTAAGTTAATTATTGCAAGATGAAGAAAAAGACCCAAAACGTTTCTAATTTACTCGTTTACGTACATTTTTCGTGAATCGTGTCTTACCCGTATACTACATTCGTAAGGAATTTGTAAACAACGAAAATAATTATAAAAGTACATTTGTTTATACGAGTCTATATCCCAAAAATTAAATACGTTTTTACTCTGGTTCAATATGTATAATGACATATTGAACGAAAGATATTGTGATATAATACCCGAAAAGAGGTCCAGTTGAGTAAAAAAAATTCCCGTTGATAAGTAAAAAATGTTACCGATATGTTATAAGGTGTCAAACTTACTAAAAAAATGAATAAAGGTAAAATATCTATGCCTTCGATTCTAAGTCTCTCGATTCTTCCACAGTTTTGTGACCGACGAGAAGGAGTAGTCGGGACACTGTGTGATACTGGTGAGTCTCTCCTTCACTGACACCCGTTCCGAAATTCTTGATGGGACCACCGTCGAGAGGGAAGGGACACTGTGTTTGGTCGTTGTAGAGTAGGTCCTCGGTGAAGGAGTGGGTTCCAGAGACTTATTTCTCGATTCGGGATTCACTCCTACCTATCCATTATGCGTGTAGTTAATTTGAGTACGACAAAGTTCGGAGACTCTACACCCTTCCCCCCGACACACAACGGTGTTATATTAGATCTGTTACAATTATGTCACAAAGTTCTGAAAGTTTACAAACCCACAAGTGACAGTGACCAAACTGGTTCGTTGTTGTACGATCAGTTAGTTCTACACCCAACTACCCTATTATTCTTTGATAAAGGAGGGATTGAAGTAAGAAATTTTAATAGGTATCGGGAGAGGGGACGACGGTTTACTGATACGTTTCCTGTACTCTCGTCGTGTCTTTACTCTCCAGACTACTGTGTCAGGTCATCCACCTCTTGGTAAAAAACGTACACCGCTCGGAGAATGCAGTCAGTCCTAGTATTCTTACACCTAGGTTAAAGAGGTTCAACGTTTGTTGTATGTGTTCTTGTACGTTGTACCGTGACTTCAGTCATCAAGGTGTTTTTCGGTAGGAGTCATGAACCTATTACCGGTCCCTCCGTCTGCTTTACCTCTCCTTCATCTGACTTACCTTGGCCTCCTTTCGGTTAAGGTCGTGGTGACACGTAGTCAAGACCTGGAGTGGAACGAGTCTGTTGACGAGACTCCTAGGCTACTACATGTCGTCCACGTCAGTGTTGATTCCTCTTTTATTTGAGAAGTCAAAGTTTTAAGGATTACGTTGTATACAAATGACATATGTCAAAATTTTGTTTGTCACTTTGTATTCCCCTTTTTATCTTTAATGAGTTTATAGTGTTTACAACTGTAGAACTACCATTTAGTCGGTATAAAAGAAGATCCATTTACGTATGTGACGAGTGTGTTAACGTGAGTAAAGTGAACGATCGTTCCATTACGAGTTTGAGGAAGTTAGACCCGAAGTTGTCATACACTTCTTTCTTGAAGGTCTACATGTTCGACCTAAATCTTTTCAGTCTCCTTGGTTTCTAGTTTAACGGTTATAGACGACCTAGTATCTTTTTCGTTTCCTTAAGGTCTTTTTGTAGATAAAGACAAAGTGACTGACACGATTTCGGAAACTGACACACCTAGTGTTGACCATCTTTTAAGAATTTCTCTACCCTTATGGTCTAGTGGAATGGGAGGAGGACTCTTTGAACATACGTCCAATTCTTCGTTGTCAATCTTGACTTGTACCTTGTTGTCTGACCAAGTTTTAACCTTTTCCTCATACAGTTCCGACATATGACAGTGAGACGAATAAATTGAATATACTTCTGATGTAGTACGTTCTACGACTCGACCTACTTCGTGTTCGACCTTAGTTCTGACAACCCTCTTTATAGTTGTTGGAGTCTATACGTCTACTGTGGTGGGATTACCGTCTTTCGTTTCTGTTGATTTCTCGGAGAATTACTCTCACTTTCTCCTCTCACCTTTTTCGACCGAATTTTGAGTTATAAGTTTTTTGCTTCTAGTACCGTAGCAAAGGGTAGTGAAGTACCGTTTATCTACCCCTTTGTTACCTTTGTCACTGTATGAAATAAAAGAACCCGAGGTTTTAGTAACGTCTACCACTGACATCGGTAATTTAATTTTCTACGAACGAAGAACCTTCTTTTCGATACTGTTCAGATCTATCGTGTAATTTTTCGTCTCTATAGTGAAACGGTCGTTTTCCAGGTATATCAGGTTTTCGATATCTTTTTGGTATCGATACCAAAAAGGTCATCAGTGCATACCTTCATCTTAACCTGGTATTTCTTCCGTGTCACGACTTCTTAATTACGAAAACTTGACACCACGATCTCTTCTGAGAACTCTCAGGGAACCTGTCGTTCCTCTAGTTTAGTCAGTCAGGATTTCCTTTAGTTGGGACTTATAAGTGACCTTCCTGACTACGACTTCGACTTCGAGGTTAGGAAACCGGTGGACTACACTTGTCGACTAAGTGACCTTTTCTGGGACTACGACCTTTTCTAAGTCCCGTCCTTCTCTTCCCCCCGTTTTCTCCTACTCTACCAACCTACGGTAGTGACTTAGTTACCTGTACTCAAACTCGTTTGAGATCCTCTATCACTTCCTGTCCCTTCGGACGACACGACGTCAGGTACCTCAGTGTTGCTTAGGCTGTCCTAAATCACTGACTTGTTGTTGTTGTTTTATGTATTTCATGCTCCAGAAGGCGTACGTAAATAGTTCATGTACGTATGTATTTAATTCTCAAGGAGGAGAGCACGAGTAGAAGAGGTACGAAGGAAAAGTCGAGTGCAAGACCAGGGAGGTTTGTGTGGGGGTAGAAGTTCGGGTATAGATCCGAAAACACACACGTAAACGAGAAGGATTTTATGAGAAGGACAGAGGTGACAGAGGAGAAGACCGATTAGGATGAGTAGGAGCGTCAGAGTTGTATAAGTGATTGAATTATCTCCTGTTAAGAGACTGACGGTGGGGGCGTCTACAGGGCAGGCACACGTAGGATCTTCTAGGACAGGAAAAAAGAGTGTCGTGACAGTACGAGTTGATCAGAACGGAGAAATAAAGATAAAAGGAACGATATGGGGTTAAATACCCGTCCATGACACCGATCACCGATCGAGTATCACTTGAGAGTTTTTGACAACTTATTACTTATTGTAAATTATTAAGCACGATGGACACAAAGAAGACTTTAGGGGTTTCGTGGACCTTAACGAGTCATTTATAGGTGGCTTTCTAATTTATATGTACTCTGTTTCGTTGTACAAAGTAATTTAAATATTTAGTCAACCCTTCTTTTGTACTCGTTTTTCCTTCGTAGTCACACATTAATTCACGATACGGAAAATAAAGACGAAGGAGGTGACTAAGAGAAATTTGTTCTTTTCCCACTTTGTTTTAGGGATTGAAGTCAAGGTACAAAGAAGAGAGAACCTCCCGTAGAATGTCGCGTTCAACCTTATTCTGTGATCGTCGAAATTGTATATATGAGGTTTTTAGAGTCACAAAGTTGTGATTTCAACTAAAGAGTAAGTCCTTTTCAGGTCACGTTTTTTTTTTTTTTTTGAATCGGTCACCCGTTAATTAGAAGGTGCACCAGTAAGTACTAGGTCCGAGGAAAATGGATACCGAGACGGGAAGAGAAGCTTGGACTGTAACTTGGTCTTCTATCCCTCTCTACTCGGTCCAGACATTCACCGTGTGTAGTGTAAGTGGAGAAAACGTGACCAAATTCGAGTCGGTGTACCGGTGTGGATTAATGTTTCCTCCGACCCTTTACACCGACTCGACATTTTCCTCAAAACCTTTTTGAAACATCAAGAAGAAGGTGTTTATCATTCTCTCATAGATCGGAAAATTCTAAATTGAAATCAAAATTTTAAATAAACCGACTCGATACAGAATCAATGTCATACATCCTATATCAAAGGACTGGTCTCTAACTTAGACCCGGGGGTCGTAATCCTCACGTCTCAGAATCGACGACCTGGTGGTCCCTTAAGGGTCCTCATAGGTCGGTATTCACTAGGGTTCATGTCCATTAAAACTGAATATCTGTAATTTTTGTGAACAAAACTATCTTCTTATAGGTATATTGATTATAAATTGTACTCTTTTATAGTAGAGTCCAAAAGTGTAAAACTTTCCTTTTTTTTTCCCCCACCAGTCAAGGTCTTGACTTTTTGTTTCGGTGATTATGACGACGACGACGACGACGACGACGACGACGACGACGACGATTCAGCGAAGTCAGGACAGGCTGACACGTTGGGTATCTGCCGTCGGGTGGTCCGAGGGGGCAGGGACCCTAAGAGGTCCGTTCTTGTGACCTCACCCAACGGTAAAGGAAGAGGTTACGTAATTTCACTTTTCACTTTCATTTCAGAGAGTCAACACGGGTCGAGAATCGCTGGGGTACCTGACGTCGGATGGTCCGAGGAAGCAGGTACCCTAAAAGGTCCGTTCTCATGACCTCACCCAACGGTAACGGAAGAGACGATTATGACCACTGGAGAAGGTTTAAGATTTTCTCTTATAAAATTTTCCAAAAAATATTTAAAACTTTTATTTATTCTTATTGAACTTATGATATCCGATGATTTTCGAGTAATCCTTAATAGTATGTGATTTGGTTATAACGGTTGTAGACGACCTAGTAGCTTTTTCGTTCTCTTAAAGTCTTTTTGTAGATAAAGACGAAATACCTGATACGGTTTCGGAAACTGACACACCTAGTGTTATTTGATACCTTTTAAGACTTTCTCTACCCTTATGGTCTGGTGGACTGGACGGAGAACTCTTTAGACATACGTCCAGTCCTTCGTTGTCAATCTTGACCTGTACCTTGTTGTCTGACCAAGGTTTATCCTTTTCCTCATGTAGTTCCGACATATAACAGTGGGACGAATAAATTGAAGATACGTCTCATGTAATACTCTTTACGACCCGACCTTCTTCGTGTTCGACCTTAGTTCTAACGACCTTCTTTATAGTTATTGGAGTCTATGCGTTTACTGTGGGAATACCCTCTTTCACTTCTCCTCGATTTTTCGGAGAACTACTTTCACTTTCTCCTCTCACTTTTTCAACCGAATTTCGAGTTGTAAGTCTTTTGCTTCTAGTACCGTAGACCAGGGTAGTGAAGTACCCTTTATCTACCCCTTGTCACCTTTGTCACAGTCTGAAATAAAACCCCCCGAGGTTTTAGTGACGTCTACCACTGACGTCGGTACTTTAATTTTCTTCGAATGAGGAACCTAAACTTTATCGAGTTGACCTTAAGGTAGTGGAGGTGATCGAAACAAGCATCACTACGAAAGATTCCGGGTGAATTGAAGTGTAAGGTTCTACAGACCGAGATCTACTCACTAATGTCGTAGCACTAATAGGTCCAGCACTTCTAGAAAAAAACATGTCAAGAAGACACATAAGAACGGTGGAGAAGAATTATGGAAGACGAAGACAATCCAGGTCTGGTAAAGACAGGAAATAGCTCGGGTAGAAACGTACTTTACAAGGGAACCATAGAGATTAAAAGAACTTCTCTAGAGATCAGAAAGGGTAAGACAAGAAAAGGAGATAAAGAAACGTAACTAGCGACTTCTTCCGAAAGAATAGAGAAGAACGATAAGAAACCTTGAGACGTGAGTCTACGAATATAGAAAGGAAAAGAGGAAACGAAAAGTGAAGAGAAGAAAAGTGTCGATAAACATTCCGGAGGGGTCTATCGGTAAAACGAAAAAACGTAAAGAAAAGGTGCCCCTACCAGAACTAGGGACAGAGGACATGTTACAGTGCTTGGAGTAAGGTATCAAGTAGTCCGTGATTTTTTCTGCGAATGAGGACCCTTCTTTTCAATACTGGTTGGATCTATCATATAAGTTTTCGTCTCTGTAATGAAACGGCTGGTTCCAGGCAGATCAGTTCTGATACCAAAAAGGTCATCAGTACATACCTACACTCTCAACCTGACACTTCTTTCGACTCGCGGTTTCTTAACTACGAAAACTTGACCCCACAACCTCTTCTGAGAACTCTCAGGGAACCTGACGTTCCTCCAGGTTGGTCAGGTAAGACTTCTAGTCGGGACCCTAAAGAAACCTTCCTTACTACGATTTCGACTTTGAGGTCATGAAACCGGTGGAGTACGCTTCTCAACTGAGTAACCTTTTCTGAGACTACGACCCTCCCTAACCCCCGTCCTCCTCTTCCCCTACTGTCTCCTACTCTACCGACCTGTCGTAGTGACTGAGCTACTTGCACTTAGCCTCACTTGAGACCCTCAACCACTACCTGTTCCTCCGGACCGCACGACGCTAAGTACCCCAGCGTTTCTCAGCCTGTGCTGACTCACTGACTTAACCTGACTTGATGAGGGACCTTCCTTTCAATACTGGTTGGATCTATCGTATAATTTTTCGTCTCTGTAATAAAACGGTTGTTTCCAGGTAGATCAGTTCCGATACTAAAAAGGTCATCAGTACATACCTCCACTCTCAACCTGATATTTCTTTAGACTCACGGTTTCTTATTACGAAAACTTAACACAACAACCTCTTCTGAGAACTCTCAGGGAACCTGACGTTCTAGATTGGTCAGGTAGGATTTCCTCTAGTCAGGACCCACAAGTGACCTTCCTGACTACAACTTCGACTTTGAGGTTACGAAATCGGTGGACTACGTTTCTCGATCGAGTAAACTTTTCTGAGACTACGCCCCTTTCTAACACCCGTCCTCCTCTTCCCCTGCTGTCTCCTACTCTGCCAACCTGCCGTAGTAGCTGAGTTACCTGTACTCAAACCTATCCGAGACTGTCAACCACTACCTGTCCCTCCGGACCGGACGACGTCAAGTACCCCAGTGTTTGTCAACCTGTGCTGACTCGCTGACTTGACTTGACTTTGGTCATAACTCAGACCATGTATCATTCGTCGTTTATACATAACTCATCTATTAAAAGGTAAAATGAAATTTTCGTTGACAGTGTAGCTATTTGTCGATATTGAAGTCTTTCAAGAAGGAATTAATGTCGTCTCAAAAGGAGACATTGACGATCAATAATAGGAGCGAGACTAGAGTTTTGGATGTCATATTCAATTGAAGGGGTACACTATCGACGTGTGGATAAACCTCTGAAGAGATGTACCAGAGTTCCAGAAAATAAGGAGGGGGACCAATTTATAAGACTCAAGGAAGTTAAGTAGAGGTGACCTGTATATAAACTCGACGAATGGTAAACCGACTGGAAGAGACTCTAGAGTGCCTAACTAGTGTTAAAATACAGGTGTTACAAGGGTTACTCCAGGATAGTCGTCATAAGTCATCTGAATAGTCCGGGGTCGAGACTCCTAGGGATCTTACTAAGTTCGTCTCTACTACGAAAGTTTCCCTAAGGACGAAACCCTTTTCCCGTCCTGAACCTTCCACCGAAATTCCCGGGAGCAATGAAATACTAGGGAATTCATACATCCATAAGAGTTTCTGTCTTTATATCTAGTTACCTTGTTTTATCTTTCGGGTCTCTAGTTTGGTGTGTGGATACCTGTGGAATAGAAACTGTTTTCTCCGTTTTTAAATGTTACCTCTTTTCTGTTATAAAAATTGTCCACCACAACCCTTTTGACCAGTTGGTGGACATTTTCTTATTTTGATCTTGTGAAAGATTGTGGTATGTGTTTTTCTTTGAGGTTTACCTAGTTTCTAGATTTGTATTCTGGTCTTTGATATTTTGAGGATCTCCTCAAAATATCCGTTTTGTGAGAGACTGTATTTAGTCTCGTTCTAGGAGAGACCGGGTGGACGGTCTCATTACCTTTATTTTCGTTTTTATTCGTTTACCCTGGATTAATTTGAATTTTCGAAAACGTGTTGCTTCCTTTGATATTCGTTCTACTTTTCTGTCGGAAGTATTGCCTTCTTTTATAATCGTTTACTTTGACTACTTCTTAATTAGAGGTTTTATATGTTCGTCGAGTACGTCGAGTTATGGTCTTTTTATTTGTCGGGTTATTTTTTTACCCGGTTTCTTGATTTGTCTGTAAAGAAGTTTCTTCTGTATGTCTATCGATTGTTTGTGTACTTTTTCTACGAGTTGTAGTGAGTAACAGTCTCTTTACGTTTAGTTTTACTGTTACTCCATGGTAGACTGTGGTCAGTCTTACCGACGATAGTTCTTCAGATGTTTGTTATTTATGACCTCTCCCATACCTCTTTTCCCTTGGGAGAATGTGACAACCACCCCTACGTTTCATCATGTCGGTGATACCTCTTGTCACACCTCTAAGGAATTTTTTGACCTTTATCTTGACGGTATGCTGGGTCGTTAGGGTGACGACCCGTATGTGTGGCTCCTTTGGTCTTAACTTTCTCTGTGCACATGGGGTTACAAGTGACGTCGTGACAAATGTTATCGATCCTGTACCTTCGTTGGATCTACAGGTAACCGTTTACTTACCTATTCTTTCGACGCCATGTATATGTGTTACCTGATAATGAGTCGATAAATTTTCTTGTGTAAACTTAGTCAAGATTACTCCACCTACTTTGATCTCGGATAATATGTCTCACTTCATTCGGTCTTTCTTTTTGTGGTTATGTGGTTATAATTGCGTATATATACCTTAAATCTTTCTGTCATTACTGCTGGGATATGTGCTCTGTCGTTTTCTCTGTGTCTACTTTTCTTGTCTGAAAACCTGAGACACCCTCTTCCGCTCCCACCCTACTGAACTCTCTTGTCGTGACTTTGTACATATAACGGAATACACTTTATCTTCTGGTCAGGTTCAAGTTACGTACTTTGTCCCGTGAGTTTCGAACACGTGACCCTGTTGGGTCTCCCTACCCTACCCCTCCGTCCACCCTTCACCCAAGTCCTACCCCCTGTGTACATGTAGACACTGACTAAGTACAGTTACATACCGTTTTGGGTGTTATAATATTTCGTTAATCAGAGGTTAATTTTATTTAATTAAAAATTTTTCAAAAATCCACAAGACTCACGACTTTTCTGTAGTGTCAGTCCCCCTACCACACATGTTGTCGTACGAGTAGGGTCGGTGAAAAGAGAGAAGAGTCTTACCTAAACAGATGTCCTACGTGTGGCAGTTACAGGTAAACCTTTTCCGGACGTTACGTCCTCTGGACCAAAGCTAGGGACCAAACCCTTCTAAGGGACCTCTTTCCTTTCCGATGGGTGATGTCATAAGACCGGATCTCTTACGTACCTGACATATCAGGCACCCCAGAGTTTCTCAGTCTGTGTTGACTCGCTGAAAATTAAAGTGGAAGTGAAACGTTGACGGGCGGAAACGGTCTCTCGTCACCCATTCAAATTAAGTCCCACTTTGTACTCCTTTAGGTAATGCAGACGGTACGGGAGGTTAGGTCGGGTATAGTCGATAGTTCACCTGTAACGTTAGGGGTAAGTAGACTAAGGACATAGATTGAAAGTCGACCAAGACTTGAACCCTCTCTTTCTTTCTCCACACTAAATAGTGTGAGGACTTGAAGATATTTTTTGTATCTGAATACTTTTTCGTATTCTCCCCCTGGATTAAATCTACCCGTATCCACAACCCCATGTCATACTTTCTTTCGGAGAAATTCACAGTAAATTCCATTGGAGATTTCTTTGTCTTCAACTGGTTCCTTGTCCCTTCTCCACCCTCCCACGTATATTTCCAAGAATCCGTTCTTTGACAGAACAAACGCCTTGACTTCCTCAGGTCACACCCTCAATAATCCTGACTATGAAAATCGAGCGACGGAAGGTCCGTTTATCCTAACGTAAAGGACCAGGGGAACACCGATCTGAACAAAATCGGTTTCTTAACATTCTTCACAGTACACTGTAGGGGACCTTTTACATGGATTAACGGACCGATTTTGGGAAATCCCTCGGACTATCCGATGTCAGGTTCCCCAGTGTTTCTCAGTCTGTACTGACTCACTGGTTGTGTGTGTGTTTCAGGAAGTTTCGAGGGAAAGGGAGATGGTACTCTAGATATTACAAGGACTTTCATGGAGGACCTAGGGTCTCCTTTCGTTTTACTAGTCTCAAGGACTGTTCGGAACTGTCTGCGCCTTGTTTCTTCTTTATATTGAAAAAACAGTGATTCTAGACCTCAACAAAAAATAACCTCGTATAGAACTGACTATGTTAGTGTCGGTCACATCGACGTCTTATCACTCCTCTATCCATGTTCAATGCAGTCTGACTACTCCATCCTATCGAGTCTAGTACATCCTAGAATATCCGTTTCATTTCTTAGACCTAAAATAGGGTTCAGGTTATCGTACACGAATCCCTCCCAAGTCGCCCCCTTAAACTGTACAAGGTTTAAAATTCATAATTTTGTTCAATGACAACGATAAACTGATAATTTTATGGGGGAATTAGGGTCTTACATACATAATCACAATCAGCGAGTCAGTACAGGTTGAGAAACGTTAGGGTACCTGATATCGGACGGTCCGAGGAGACAGGTACCCTAAGAGGTCCGTTCTTATGACCTCACCCAACGGTAAGGGAAGAGGTCTCCTAGAAGGGTTGGGTCCCTAGTTTCGACCCAGAAAACGTAACGTTCGTCTAAGAAATGACTGATTCTGTAGTTTATCTTTTCTGACAAAAATTCTTTTGGTAGTCATTCGTAAATGACTCGTGGAAGAGAGGAAGGTACACGGTCTGGGACTTAATTCGTAACCTTTATGTTTTTTACTCATTCTGTGTCAAGGACATAAGCCTCAGTCCCAATATTCGTCTTATGTACTCCATGTAAGCGTCGAAGTCCACACATGGCTTACTCCACTCCGTTTCTTCTATTATTGATAAACTCTCACCTTCGTTCGAAGTCTCCCTCGTTAATAAACTCGTCCCAGAACTTCCTACTCATCCTCAACCGGTCTATCGTAAAACTAATTCCTATAAAATATTATTTACCTTAAATTATTTACTTTTTTTATTATTTATTTACCTTATTTATTTATATTATTTACCTTTTGGTCCTTTTACAATCTCCATACCTTTTACAAATCCCTTCGACTCTGATACCTTACCCTCCTTACACCATCCCACACCATCTGCCATAATGATAAACGTTTATGACGGGGAGGGGTGTCTGTTGTCCGAATCGGTGCACTTGACGAACGTCGTCTTCGAAATTTCGTGGTACAAGAAGGGAGAGACGGTACTGTAAGTCGTTACAAAGTCTTTTCCAGGGTCTCGTTTCTACTACATGTACTTCGTCTCTGTACCGGTCGGGTATTACCCGCACGTCGTCCTCACTCCTTATTAAGACGCCAACAGTAACCCAGTCTAAAAACGTAGCGATGGTATCGTATTGGGCCGGATATATTTGCGCACGTAAAGGTCGAGAATTGAAGGTTCGTGTATCATCCTAACGTGAAGGGACTTGGAAAATTCATTCTGTTCCAGTGTACTGATCAAAAATCGGTTGTAATATACTTGTGTTCATTGTATACAGTAAAGAACCTCCGTTGAAAATTTCGGTTATCTTTAAGTTGAACGAAAGAAAAAGGACAAATCCCCTGACCCACTAACATCTTCGTGTGCAAAGTTCTACTTTGGAAGTCCGAGAGAAACTCACTCATATAACTCTTTTCGGGGAGACTTGAACTTGTTCATCATGCTCGTTCTTTATTTTAACAAAGTAATTCGGTGACTCTATAACCCTAATAATACCATCGTTTAGATCGGATAGGACTGTTTGTATTTTTGACCGTGGATCTGTGTCCCATTACATTTTTGTTGTTACTAACTTGACAAATCTCCCGTCATTAATTCTTGAGACAACAGTCTGCCATTTTCCTACCACTAGATAAACCATTTGACACTATTAGATCTTCCGTATAGTACTTGGATTACTTGATTTCGTTCTCCAACATTTTGTTTTACAATCGTCGTACACAACCACCGACGACCTACGTGAATCTTTGTAATGTTTTTGCTCCACTCGCGTCTCTTCTAAACCGGTCAAACATTCGTCCTTATTCTCACGTCCGTTTGATATTTAAGTCTCTATACTTCCCAATCTCCTTCCATAACAAAGAGGTAGAGTTGATCATTTTATATTTTAATTCCTTCCAAAAGTCGTTCTTTTCCGGTTACTTTTTGTTGGGACTTCATACCGATTTCAATTTCCATACCGGAATTTGGATAACAATTTTGAAGACCTATTTAATTCTACAATGAGTCGTATAGAAAGTTAATCTCTTTCCCCGAGACCTTTTCCTTCCTTTTGATTCCGAGAGGGTGGATTCGGGGTATTCGGGTTTCGTGACTTTTTGTTCAGTCCTCTCTCTCTGTCTTTCTGTCTCTTTGTCTCTCTCTTATACTCTTACTCTATCTATAATCGTCGGTGTTGTCGTTCTTTCGTTTCTTTGTACCTTTGGTACCTACGAACAGATCTTTTCTTGACCGACGTCGATGATCGTGTATCTTTCGGACCTTAGTTTATCTATTCTTTGCATGTAATACCCCTCTCGATGTGACGGTCTTCTTGTAGTCGGACCTAATTTCCTCTAACATAAGGGGGTGTAGATAGGGATAAAAATTTTCGACTAAAATTTTGGATAAGGGATACGGACGAAATATACATCTCTTCCTTCTCAGAGAATCTCATGTTCCGGTCCCCAGTGCCTTTTGTTACCGGTCCCGCCGGTGTGAATCCCTCGTCTTAGGCCCAGACGAGTCCCACAACCCACTCCACACCCTACCCGTTGTACAGACGAGACACCTAATTACAGGTGTTACCACGGGGGAAGGAAGTGAAACCACATAGGTAACGTCAATAGGACAGACAGGGTGACAATATGGGACTCCCACACAACCCGTCTGTAGAACGGAAACCTACTTCTCCGTGTAGACCTCGGTTATATCTCAGATGACGTATAGTGGGTGATGGACCTTTCACTCGAGCTATATGACACTGATCTACCCAGACGTACCAGTTGGGGGAACTCCTCTCACACTCCCTTAAGACGGACTCCCTCCTGTCATTCGGTTTGTAAACCACTTGTCTTTCCCTCTGACAAGCTCAGTAATCATAACAAGGGGTTTATAAGGACCGAGAGAAGGAAGTTCTGTGAACCGTCCTAATGTCTCGAAATTTCAGTCCGTTCCGGTGCACTGACCGAGACCGGTTCCTAGGCACTCGTCCTCACGTCACACAGTGAAGGTCCACCTACGAGACTCTCGGTCACTTACTAGACGACGGAGGGGAGGTGGGTCGTCTCTGTCATTCCTCTGAATACGTAGTTCTCTTTCGGAAGAAGTCGGGTTCGGGTACCACTTACTTTGGGGGGACGTCTGAGTGTCACCCCTGTACCGTACTCTTCTTTGTTTGAATGACCCTATTCGGTCTCTACCATGCCAACAAACAACTCCGTCGTCTCGGGTCCGAAAGGACTAGGATCCTCACTCCCTACCCCGACCTCTCGTCCTCGATCCGACACTTTCCGGGGGAGGGTGTGTTTCCGTAGACTTGGGAGAGGACCAACACTCCCCTTCGGTCACTTCCGAAGGTTCGTTCCCGCAATTGTACTTTTCTAGACAATAAAAAACCTACTTTATACGATAAAGAATTGTATTCCTCTTTTAGTCGGATGATTTGGTGTATTCCGTCTCTCCTTGTGTGTCTTGGGAATCCGTTTTCTATATATAAATATATTACAGGATTCAAAACTTTAAAGATTTATGTCCTCGAGACTTTCCTCCGAAACTTTCCTCGATGTCTCTTGACCCGTTCTGTTAAAGAAGGTAGCGTCATAGATTTGTGGCAAAGGAGACGTCTGTTAGTTATGAAATGTTCTTTCAGAGGGTATCGTCTCTTCTATATTTTTCCCTTACATTGTTTGTGGACTTCAGTTAAAGGTCGACGGACACACTGGACTCGTCCTATGAATTTTCAGAGACCCGGATCAAGGAGTATATAATTTAGACCTATTATTATATAACATACATCGAGTTCTATCAACACCCCCTCTTTGTCGTATATATTTAACGAGACCACTTCCGGACCAACTATCATCCACAAATAATGTACTGTAGGTAAAAATAATGACAATAGTAATTTTGATAATAAAATTTTTTTTTGTCGTAGAGGGACTAATGTTTTCTTTTACTAAGTCCCGTTGTTATATCCCCTTTTACAAGGAAGGACCTCTTTTCATTGATCTAGAACAGTAGCGACATAAGGGGTGGGGGTGGCGTGATGGACCGACTGTCATCGGTGACAAAAGGGACGACGTACTCCCTTACTCCCCGTTCATTTCCTTCATTTCCTTTCGACAGTTCTACAGGGATTGTGGTCGACGACGACCCGACGACTTGGAGTTGAGAGTTTCGGTGTTTATGGAATTTCGAGGCCCGATACGTTCGAGTCTTCGACTTTTCGGTCTTCATCCTGGATCCCTGTATTTGACGACGTCCAGGTTGCAGTTTGGTGCCAGGACCTCTTTTGGGACCTTCCTCGACTCAAGACTGGGAAAGGAGGGAGTGGGAGGAGTGTCCAATTTAGGTGGACAAGGACGGTTCAGTGTGAGTATAGGACCGTAAGGTACCTGCGAGGCCTTCGAGGCTGGTTGCCGTCCCTTCCCCCGACAACCACTGGTGGAGGATCGGGAACTCCGTTACTGAGATGTGATTGGGTCCGGATACTCCACCCAGAGTGGTCGGGGAGAACGTCTACTTCTTTGAGTCCCTTCAAGAGACTAAGCGAGGGAAGTGTAACGCCGTCGCAACCGGTCCTCTCTTGGGTGCTAAGGTCTGAAGCCATAAGAAAGGTGGCATGTGAGAAGGGATTCCCCGCGCCCCAACCCCCTCCTCTTCTTATTGGTGGTGACTTTTCCTTGGTGAATGTACCCAGATCGCGAAGGATCTCCGATGTGTCCTATACCCGGGTGGGGGGTCGGCCCTCGCCTCTTTAAAATTTAGAAATAAGATGAGTGAGCGACGCACTGAAAACCGTTCACAGACGACGAGAGCCTGAACAAAAGGGCCTTCGTTTAGCCCCGCCCTCCTCACCGCACACGCACACACACACAAACACACATGTACACTACACGCCACACAGATACGTACAACACGCCCCCGCCCCTCATCTGATAGTGGCCCCAAGGGGCTCGAAGCCTAAGAGGTTTGCGAGCAAGAGTTGATCTGCGGCTCAACGGGGAATTTAGGTGGAGGACATTCTTTGGAAAGGCTCCGTTTCTACGCTTGGGGGCGTAGAAAAGAGGGTACCAGCCCTCCCACTCCACCCTCACGCCTCCCCTGAATCGGCTTGTGGGTCAAAGTTCGTTACGTTTAGTGACCTGAAGGTCTGTCTCGGTCTGTCAGCGATAACTTGAACTGGTCCTCTGTTTGAAGTCCCGTAAGAGTTGCACCCCCCGGCTGAGAGTGCTTGACGGGGGTTTAAATTTTCGGTGAAAGTGAGCGGGGGTGTCCCCTGAATTGTCTCGGTGGAATTCCCGCCACGAGGGCGGGGGGCCTTCACGCCCCCCCGGTCCCTGGGCCCGCGAGTTGGCCGGGCCGGGCGGGGCTCGCCGCCGCTTCACGGGCGCCCACTGTAGCTCGGGGGTTCACCCCTTTATCGTGGGCGGGGCGCGGGAGCCGGGGTCTGTGGACCGAGCCAAGGGGACCGGAGGACCCAGGATCGTAGGGACCGTAAGGGCAGGCTCGGGATTTGAAGTCGGGTGAAGGGAGTCTCCGACCCTCGCGGCCTCAGGCGGGCCGAGCGCCGTCGGTGGCAGTGATCTGTCAGTTTGGGGTTCTGCAGTCGGGTGTTACGTGGCCCGCCCGGCCCTTTCTGCGCGGCCCCTCCCTCCCCCTTCTCTCCCCGCGCTCAGCGCGCCTCGCCCAACCCCCCTCCTCCTCTTTCTTCCCGGGTTGACATCCTCCCGTTGCCTCGTAATGGAGTAGGGCACTCGGAGGCGCCCGGGTCCCTTCTTAGAAGATCCCACCCCAGAGGTACCGCTGCCCACCCGGGCGGGGGGACTCTCGCTGCGCTCGGTTACCCTTCCGGAACCCCACTGTAGTACCCGATAAAAATCCCCAACTGACCATCGTCTATTCACAACGCGAGGCCGACCTATTCCCGAGTCTCAACGTGACTCACACCGACTTCGACGCTCCGCCCTCACCTCCACGCGCCTGCGCCCGTCCGTCTGTCCGTGTCAGTCAGCTCTTCCTGTCGTTTAGGATAAAAGGTTAAAGAGAGGTTGACGGGCCTCGATCGCGAACACCGAGGGCCGGACCACAAAACCCCTCGCGGCCCTCTCGGGGAAGCGGTCGGCGGGGGTCCGCCTCTCGGGGCGACGCGCCCGCGACGACTGTCGCGCCTCTCGCCGATGACAGGCGGGCCCCTTCAGGCCTCTCGCCGACGTCGCCGTTCTTGAAAGGGCCGGTCCTTCTGTCCTCTGTTCACCGGCGGCCCAGGGCCTTGCTTGAAAACGTTTAGAACGGAGGCGGGCTTCGACGGCGCCGCCGCCACTTCTTTTTCTCCGCCGCCTCTCTCCTCCTGCACGCGAGGCGAAGCTAGCGTGGCCAACGACTTGAACCCGCTCGCGCTCGGCGCCGACGGCCCGCGGGGGAGGGGGAGAGTCGCCTCCTCCCCTGTCAGAAGGCTCAGCCCCGCCGCCTCTGGGCGGCGGCCGTCCGTTGGCGCCCCAGGCGCGAGGGACGATAGTGGCCCTTCGCTCAAGCAGGCGCCCGAGACTCCTTGGCGACGCGAGCTCTCTCGAGGCACTCACTGGCGCTGAAAAGTTTCGGCCCGCCGCGCGCGCTCGCCTGTTCATTCTCGCGCCCGCCGCAGAATTGGGACGCTAGGGGGCCTGGCTCGACCACTCCTCCCGCGGCCCCCGCCCCCGACGGTCGGCCGCCCCCGCGCGCGAGAAGGTCTTTGAAAGGAACGAATGACGGGCCCCTCCGCGCCCACAGGGGGCGAACGGTCGCGCGACAACGCCGGGGCTTTGAAGACGCGCGTCGAATTTGATTCGGGTGCGCTTCACTGCCTGACAAGATACTGACGTTTCTACCTTTGCTGGAAGATGCTGCTACGGGAGTTGCGGAGCAAGGAGGTCAGACTCTCGCCGCGGATGCCGATGTCATTGGGGTTCTAAGACTTCGTCTCGTACTGGGACTTAGACCGGCTGGGCCACCCGTCGGACTTCGGCGTGGAGGCCCGGTTCTTGAGGCTGGAGGAGTGGAGCGGGCTGCAACCCGACGAGTTCAACCGCAGCGGGCTCGACCTCGCGGAGTAGTATGTCAGGTCGTTGCCCGTATAGTGGTGGTGCGGCTGGGGGTGGGTCAAGGACACGGGGTTCTTGCACTGCCTGCTCGTCCTCCCTAAGCGGCTCCCGAAGCACGCGCGGGACCGGCTTGACGTGTCGGTCTTGTGCGACGGGTCGCAGTGCAGCCGCCGCGTCGGCCAGTCGCCCCGCCCGGACCACCGGGGCCGCCACCGGAGCCACCGCCCGCCGTCGCCGTCGCCGCCGAAGTCGCGGTCGGACGTGTCGCTCGGCGGCCAGATGCGGTTGGAGTCGTTGAAGTTGGGGCCGCGCGACTCGTCGCCGCCGCCCCGCGGGAGGATGCCGCGCCGACCGGACCGGAAAGGGCGCGTCGGGGTCGTCGTCGTCGTCGTTGGCGGCGTCGGTGGCGTGGTGGACGGGGTCGTCTATGGGCACGTCGTAGGCGCCGACGTCCGGGACTTCCTTCTCGGCGTCTGCCACGGGCTCTACGGGCCCCTTTGCGGCGGGGACAGGGGGTAGCTGTACCTCAGGGTCCTCGCCTAGTTCCGCCTCTCCTTCGCGTACTCCTTGGCGTAGCGACGGAGGTTCACGGCCTTTTCCTTCGACCTCTCCTAGCGCGCCGACCTCCTTTTTCACTTTTGGAACTTTCGCGTCTTGAGCCTCGACCGGAGGTGACGGTTATACGAGTCCCTTGTCCACCGGGTCGAATTTGTTTTTCAGTACTTGGTGCAATTGTCGCCCACGGTTGAGTACGATTGCGTCGTCAACGTTTGCAAAACTCCGCTCTGACAGCCCCCGACTCCCCGTTGCCTCTTTTTTATATTTATTGTGTCTCTCTGTCTAAACTCTTGAACTGTTCAACGCTCTCTCTTTGTCTCTTTTTTTGTTTTCACAGGCTCCTGATTTCGGTTCCCATAGGTTCAACCTGACCCAACGCAGGACTGCCGCGGGGGTCACACGTGCTCACCCTTCCTGAACCGCGCGGGAGGGAACCGCTCCTCGGTCCCTTGCCGGCGAGCGCCCGACGGGCCCAAACGCCTGCCCGACAGGGGCGCGTTTGTCTTGCAATCTGAAAAGAAATTGCAACTGGTTCTTGACGTACCTGGATTGTAAGCTAGAGTAAGTCATAATTTCCCCACCCCACCCCCTCCCCCAACGTTTGACGTTATCTCTGACATCTAGCGAAGACATCATGAGGAATTCTTGTGTTTCCCCCACCCCCTCCCCTCCGCCCTCCCTCCAAACACTCTCGCTCCGGGTCGGACGTCTACTCGAGAAAGACCGGACGGAAGGTATTGACAAATACATGTATATATATAAAAAATTAAACTACTTTCGACTAATGACAGTTATTTGTCGAAGTACGGAAACATTCAATAAGTACAAACAAACAAACCCACAGGACGGGTCGGAACAAACATTTATTCTCTAAACCTCGTGAGACTCAAATGGTAAACATTATTTCATATATTAAAAAAAATACAAAACAAAGACTTTTAAGGTCTTTCCTATAAATTCTTTTATGTTATTTTATAACTTTTTCAATGGGGAGGGGGTTGGAGAAAAGACGTAATAGATATCTAATGAACAGATCCACCTCAACTTTCTCAACTCACAGTTAATTTTAGTGACACCCACGAAGAATGATCGTCCGGGACTTTTGACAACAGACGAACTGAACTCTTTCTTGACGTCGACTACGACAGTAGTTCAATTATGAAAAGGGAGGGGTCGTTAGATGTATCTCAACGAATGTTTCCTATCACACCGTAAAGTCCTTCTACTCTCTTCCCTCCAACACCACCTCTCCCTGTCGGGTGACCCTTTAGATTGTAAAATCAAACCTAATATAGTTCACCGTACACGACACTGGTAAATATTACAATCATCTTTAAATTTGTTATCTACGAATAAGAGTTTCGTCCTTGCCACCGTCTAAAAAATGTTTTCGACATAGGAAGGTTAAACCTTAGAAATTGCTAAGGATCTATTTTCTCTACCAGAAACGAATACTTATAAATATTGTCGTAAGAACAGTGTTATTTGCATAAGTTTATGGTTATTGTCTAGAACTAAAGGAAAGGGAAAACAGGAAAAAAAGGAGGGTTCAAGATAAGACTTCGAAAAGAAAAGTCAACGACCCCAATTGTAATACTTCAATAAACCATTAATTCTTCGTTTCTTAAATCCTTTTCAGTTGTGTCTTCAACGTCAGACCTACTTTACAAGAGGGACGAAGTAAGTAAGAGAAAGAGAGAGAGGGAGGGATGAAGACAAGGGTGAGTGGCGAGGGACTTTATTTGTGGACACGGATCTGTTTAATGGTCATATCGTCAAATGACAAAGTTTAAGATATCAAAGAAGTAAGTAGAGATTTTATTCGAACGAATTTAATAATATCTGAGAGTTTTCTACCATTAAATCTATGATATTTTTCTAGGTGTTCTCTTTTTTGTACTTGTATTTACGTCACTAACGAATACATAATTATTTAGTTTGGAAGTGAGACCCCTTTACCGCTTGAATTTAAGACAGACGTCTATTTTGAATTCTCTAGTTATTCCGTCTTGAGTTGTTCCCTTGTTAAAAACGAACCAACGAAAATTAGGGTTCTCGGTCACACTAATAGTTCGTCGTTTTCGTTAAACTATAGGTCCTTATAAAGTGTTTGGTGATTAACTCCGTCCGCCAAACGAGTAATCGTCACGAGATCATGGGTTGTCCAGACTCTCACGATTATGGGACGGATACCGACATTTAGGTTTCTGTGTTTCTCAAAAAGGAACCCTCCTATAGATCCTCACCTTCCCTAACCTGACTCAACAATGGATAGTCTATGAGGTAACATTATTATGAAGTCGTTTCCTAATGACCCTCGTCTCTGCTCAAACGGTTTGCCACTTAAACGACTACAGTCGTTGGGCCTTCCACTCAAATAAAACTGGTATACATCCTTATCACTCGTCTCCCTGTTATTTCGTGAGACCCCACCCCGAGACACCTTCGATTTGTTCTCGGTTGATCTTTTTTATTCGTCCGACCCCTTAATTAATGGACGTTTCCATCTGATTCGGGTCTGTTGTCTTGTCGTGTCTTTTCGGTGTGGTGAGGGGTCAAACGAAATCTGAGACTGCAAATTTTCTTTCTTTCGGACTTTGAGTATCGATAGCGATGGGAACAAACAAAGTTAATACCGAAACTTACATATAGGGACTTTGAGAAATTGTTTTCTCTGTCTTTTATTAACACCATCTCCTTTAAGTGGTTACTAGAGGATATTTGAAACCTTTGTCTTTTAGTCTATGAACGTCTGTGAGTTTTCAGTGACAATTTTTTTCAGTCAATAAAACTGTGAGTTACTCAATAACAAACCCATTGTGATTGTCAACCTCTTCTACTTTGGTCACCATGTACTTTGGTACTTAGGAGAAAACGAAACAAAATGTATACATATAAAGTCTTTAAGAATTGAGAAACACAGGTGACCCCGTCTCCCGAGTATTGAGTCACTTTACGGATGTTTTGACACAAACGCATACCCACACATGCACACGTGTGTGTGTATGAGGGGATCCCTCTCTCTAGTAATCGAGACAAATCAAGAGTTTTTCAAGGTACTGAGTTTTTTCCAATTAAAGATTCGACTTACAAATATGTAAGTGACACTTTTTGTATAGACACACACTTAAACTTAAAGTACGTAAAAGTGGAGAAGTACGAAGAACATGTGTAAAGAGACGGACCATATGAAAAGAAAGACCGAGTTGACGACTTAGGATGGGTAAACAATTCCGAAACGTTTTCACCGTGGAAGAGACACTACGGAAAGCACGATTGAGGGAGAAGTCCACCTTACTTATAAGAGGTAACTCGTAGGGATTGTAAAATAGTTTTGAAGACTATCGTGAATAGTTTCCTAATAGTAACACTTGGAGAGACACAGCACCAGTCTTGGATGGGATAAATAGACGCCTGGGGTCTGAGGACCATGTCAAAGACCAACGTATCTACAAGTATTTTATTTATACACAATTGTCCTATCTGTTAACTTGAATTTACGAGGTTTTATTAAGATCCAATTAAAGAAGATCACGTTATATGAAGTAGGTAAAGGTTCACATGTTAAGGTTTACCTAACTTCTGGGAGTCTTTTCAGTTCAGACCTGTTAGTGGTCCATGATTTCGGGTCAAGAGTTACTCACGAGAATTCTCTTAATTTGACAATCGTGGAAGTAAGAAGGACCGAAGGGACCATCGAGTCACCATTTCTTAGATGGACGGTCACGTCCTCTACGTTCAAACAAGGGACCCAACCTTTCTAGGAGACCTTTTCCTTTACCGTTGGGTGAGGTCATTAGAACGGACCCTTTAAACCTGTCTCTTCGGACCGTCCGATGTCAGGTACCCTAGCGTTTCTCAATCTGTGTTGATTCGTTGATTTGTTGTAAGTAAGAAGGGGTCGGTGTCTCTCACAGGGAAGGTAGGAGACGATTACGTTCACCCGTAAAAGAATATAGTTTACCCGGACAAACTTCGTAATCCGAACCTCCACCTCTACCCCCTCCTATTTTACACTAGTAATCCGTCCTTGTTTTTTATCAAGGTCTACATCGGAATAATTTTGGTTGATAAAGTGACTATTACTGACTTTCTTTAAAGACAAACGTTTCAATTACATAAAGTCCCCAGGTCTTCAATCATGAGTTCCAAATGAACTACCTCTGTACGATTATATAGATTAGGGGTACATTAAAATAATAATCTCTTCTACGTGTAGCTAACTAGGTTCCTTTTTTTACAGAAAGTCAGAACGAGTGGAGAACGAGGGTGGTGGATGAAGACATACATCGTTCATCTTACAATATCTTCTTCCCTTCTCCCGATCTTCGACCCTATCGGTGTCTTCCACTTTGTTAGGGAAGGACTGAGACCTTAAACCGAGATCAATAAACCAAAACCTGAAAACTGTAGCGTTTTTCCCGTAACGGGACCCGGATGTTCTGTTTGGGACAAGAGATCCTTGAGGGTCAGACCACCCCTCCTCATGTCTCTACTTCGCCTTTCTCCACGGTCTGTGTCCTCCTCCACAGAAATAGTCCTTTCTGAAGTGCCCACTTCACTGTAGAACCACCTTGAGTCGTCCGTCTTTTCCCACCTCCTCCTTGGACATACGTTTCCGTGTTCCGTAGTCTTTTGTACACTACCCCCTGAACATTCGACGAACCTCTCCGACCTTTATTTCTACACTCTCTTTTTACTTCCTCTTCTTCGTCTTTTCAAATTCCAAAGTAAACACTTCATGATAGACAAGGTGCGGTTCTCAAACCAACAATAGGATCAGAAATACCTCTTTATGAGCTTAACTCTGCTGTCTCCTATTCTACCGACCTACCGTAGTGACTGAGCTACCTACACTCAGACTCACTTGAGACCCTCAACCACTACCTGTCCCTCCGGACCGCACGATGCTAAGTACCCCAGTGTTTCTCAGCCTGTACTGACTCGCTGACTTGACTTGACTTGACTTTCTTTCGACTCGCGGTTTCTTAAATATGAAAACTTGAAACCCCAATCTCATCTAAGAACTCTCAGGGAACCTGACGTTTCTCTAGGTTGGTCAGGTAGGATTTCCTTTAACCAGGACTTATGAGTAACCTTCCTGACTACAACTTCGACTTTGAGGTTAAGAAACCGTTAGACTACATTTCTCGACAGAGTAGACTTTTCTGGGACTACGACCCTTTCTAACTTCCGTCCTCCTCTTCCCCTACTGTCTCCTACTCTACCAACCTACCGTAGTGGTTTAGTTACCTGTACTCAAACTCATTCGAGGTTCTCAACCACTACTTGTCCCTCCGGACCGCACGATATCAGGTACTCCAACGTTTTTCAGTCTGTGTTGACTCGTTGACTTGACTTGACTCTACTAAATTCTCAAGTTGTACAGTTCTTATCTTTTCTCTCCCATTCCTTAAGGTCTCCTTCCCAGTCGCACTCCCCTTCGGACCCCCTTTGAGATCCCACGGGATTCACACTGCCCTTCCGGATAGAAGAACCTAAGTCCACTCGTCTCCTCCCCTCACTCGTGACTCTAACCACGACTGGTCAAATACGAAACAAGAGAGGTTACGTGAAAGTGGGGAAGTCAAAGTGAAATAAAAGCGGTGATGGGACGTACGTAGTGACAATCATTGACACAAAGTGTCCTTGTCTTCGACTCCGAGGGTCACTCAAAATTCTCAAAGACAACTCTGAGGAGTAGGTCACTGACTACCTCGGTACTAATCCAGGGGTCGGTAGTTCTTGGTATAGCAAGAGGAGATAACAAGGTGTTTGGTCTACGGGACCACTAGGACCCTGTGGAACTAAGATGTCATTCCTGGGACTCCTTGACTTAATCAGTAGTCTTCCAAGAAACTACACGTGTCGTAGACTCGTTTCCATTAGTCTATCAGAGGACCCTATAAAGGAGGTACGATCATTACAGATTACTTGAGAGGAACGGGACTACGTTTTGGGAAGTGAGACCTCCCTGGTCCTATGATCACGACTCTTCGGGACTGTCAAAGAACGATATGTTTGAAGGAAGTACATGTAGGTGATTTTCCGTAACGGACTACCAACGAAGTAGTAAGGAAGTTTTTGGACCCAATGGTCTAGTAACTCAATGACGGAAGAACCCGATATTTATAAGTGATCGATGAACCTGTCTTGGACCCACAAAGGATCCGGAGGAACCCTGAAAGACAGGTAATCGAAGACGACTATCGTCTAGAGAAGGTCCCACATAAACTAAGTAGGACATAAGTACGAACATCTCTCCTTGTAGGACTGGAATACCGTTTAGAACTTTTTTCTATTCGTCCATGGACCTGGTAATATATTAGTTAGTGTGATGGTCAATCCTACGAATGTGTCCGGTCATTGTCTTCTGTGTTAAATTTGTTCCAGGGCCCACTTATATCGTCGAGTCGTTGTAGTAGTACCCGAAAGTAGAAAAGGAAAGTGGTAGGAGTCACACACTCTCTACGAGGAACACACCTGAGTTCTGCCGTAGTTGTCCCTGAAGGGGCCATCAGGTCACTAATTCTTAGGTGGAAGATCACGTTCCCTATCCCCGAACTAGGGACCAGCCCTTGATTCTAGGGTGTACGGGACCCTGTTCGAGGTACCTGACGTTGATGATTCGGGCGTAAGGTGTTCCTTTCTAGGGCGCACGACTTCGATTCTGGACTACGTCGGTCTATTTATTATTAAAAAATTGTTTATTCATTTTTAGTTCCGAGACTATCATTCTTTGATGACTCAACCTCCTACCGAAAACCTGACCATCTATCAGTAATCAGGAGAGGCGGTCTATAAAGACCAAAAGGAGAACCCATGTTCCATCGCATCATGAAGGGATAGAAGGTGGAAAACCTACAACTCATTCTCCGGAACACTGAAACAGTCGGTTACTTTATGGTCGTCACCACTGTAGGACTGAAGAAATTCTCCTTCACACTCTAAACGGCGTAAAGGAAAAGGGTTGGAACCGTTGACACCTTCGCGTCTCTACCTTGTAGATAATTGGACCAGGAATTTACTGCGACTACGTCTAATCTCAGGGAGGGGTACCGGTCGTAGATGTCATCTGTAAATTGTCCGCGTTCCTAATTTGAAAACAACATAATTCTGTGTCTCTAAACTCCTGTAGAACAATAACATCGTAATGGATCTGAAAGGATTGGCGAGGTCATCCTTTGTTGTCACAGACGGTGTGCATATCAATTTAAAATTTTTGGACATTTTATAAGTTATATGTATGGTCAATGATTTAAAGATGATACATCGTCTGTGACATGATCCTGAATGTTCCATTTACAATATCTCAAAATAACATTATGTACTCTTTTACCTCCAAAGATAGAATAAGTCCAAGTTTTTTATTCATTGAACCCCTTCGCGCTTCACTTAGGTCCAAGAATTAAGGTCTCTCGAACGAAACGAGTGGATACTGGAACGGGAACTCATCATGACGGTGTACTTAAATATAGAGTCACCTTGGAGTGTCGGAGGGACGGTGTCCGTAACGATAGTGACGTATGACGCTTACTCCTTTGACTCTAAGTCTCTTCTTTTGATTGAACGTTCTGATGTCTTGACCCTTGTGTGGTCTCTGAGACGGGAAAGGTATCAAGGAGCGATGGGAAGACTGATGTACTTCTCAGCTCTACAATGTCCGACCTTCTCTCTTCACCTCAAAATCCTGAACCACCGCTGTGTCCCTAAAACCTCAGTCCATGGGTCCCCAAGTCGGACCTTCGAGTTTCGCCCCTCCACGTCTAGTTAAAGAAATTGCAACGATTCAGGAAGAAAATTTTAACTCCGGTCGGTACCGATGGAGTCTTCCAACGGCTTTCCAAGTCTATCTCGGACCTTCCAAGTCTACGGGGTAGATCTTGTCCGTTCGTTATTAAGTAGTAAAAAAGGTGACATCTAAACAATTCTTCTTTACTAGTCCTTAGGGTGGAGGGACGGGTTCGGTCGCGTCTAAGTATGTGTGTGTGTGGGGTGTGTGTGTGGTGGTACTGACTTTACTTTTGTAAAAGGTAATTCTAAGTTGCTCCAGAGGGTCCTGGACGAAGAACCAGTATATTCCCGACCGTCCAGGAGAGACGCCCGACCTCTTTTCAAAACAAAGGGGTCGACGTGAGTGTCCCCTTATGAGACGTCCGTGCCGCAACCCTTGGACAAACCGAACCGAGTCTCCGGACAGTCGTGTAAGTCCTTCACTTCAGTCTTCTCCGTCCTAAAGTTTGTCGGTCGACGTGTACTTACGGGCTCGCCACTTTACGGAATAGGTTCGTCCCACGGAGAGTCGGACCCAACGGGACTCTCGACAGTTTACTCGGAGACTCCTACCGAGACCTGGTCTTTTCCTTCTTCGCTAACCACCGTACGTCCCTTCCCGGTACTGGAGTGTCGTTTCGTCGGTCTTCCCGACACACCCCAGTAGAGTCGGTAGAGGAGAGAGTCGAACGACCCTCTTCTCAATCGAAGTAGGAGCCAGAGGTGCACTATCATGGGTCGACGAGGGTGAGAGACGGGTATCCTTATTCACTTTACCTCCATCGTCAAGGAGTACAGGAGGGTCCTACCACAAAATAACTAGACTGACCCGGAGTATAGGTAGGGACCTGGTTAGTCTATGTCCTGTATGACAGTTATTATGGTCCAACCGACTCCACACATCCAGTTAACGGGTGGAGATTTTGGTTTCATAACTACCCTCAAGGTAATTTGGTGCACCGGTCTCTTCTCTTATTCCCTCTTCTAGAAGTTTCCTGTTAGTCTTGGATGTTTCCTCATCCACGACCTCCAGTTTGTCTACTAATAACAATAATAATAGTTTGGGTATGGTCCTACTTCCCCGTAGATGAAGTGAAGGTTTTAGTCCAACCGTGAGTACTAGGTGTCAAAATGGAGAAAATTACTTAACCACTCAGGTCTATATTTAGTTCTCGTACGAAGGAACCTACCTTTTACGAGTCCTCCCTACATAAGTTACTATATTTGTATATTTTTCTAGGACACCTTTTTAATAATTAGAATCAACACCAGTACTATAAGTGACATTTTTGAACTGTATCCGGTTAATTTTCTCTCTTAACTTATAGGAGGTTCGTTCTAAAACTTTGTAGTTTTTCGGGAGGTTCATACAGATGAAGACCAGACACAAAAAGAGATGAATGGGACGGGTAACTTGACATAGTCATAGTCAAAGATGTGGTCCTAAACGTGTTAAGTTAACAATTCCATCGTCTTCATCTTTTTTCAGACTCTAGTTAATAGTAGTACTGGCTTGGGACTTTTTCCTCTTAGATTATCTTTTACTTCACATGAAAGAGGAGGGATGTTGTTTAGTTTCTAGAAATGAGGGTTCTTGGTCTTACACTCTTCCTAGAAACTTTTAGGAATCTTAACTGACATTTGTATTCACTTACTATTTGGGTCACAACGTTCATCCTTTACGGCTCTCCAACTACTCATAGATGACACACCGAATTTTGCAACCACCCTCCATTATATCATTGGTCAAGAACTGTATTTATCAGAATTTTAGAAAGGTGGACTCCTGTCGTAATACTCTGAATTACTAACAGTGCGAGAGTCTTCCAGTGTACGAGATAAGTAAGTGGGGCATAAATAACTTAAGTAAGTAGAGGAGACAGGTCCGTGGACGATTCGTGACGTTCACTCTTAAATACATTTTGGACCTAGGACGATAGTTTCAGTCCACCGAAGTTATGTATTAACAGTACTGTCCATTTATATCCTATGAAGCCCTTATTCTTGGGTTGGATTCCCTCAAGTCGTTACCGAAGTGACTCCTCGACTAAATCTTAACCTAGAATTTTCTCTACTCATCCGCAAACTGTCCTTTTACCCCTCTATCATGAGGTCCCTCTACCCTGCAACTCCTGATTCCATTCATAGTTGATAAGTGTCTGTTTTACCTCCCTCAAGGATGGGTGTATAATAATCCATTTTTGCTCTCTCTCTCTGTGGTTTGTTTAATAGTTTCTATAATAGTGTTAATGAAATAGGTCGGGTCTAGAAATGTCTCACGACGTCTTTTATACATGTCGTCACAGACGTCAGGTACCCCAGCGACTCCCAGCCTGTGTTGACTCGCTGAAGTGAAACCGAAAAGTGAAAGTACGTAACCTCTTCCTTTACCGTTGGGTGAGGTTACAAGAACGGACCTCTTAGGGTCCCTGTCCCTCGGACCACCCGACGGCAGATACCCCAGCCTGTCCTGACTTCACTGAATCGTCGTCGTCGTCACAGACGTCTCTGACCCTTCGGTGTTGGGATCGAAAGTGACTCCCTACTCCTCCCGGACCGGAGTCAGGTCCTTTAGTCCCTTCGGAGGACCTCCTTCACTGAAAATAAATTTGACTCTGGACTTCCTTAATCAGTCCGTATACCCCATTCACCCCTCTCGTGACGACAGAATCCGATCTCGTATACAATCTTCATTATTCTTCCCCGAGGGGACCTCCGAGTCACCATTTCTTAGGTGGACGATTATGTCCTCTGTGTCCAAACTAGGGACTAGACCCTTCTAAGGTGTACGGAACCTCGGTGATTCGGACACTCGGGGTTGATAACTCGGACACGAGACCTCGGACCCTTGGCGTTCATGACTTCGGGTGCACGGGATCTCGGGTACGAGTCGTTGTCCCTTCGGTGGTGTTCTTCTTCGGACGCGTGACGTTGGTCTCGTTTTGGGCCCGTCGTTGTCTCTAAGGGTATCGGTTTTTATTTAAATAAAAAAAAAATTAAATTTTTTTCTTCATTGTTCTTCTGGTTAAACAAATCTCATATGGTAAGGGACTCCCCCTCCCCTACTCACCTCCTCCACCAGCACCCCGTCCAACTAGGTCTTCCCGACTTCACTCGCACCGTACAGGTTTATACCACGGGTTTGAGGTTCAGAGTTAGACTTTCCGATCTACTGTCACTCTTTTCTCCTGGGTCCCAAAAAAAAAAAATGGTAAGTTAAAATAATTAATTGTATATGATTAAAGTATATCAGATTTATTTCGGAAAATGTTAGGTAAGACGCTAGGAACTAGTTTTATGTCTAATGTTCGTATGTCTGTCTAACAGTAAGGAGACTACATTACTAAACTCTTAACACTAAAGACACCAAATGTTTTGTCTCCGATTAGTAAATCATTTGTACCTGTATTCAATTAATATACTAAAAGGGTCCTTCCCAAAGAATATGAAAAAGAACCCACAACTACTGATACTGAAATAAAGTTAGTTCAGTTGATTATAAGTACTGAAGAGAGACAACTATAATATTTCTACACAGTCCTCAAATCACTTGACAGAAACAAAATAGGAATCTTTCGTTCACTACATTGATAAATTTTAAATCTTGTTTGGAGACGGGTCAGAAACAGACTTTCAGTGTGAGAAGTAAGAGTCCCGTCTTCGAGGCTAAAGACCGATACTCTCTGACTGGTATTGTAATCGACAAATACTTCGAGAACAACTACACGGGTCCGGGCACCATTTACGGAAGACATAATGGAGCAAAGTTGGAGTGTTGTCGGGAGAGTCCATGGATACCGTTCGCACAAAGGTCCACTCCTTTACTCTGACTCACCGATGTCTTTTACCGGTTTCGGGACCCTGACAATCTCCGTCCTCGTCCTAAACCGAGGTTTCGACTCGGGGACTAAGGAGGTAGTTTGGTGGAGATTTCTTTTAGTTTTCGTAATCTTTATAACATTTTAAGGTTGTCGAGTCGTTATAGTGAGAGGGACGTACCATGAAACTGTCTTTCAACCAAATGTTACTATAAGGGAATTACACCTTCCACTTCCCCTTTGAGGTCCCTGGGAAAATAAAAGAAAGGGTAAGCATAGACCCGAAATACGGGGACGACAAAACTTAAGGTAAAGTTTACTTTTTTATTGATTTTTGGTGTGAGTCGGTTCGATAAACCTAAATTTTGTCTGGCCGTCTTTAGACCTTCCTCAGTCCTAAGAGGGATTATATAGTTTATATCGTCGGTCGCGGCTAGACTCTCCGAGACGAGGTAAGACATTTCTCTTGTCCGGCGTAAAACTTTTACCTACTCAACTCAAGTGACAACACTGAACAGACTTCCAGACCTCCGGTCCAGACCAAAACTAGACTGTCCGGACCCAGAGGTTTGTACCCAATAAGGAAACGTTTCTGAGACTCTCAGTCGCACAAACGGTCCATGTCTGGACCTTGTCACAGGGAAACTTCTGAAGGGCCCACCTAGAATTTACCCTAAACCACGGGTACCACCTTAGTGTCATTACTCGACTTTTTGTTACAAAAGGTAATATGGCCGTTTAGTCAATCGGGGAGACAAACGAGTCCACACACCGACACACGGGGTACGGGACTAGAGATATATCATTCTTTTATTTATAAAAATTTCCCTCTCTCTTAACTTCTACTTTCTTACAGTGTTGACCACCCTACCCTTTTCTCTCTCTCCTCTGAGATCAGAGAAATTTCATTCTATTACATAAACTGTAGTGATGTCTGTCACTGACGTCGGTACTTTAATTTTCTACCAAAGAGGAACCTTCTTTTCGATACTACTTCGATCCGTCGTATAATTTTTCGTCTCTATAGTGAAACGTTGTTTCCAAGTAGATCGGTTTCGATACCAAACTGATCTGATGATTCAGGTCGTGATCCAGTACCTACACTGTCAACCTGGGATTTCTTCCGACTCGTGACTTCTTAACTATGAAAGTTTGACACCACGACGTCTTCTACGAGGTCTCAAGGAACCTGACGTTCCTCTAGTTTAGTCAGTTAGGATTTCCTTTAGTTGGGACTTATAAGTAACTGTCCTGACTATGACTTCGACTTTGAGGTTATGAAACCGGTGGGTTACACTTCTCAGTCGAATAATCTTTTCTGGGGTTACGAACCTTTCTAACTCCCGTCCTCCTCTTCCCCCACTGTCTCCTACTCTACCAACCTACCGTAGTGGCTGAGTTACCTGCACTCAAACTCGTTTGAGCCCCTCTGTCACTTCCTGTCCCTTCGGACCACACGACGAGGTACCTCAACGTTTCTCAGCCTGTACTGAGTCGTTCACTTATTGTTGTTACATAAACTATAGACGAGAGAAATGATTAACCAGTGGCAGATCAGGTACATCCTTTTTTCTTAGACGATTATAATCTTTCGTCTCTGTAATGAAACGGTTGTTTCCAGGTAGATCAGTTCCGATACCAAAAAGGTCACCAGTACATACCTACACTCTCAACCTGACACTTCTTTGGACTCGTGGTTTCTTAACTACGAAAACTTGACACCACAACCTCTTCTGAGAACCCTCAGGGAACCTGACGTTCTTCTAGGTTGGTCAGGTAAGACTTCCTCTAGTCAGGACCCTAAAGAAACCTTCCTTACTACGATTTCGACTTTGAGGTTATGAAACCGGTGGAGTACGCTTCTCAACTGAGTAACCTTTTCTGAGACTACGACCCTCCCTAACCCCCGTCCTCCTCTTCCCCTGCTGTCTCCTACTCTACCGACCTACCGTAGTGGCTGAGCTACCTGTACTCAAACTCACTTCAGACCCTCGACCACTACCTGTCCCTCCGGACCGCACGACGCTAAGTACCCCAGCGTTTCTCAGCCTGTGCTGACTCGTTGACTTGACTCGACTTGACTTGACTTGACTTGACTTGACTTACGTCATCGTTCTAAGTAAGTCAATCAATGACTTATATAGTGTTGAGGAGAGGCCCTCTTCGGCAGTCTGAGGGTTGTTACGGTCATCTACCGCGGTTTCCCGTGCGCGTCACGAGAGGAAGAGTCCCACATTTCCTAATCTTTTTCGGGTCCGTTGTTTAAACCGGCTCTGTTTTCATGTCCGTAGCAAACGGAAGTCTCCCTGGTTCGTATTTGTGTCAAAATGTCTTATCCCTTCGTACACGTGACTTTTACAAGAATGGGCTGGTCGGCCTCAGGTCCTTTATTCGTCGTCTATAACAAATGTCCCGTCGAGAATAAAGTTTTAGTTATTCTTCCGAGTCGTCCATCGCTCGGGAACTCCTATTGGTGGCTTAAAGATTCTTCGGGTTCGACGCTACCTCGACGCTTCCCGAACCGAGTCCCTTAAGTAACCTAATCTGTCGTCTCCAACATCTTTATTTGGGTAGACAGAATAATCTCTCTAGTCTAACCATATGACCCCCCTTTTCAAGACCTCAACCTGTTTTTACTCAATTTTTAGGATGAACACACTGGAATCCGTTCCGAAAAAGGAAATCACTTGTTGTCAAATGAGTAGGAACCTTATCTACATTCTCAACATTTCACACCAACCCCTTCCCCCACACCTCTCAACTAAATACCTTTGGTGAATTGTGTTGTAAGTGATAAGTCGTTAGAGACTTTTTAAGAAGGTCGGCACCGTGATTGGGTAAGTACACCCTTAGGTCTGGTAAGATCCACCTGTTCTGTTGAAAAAGTAACACAGTAGTACCACAACTATGTGGGACTATGGGACACCCGAATAGTGTGATAAAAACGGAGTAAATAAATATGTCCAGTAATCTAACACATGACGAAATTTTGTTCCCGACAACATTTTGTAAGTGGAGCTTAAGGGTCTTGGATAGTCCCGGAGACGTTGTATTGTAGACAACTTATGTGCTCAAAAAGAATACTCGTTCAACAAGGTTGGGTGGTTCAACTCACTAAGTCAATGTGACTATATCGGTGTAGAGTGAAAAAAGAGAAATAACACGAGTCCCTTCTTTTGTCTTTTATGATGTTTGAGTCACTACTTTTAATTAAAACTCCCCAAAAAAACAAACAAACAAAGTCGGTTTCTGGTTTATCTTCGGTCTACGATTCACCGGTAAAAGTCATAACCGGTTGAGTTGGTCGGTTCTGAGTTTAAGGTTCTGTCTTAATGTTATACTCCGCATTAAGACACTAAATTACAGTATCGAATTCTGAACCTGTACGTCTAACATCAAACAGATCCGGTTTCTCTCTACGTCTCTCTACCCTCCTTGTTGGACCTTTGCTGTCCTTCGGTTGTCCTACTCTTTATGGTGCCACCGGTCGTGGTCTATGCCTGGCGTCTTAAACCGATGACACTCAACCTATCTGAACCAGTGATTCATTGGGGAAACTACTCCCATTCAATGAATTTACGACTTTCTAAGGTAAAAAAGTAAATATTTTATCTCATGTAATCAGTCCTATCCAATCGGATGTCACATAGTTGTTTGAGACTTCAGAGTGACTGATGCGTTTTGTTTTCATTTAGAGAGTAAGTGGGCTTCAGAGTGTTTTCCGTCCAATTACCTTTGAGAAGATGAAGATCACTGAGTCCCTAGGGTAAAAAAAAGGAAAGAACACTGTGATGGTGGGGTGAAGTAACACACCGAAGGTCACTGCGACACTATCCCTTCTGTCTCGACCTCTCCCGTGTGACCGAGAATTCACTGTATACAGTGAAGACGAGTCTCGGGTAACCGGTTTTAATCTGTGTAGGTTGGGTTGACGGTCCGTTTGCTTCCATCTCCGCGTATCTCTATGAACCTCTCATGGTAGACACAGACGGAGTACTCTATTAACAATTCTATTAATTTAGTTGGTCCTAATCCAGGATACCTCATTTTGTCTTGTCGGTTTATTGTCACTGAAATTTTTCCGATCTGTAGATAAAGGAGATAAAGTGTTTTTCTCTTCTCTCTACCCCGCCGTCGAGAGTCAGAAGTCTTCGTACCGAAGGAGACACGAGGGGAGGACAAACGTGTACCGAAGGTGGAACTTCAGTGAAGTACCACTATTCCACGGGAGGTCGATAGTTCAGGGGTAAGGATGGTTCTGTCTCCTTTGATAGTCCCGTTATTTTCCGTGGGTTGGTCGAAATTTCTCGAAAGAATCTTCGAGTGGATCGTCAAAAGTACACATAAAGTAACAGGCGAAGATTAACGTTCCTTCAGACCCTTTATGTCAGAAATTGCAAACACTTACCTACTTACTCGTGATCCATCCGTGGATAGTCAGATACGGTTTTATTATTATGAGTTGCGTACCCTATTATCACGACGACGACGACGATTCAGCAAAGTCAGAACAGGCTGAGACACGCTGGGGTATCTGCCGTCGGGTGGTCCGAGGAGGTAGGGACCCCAAGAGGTCCGTTCTTGTGACCTCACCCAACGGTAAAGGAAGAGGTTACGTACTTTCCTTTTCACTTTCACTTCAGTCAGTACAGGCTGAGAATCGCTGGGGGTACCTGACGTCGGATGGTCCGAGGAGGCGGGTACCCTAAAAGGTCCGTTCTCATGACCTCACCCAACGGTAACGGAAGAGGCCCTATTATCACTCGTGAAATGTTTTCTCGAAACGGGTACTGGACCGGTAATTTACGTACACGGGTCATTTACAATCGATAAACGTTACGTATATACGATTAAGACTGAGAAACGCTGGGATACCTGATATGGGGGTGAGGGTTCTGAATAGACAGGTACCCTAAGAGGTCCGTTCTTATGGCCTCACCCAATAGGACGGGAGGAGGTCCCCTAGAAGGACTGGGTCCCTAACTTAGACGCAGAGAAGTCAGAGAACGTGACCGACCACTCAAGAAATGGCGATTGCGGTGGATCCTTCGGGGTTAGTCGATATATAAGGTCATGTTTTCTTTCTCAAAAAAATTTTTTCCTGACTTAGTTGGATAACTATGTACTAGTGGTACACTCTTATTTGACAGAATCAGTCTCTAAATTCTTGATGAAAGAAACTATAATTGATACTCTACATTCTAATTTTTTTTTTTTTTTGAAAGACTTCAGAGGTAAGGTGTCGTGGGGACGATAAAATTCTCGATCGAAACTAGCAATCGACCGTACTTTCACTTTTTAGGAAGATTTTATGACGCGGGAGGGCAGACGAAAGGTTCGTCCGTCAGAACAAATATATAGTAAAGAGGGCCTACTTAGTAAACATCGTTCTCATGTCGAAGGTGAACAGGTACTCTTTAACAAGTTTTGTTAGGAAGGGTGAGACGTGTTTTGGAGTTCTCATTGTTATCTAAAAGTTTTATTCTGACGATAAACAGTCGGAGAGTTTCAGTCCCTTGGTTACTTTCATGATACACGGTAGTTCTTAGTAAAACTTTCTTTTTTGTTTTGGGAGGACCACTAACGAATAAGAAAAACTTGAGGGTGGGAAATAGAAGACGTTTCGATCGAAAATGTCATATGAAGGACGTCTTCGAAAGGTTAAGGAAAACAAAGTCCAAAGTTCCACAAGAAAAGTGTACTTCGAAGGACTTTAGGTACGTCTGAATAGTACCCCCGCCTCCCCCCCTCCCCTTCCTCTTCCGACCAAATCCTTCGGTCTCAAATTAACGGGAAACGTAAAATTCCTATACTTAGGCGTTTAGTTCCAATCCACCTTTACATCTCAGTAAAGAGTTATGACACAAATAGACTATACGACTTAAATAACATTCCAGAAATATACGTTTCTGGAATGTTTCTTTATGTAAAAGAAGTTTAGGGACAGTTCGAGAGTCCTTGTCTCTTCCCCATCCACTCCTCTGTTCCCGATCTCTTCTATGGTCTTCACCTCTTACCACAGACCTGGTACCGAACACGTATCTATGACAGGGTCTCCGAAATACAATTAAGAGTGTTTGGGAGAAGTTTCACTTACAAAATAGAGGTAGAATGCCCATCTCTTTCATTTCGAGTCTCTCTAATCCATTGAATGGGTTCTAGTGTGTCGTCTCTTTACCGTTCACCCCGGGGTTTAGATCCAACTGTGACGGATCATGGACACGAGCATCGACACGGAACGACGGACGTTCTCGAGTCAAATAAAGAATAAAAATATATATTTAAATAAATAAAATTAACCTCCGATTAATGAAATGTCACACCATAACCAAAACGGCATGTAGTTGTACTTAGGTGGTGCCCACATGTGCACAAGGGGTAGGACTTGGGGGGAGGGTGGAGGAAGGGGCATGGTAGGGAGACCCAGTAGGGTCACGTGGTCGGGTTTCGTAGGACATAGTACGTAGCTTGGACCTGACCGTTAAGCAAAGAATATACTATAATATGTACAAAGTTACGATAAGAGGGTTTAGTAGGGTGGGAGAGGGAGAGGGCGTCTCAGGTTTTCTGATAAGATGTGTAGACACAGAGAAAACGACAGAGCGTATGGTCCAATAGTACTGGTAGAAAGATTTGAGGTATATACACGCAATCATATGACATAACCACAAAAAGAAAGACCCAATGAAGTGAGACATATTAGCCGAGGTCAAAGTAAGCGGAGTAATCTTGACTAAGTTTACATAAGAAAAACAATCTCCCAGTTAGTCGTTCTACACCACTCATTCCTTTCACTCCTAGATCAGGGTCGTACCAGGGTACCCTGTTTCGCACGGTAGGAGGACCTGAAATCGTAAGGGGCGAGATCTGACTCTGTCATCTCGATCTACCAAGAATTTGACGAAGACGAGAGACCCTCAGACCCAAAAGTATAGATGAAAGTAGTTTCCGTAGGTTGTTTTCTCAGTTTTATTGTCCTTCCCACTCGGTGTCCGTCCTAGGGAGGGACACCCAGTCCTCAGGTCCTTTCCGGTCTCTGTCCGGGACGTCTTATTTGTTTACCTCGGACCATAAGGAACGTCGGAGAGTAAAAGAGTAGTTGAAGGGGTCAGGGAAGAGGGTGGTAGGTCCATGAGATGAGGACCGAAATGTGGAGATTGAGCGGTGGGTGCGTGGGGGTTGAATACCGTGGGGTCGGTCCAAACGGACTTACGGACGTTGTGACTCAAATTGAATCACAACGGTTTACTTACCGAGGAAAAACGTTTAAAATTCTTTTAGGAAGAGGTTTACCTCAGCTGTATCGGGACTTAACCCTACACGTCGAATTATAAGTCTCATGTCTGACTGAAGGTAACGGACGGAAAGGATGAGTCGGTCTACGGAACACGTCGCATGTTGAGTGTGTTGACAGACACCGTCGGGACTCTGTTCCGGTTGACAACTAAGTGAAATCACTTTTTATAAGGTAGGTAGGTTAATACGAACCGTCCGTCCTTGGAGTCTGTATAGGACCTACGAGTTTAAGTAAAGGGTACAAGATAGGTGACATAATAACTAAATTGAGGTCGATTAGACAGGTAGTAGTCGTGGTGGAATCAGCTTTTTTGTGTTGGAAAGAAGACTTGACGTTGTGATTCAAGATTGTCCGGAGAGGGAATACATATTTCATGACGGAAATAAGAGTAACAGTGTCGGTCTTGCACATATTTGAGTTGATCAGATTGTCCCGAACGTTTGACCTCCTAGAAAAATTTCATATTTGAACTGGCAAGGGAAAGGACAAACTTCAAAAGTCACCGAAGAGGGCTGAGAATCCTCTTTCTGACTTAAGATACCGATCCCGAAGCCGTACTAATGAGTGGAGGGATACCTAGATCGAAGTCAAACGAAGTGAAAGGAAAGTCTAGAGAGAGGTCGTGGAGACCTTTTATCGAGTCCACGTCCGATAGCGCCGATGGATCTCGTGACCAGGAAGGGGGAGTAGGGATACTTGAGGACAAGTGCGAGTTTCGTACAGTTTCAAGTTTACAGTCGTTCTGGAAGGGACCGAGGGGAGAACTAGTCGAGGGAAATACTATTCAAGGAATCGTTGTTTCCGTAAGAAGGGAAGAGATGTGAGTAGTTAATGTTAAAGTGCACATAGACACTCTAGTAGACTGTGGTAGAGAACAGAAAGGTCGGTCGACATTCGACGTATTGTTCGTGTGACGGACCCGAGTAGTAACATAAAGACTGAGGAATCGTAGTACAGACCGTGTGTCAAATATCGACTATTTATACACAACTTACTCACGTCCAAACAGACCGAACCTCTTTGGTTGTAAATCGTTACTGACTAAAACTGTTGGGGAGTTCTTTAAACGTTCAAATTGAAGGGGTTTGACTACCACATTTACCTTCTCCTTCTTCTTGTTTAGTGTATTTTAATCATTAACTGTTTGTCGAGGGAGTGTCGATCCGTTGAGACTTGGGTGGGAGACACTGCGTAACACCAATTGACCAAAGATCGTTTATAAACAGATTAACTACCTATTTTAGGTTAGTAAGTTCCGGGTCTGATTTACGATGTCGACGATTCCTCAGTACAGATTACACATGGTCAGAGGTCTTCATTAGAGAGACAAGGGATATACAAGTCTCGTAAAGTAGTAAAGGGGGACTACTGTCAAAAATAGAACGTAATCTCAATAGACTCATAGATAGAGTAGAGAATCTTGTGTAACATTGACAAATTGAATGAAGGTGAGACTGGGAGGTAGGGGGTTTGTCACAGACAGATATCATCACGGGTTTAGTTCAAACACTTACTCCCTTACTTACGTGTTTACCTAATATTTATTACGAACTTAATCACGAGACAGAGTCACTATGTCTGACGATCAAGATCGCACAAAACTGAAAGGACTAGAACATAAGAGAAGTTCTTTTTTTTTTTTTTTTCTGACCCACTTTCCTAACGAATCCTATGAAGGTCAATGAAATCAACAGATAGTAAATAATTCTAAGGGAACTCTCTTAGTCCAAAAGTAAAGAGAAGGGGGTTACTTTGTAGAAGATAATTCCACTAGTACTGTCAAAAGATTAAATTCAGTCTCTTGAAGGTCAAAGTCTATCCACGAGGTTTGTGAGGACTCCAAGTTTTAGGTCGCACCCTCTCGAGTCACGGGTGGTATATTGGTAGATTCATTTACAGGAATACCATACCTTTAAGGTAAATTATTGACAGTCGCGAAGGGAACTCAGAGAATAAACATGGTCAACCTTGGTACGTAACTATGTATCTTTTAAATGGGAGAAATGTATAGAGGGTTAACTTTCCGTCAAATCGACTAAACAGTCCCACCATTCTCAGAGGAAGGATTGGTGCTCAATAGTAATCCTAAGTTTATACACATGTCGTTATATAACTATGGAATCTCAATAGTTCAAAGTTTCGTCTCTCTTTGGATTCCCCAATAAATTAGATTTGTAGATAAAATGTCCACTACTTTGAATTCAGGTTCCTCTCCTTCACTGACCAGTTCACCGAAGACCTCGACTCTAGGTTTGAGTCCAAAAACCTCAGTCTTATACAAAATATAGGGTTACTCCATGGTTTGAAAGATTCATAAAACAGTGACCAATAGAGATTGGTGTAGGGTTCTTTCCACATAGTGAGTGTAAAATGTCTACTTCTTTGATTCGAGTCTTTCGACTTTACTGAATAGAGTTCCAAAAGACCGATTATTCTTCAGGAGATTTATTGTGTCAACCTTAACTTCGAGTCCAGAGAAATTTAGACTTCTACTTCACACAAGGTGGTGTAATGTCACCATTTCCAGTAGTCTCGAAACACTTCTCGTGGAACGATGACTCACTACCTAGACTCTGGTTTTCTTATGTTTAATGTCTGATCTTTTAAGTTCTGATCTCTACGGTATACGAGGACACAGGGGTGGGGTGGGGGTGATGTGTCGTGGTGGTCGAGGGACCTATGGACCTGGTTATATAAGTATTAGAAATAATGGACACGTCTAGTGGACCCTTAGAAAAATTTTACACCCGATACTAACTTATCCAGAACTCACCCGGGACTGAAAGACGTTTAAGACTCTACGAACCCCCTACGTTTACGGGGAACAAGACCTCGGTATAGAATACAGTGTTCCGAGGATTTCCATACTGAGGTAGGAGTCCGATGTAGAGGTCTGACGGTTCGTCGTTTTAAGATTTCTAGTTCCCTCCCGTCGACACCAGTTCATCAGTCTTCCCCGTGTTACAAACGCATGAACAGTGAACAACTTGTAGAATGACATACGACCCGTATTACGATTCCTGAAGTGTTCAGATTAACGTAAATTAGGGGTGACAGTAGGAGACTCATCGATAACTATAGACATTAAATGTCACTCCTTCGTCTGAGTCTCAAATTCGTTGAAGAGGTTTAAGTGTACCAAGACAGACTAAATTGTCGAGTACGAGAGTTGGTGTCACGTTTACAGGAGGTGTCACTCACAACGGAAATGTGGGCCTCGTTTAGACTCACCGAGAAAGTCCCTCCTTCCTCAGAAACTCATCTATAATTACTCGACTACACCTGTAGTGTTTGGGTTGGGGTTCCACGGTTTCTCAGAGAATCTGGTCTACAATCAGTTGAACAATCTCTTTACACGTTTCCTAAGTAAGTGTCTGTCCGTCTTTATTCGTATTCATCGAACTTACTTTTTAATTTTTATAGAACGTACGAGTTGTTTCTCCTTACCAATTTATTTTGTCATATAATCCATTACTCGAACGATTAGTCCGTTACCCATATGTCTAACTTCTATTATGTAAACAATGGTGTCGTACTGGACTTAAAACAACCTTTTTTCTACACACAAATACAAATATGTATCCTTTTCTAACTTTACTGTATAAGGTTCTTTGATCATAGTCATTGGAAACCTATCACAATTATAAGTAATTAAAAAAATAAAAATATGAATTAGACATGAAGAGTAAAAAGATATTTTACCATATCGTATACATAAAAAAAATTCTTTTTTCATTTATATGTTCTGTCCTTTTTCGACTTTTTCCTGTCGTTTCAATCAATATGTGATTTTATATAATAAAATATATAATTTTGTAAATAAAATATACAATTTTATGTAATATTTCAATATTTATAATTTTGTTAAACCTTAACCCTTTATCATCTTATTATTTAGTCACCTTCTGTTATCTTTTGTTTCATTTTCTAAACGTACGTTTTATTAAATAAAAAAAGAGAACATCACTCTTGTGAAAGGATTTTGATTATGTCTTGATACAATACGGGGGAGTCTATACTATATACGTCAGTTATCTAGAAACTGTCCCATCCTTTTTATAGAGATTGCGTCTCTTTGTATAGAGATTGTGTACTGTTCATTTATTCTGATTAAAAGAAGTTTATTAAAAGAAATCTATTTAAATTATTACATAGATAATCTCGTGACTATCTATTTTACAAGAATATTGACTTCACTTTTTAACCGTTTTTTTGTACTTGTTGATAAGTTTTTTCTTTCTTTTCTCACACTCTTACTTACGGTCAATGTCGTAAATATTTTCCCGTGACAAGTACGGTAACAAGTGGGGCAACTAATTTCAAGAATGTATTATTAGTTCCATCTTTAAGTTTAGTTTGGTCTTGTTCTTGTTAGGGTAATCAGTGTAGACTTGCGATTCCCGAAGTAGTCATCGAATCACTGTCTCCCTATTCTTTATTTGTGGGTCGAGGATGACACGTGCTAAGTATCAGACAACATATATTAATCCGAATATGACTGACGTATTATTTTGTATCGTCATTCCCTTCCCTCTACCGTACTCCTTACTTTTTTTCTGACTATTTCCTGATGTTAGGGTCGAGAAGGAGATCGACACTCATAGGACCTTGTTGGAGTAATTTGGAAGGAAAGTAGTAGAGATATTTTACCTATGTTATTTAGATAAAGTGTATACATTTCGTGAATCGTGGGAGTCACTCGTGACTTATATGATCATTGACAAAAATGTAGTGGTCCTAATAATAATCGTAGGTACAGGGTCCACCGAGTCACCATTTCTTAAGTGGACGGTTCATTATCTGTGGACGGTTCGTCCTTTGTGTCCAAACTAGGGACCCGACCCTTCTAGGGGACTTCTTCCTTTACCGTTGGGTGGGGTCATAAGAACGGGTCTCTTAGGTAGGGTACCTGTCTCCTCCGATCATCCGATGTCAGGTCCCCCAACGTTTCTCAGTCTGTACTGAATCACTAATTTGACGTCGTCCCGTCTTTCTCCCGGGTACGAAAAGTGGAGGGGATACCATGACTCGTGTCTCGCTCAGGGCACTACCGACTCAACCCCCGACCAAACCCCTTCTGTCTCCTACTCTACCAACCTACTGTAGTGGTAGAGCTACCTGTACTCAAACTCGTTTGAGACCCTCAACAACTACCTGTCCCTTCGGACCGTACGACATCAGGTACTCCAGTATTTCTCGACCTGTACTGACTCGTTGACTTGACTAAGTACCTCACGAAAGACACAAGACTCTTATTACGATTCATAAAATGGACGTAACAAAGGTAATTAGGAGTGTCCCCTAAATACTCTCTACTCCCCTCTGACTTCTCATGTTTTCCATTGATGTCTTCAATTCCTTAAATACCAAATATTTATTACCAGATCTCGGACCTTGGGTTCAGACAGATTGATCCTAGAACCAATGGTACAACGGAGAGAACCTTACTAAAATGACTACACAGAGTTCTTCACTCCCGAAGGGTCCACCGAGTCACCATTTCTTAGGTGGACGGTTACGTCCTCTTCGCCCAAACTAGGACCGTCGTCCTTCTAGGAACCTCCACCATTGCCGGTGGGTGAGGTTATAAGAACGGACCTTTTAGGGTACCTGTCTTTAGGGTGTCAACGTTTCTCAACCTGTACTGAATCACTGATTTGTTGTCGGGTTCTTCACTTCACTGGATGGGTCCTAGTGTGTCGACGACGACGACGACGATTCAGTGAAGTCAACACAGGTTGAGACACCCGGGTATCTGTCGTCGGGTGGTCCGAGGAGACAGGGACCCTAAGAGGTCCGTTCTTATGACCTCACCCAACGGTAAAGGAAGAGGTCTAGTGTGTCGATCATCCATGGTTATGACTCTGATCTTGACTACTAAAAGGTTCACGTTTCAGTGCACGAGGGTACTGTGGTGCGACGCAAGGGGTTAGGATATTTCTGATCGAAGATAGATTCACGGAGAAGAGACTCGGGTCTCGGATAACGACAGGGACGGTCAACCAACCACCGGACCTTGGTCGGACTGAAAGGAGTCGAGGAAAGGGACCTCGGACCCAAGACCTCAGACAGGAACGACCAACTATAGAGGACGTACACCTGTCTAGAAGGGGTTTCCACCGTTTAAGGATGGACCAAGGTCTCTTACGTTTGACCTCAAGGGAGAAGTCTGTGTAGGTGGAAACTCTTACTTACATTTACCCAATCTTCGTTTGATTGGGTGAGGGAACCGAAGAGACAAACCAGAGGATCCAACGGAACGAGGATTCGACCGAACTCACCCCGGCTCTCCAGTTAGGGGGGTAGAACGGAAGCGGGTCCAAGTAGGAGGACAAGTGAGTCAGTACGATCCATAGGTATTACGGAACCTGAGGTCGGACTGGATACTGTTGACACTCGACAACAAAAAGTAATACAGCGAGTAGAGGTTGATATTTTCGTCGTACGAGTAACACGGTAAAGGGTGAGAGTACTGTTTGGTAAGGAGAGGTGTCGTTTACGACGTCTTCGTAGTTCCCTCCTTAATGTGAACTACAAAATATTGGATACATTCATGATTAATTTTGAGGAGGTTCCACAAGTTTGCTACGATGGTGGCCTAGTTAAACGTTGTCTAAGTTGTCTTCTTTTCGTCTGATTCTTTATCTTATAAATTTGGGACGTTTAGTAAAGGAACCTTTTCGAGAGACATACAACAGTCTCTTCGCTCAGTAGAAGGACGCACTTCACAAGTATGAGTGAAGGCCACTCATTACTCTCCCCGTAAGTCCAGACCTGTGTCGGCGACACGTGCACCCCCTCGGGTGCCGTGAGGTCGAAGGAAAAGCCTTTCGTCTCCACGACGGCGGTCCCGGGGTAACGAGGACCGAAAAGAGGTCCGAAGTTTTGTCGGTCAAAGGCTCCCCGTAGACGACCACCACAGACGGTCGAGAGGTAGGTCACGTAGCACCACAGACACTGACTTTCGTTCAAGGGTGGTCTTCGGTAACGGGACACAGAGACACGTCTCAGACGACCGACTTTAAGTACGGTCGGGGTCCTTTCGAGACACTACGACCGTCCGTCGTTAGCGCTCGTTTCCTCTCGACGTTCCTGGGTTGGAATCGAACCCGGCGTCATCGTGAATTCCCGTTTTTATGTTTGGCTGTGTTTCACTAAGTACACTACTTACCCAGTGAGATAAGTCATTCGACCTTTTGTGTATGGTGCGTAGACCACCTCTTACGTTTACGTACGCTGTGTGTGTCTTCCGACGCACAATAGATCCGGTTCGTGCCGTAAAGGTGTCTCTATTCCTTCCTCTTCTTGGGTAACGAGCCTTGTCATCTACTTCGTCCTGTTACCCTCTGAACTACACAATTTGAGGGTAAGATGGAGATTAAATCCAATTAGTATTTTGGAAGTTTACTGGGGTGTCTTTGTCGGACCCTCTCGTCAAAGCAGGGGAGGTAAAATGTGTCGGACTCGAAGTTTCTAGAGTGGTCATCAGTCACCAGACCGCCGTGTCCTTGGGGGTAGAGAGTCTGAGGACCCGAGACTCAATGAAGTTTTGAGTAAAACAAGACTATCTAAAAATAACTTTTGGTAGACATACGTCATGGGCTCGAACCTCGTCCGTAGGAATACTCTACAACTTACTTTCCTTTTTTCTTTCCCTCTCTTGTTCTACAAGGTGGTAAAAACGAAAAGTTCACACACTGGAACTTTCACTTTCAGTGAGTCAGCACAGACTGAGAAACGTTGGGGTACCTGATATGTCAGGTACCTTAAGAGATCCGGTCTTATAACCTCACTGGATGAGGTACGGAAAGGGAAGAAGTCCCCTAGAAGGGTTAGGTCCCTAGCTTAGGTCCAGAGGACGTAACGTCCGCTTAAGAAATGGTTGACTCGCTAGTCCTTTCTAGAACTCGTCAACGTTTATTGGACGCCGGTGAGAGCCCATAGGACACTGTGTGTCCCTTGGTGTCCCTCCCACCTCGGTCTAGAACTAGACTGAGGTAGTCGTTGGTCTTACCCCTCCCTGTAGGTCCCCCAGTGGTCCGGGGAGACCGAAGGTCAATAAGTAAACATTTTGTCACCTGAATAGGTATTCCTGAGAACGTGGAGACTGTACCAAAATAAAATACTAACTCTCGAACTTTAATTAACATTTTTAGATTAATAACAACATTCTGGGGGTAGTAGAGACTAAAAAAAGTATCTACACCACTACTGATTTCTAGAATGGTAATATATTCTCTAACGGGGAAATCGTGGATTGTGAAGTGTCGACCCGTCCTAACGACGGAGAGGGAGGAAAAGACGAAACATTAAAGTACTGCAGGACCCAACACAAAGGAGGTTGACCCAATTGTGTGTTTCGTTGGGAGTGGTTCTGGTGAGACTAACGAAGGCAAACACTTAGTTCCGGGTAGAGACTAGAAATTCCTTAATGTCGTTATATGTGTCCTTTAAGATACCCTTATTTCAGACACAGACATTAGATCGAGGATCGGACACACATCGTTTACGATGATGACGACGACGACGATGATGATGATTATCATCATTATTATGATGATAATGACGGGGTTACGTGCCGTCTAGACGATGATTATGATGACGACGATAATGAGGACATTGATGACGACGACGACGGTGGTGATCCTTATGACCAAGTCGCGTACCGTTCCTGCTGACGATAATTGAAGATGACGGCAATGATGACGACGACAACTGGGTCACATACCGTTTATGACGATGACGATTATCATTATTATTATTGTTATTGTTGTCGTAGTCGTTGTTGTCTAAATCTCAAGTCATTCGTGTAAAATCCCGAAGGGACCCACCTGTAGCACCATTTCTTGGGTGGAGGATTACGTCCTCTGTATTCTTTGTGTTCAAGTCAGGGCCCCAACCCTTCTGGGGGACCTCCTCCGGTACCATTAGGTGAGGTCATAAGAACGGACCTCTTAAGGTACCTGTCTTTTCGGACCTCCCAATGTCAGGTATCCTAGTGTTTCTCAGTCTGAATCGTACGTGTGTACTGGTGATCGTACGTTCGTGTATAATTTACGGTCGGAAATACGATGAACGAAATATACGTAGTAGAGTGTATAAAAGGAAGTTGTCGAGAACCTCCCTCCATGGTAATAGTAGGGACGAAATGTCTACTTCCTTATCTCCATATTTTTCCACTTTTATGGACGAGTCTCAATGTGTCGTAGTCCACCGTCTCAACTCTAAGTTTGGGTTTCTCGGACTGAGGGTTCGAACAGGTGGATCGGAGGTTTCTGTGACTCGACGAATACTTATTTGTTCACTTACACCCGTTCCTGCCCCCTTCCCATTATGTGCCCAAATCTTCCGTGCGTCAGGACCCCAAACTTGCAGTCGGGACAATGAATGATCGATACTGGTTTCAGGTTCAGAGACAACGTCGTTTGAAACCTTCGTGAAGTTGAAATGATGTCAAAAACAAACTTCAGGGAAAGGTTTAGACGGAGAAGAGTCGATTTCCGTTCAGATGTTTGTACACACTTTACGGGTGGTTACAACTCATACAGGGACCCGGGATCCCTCTCTACGTGTTCACTTACCCTGTCTTAAGAACGGGAGGTTCTTGTGTTCGTACGAGTCCACACTTGTGCCTTTGTCGGTAAGTGGTCCGTGTACCCTGGACCTACGTCTGTACCTACGTCTCCTTCCCGACTAATTGTGAGTTCTGAGGTAGGAACCTAGTGTCGACGGAAGACCTTAATGTACCCAGGAAACCCGAATGTACTGTGACAACCCACTAAATAATATCTTAAATCTCGTTCTCTTAAAACTCTGGTAAGATTAGGTTAGAAAGTGAAGTGTCTACTCTTTTGACTCCGGGTCTCTCCACTTTCAGTATTCATCCTTCCCTGTCCTAGACCAAGGCTGGGTCTGAAGAGTTGAACGGATAGAACGATTCAAAGTCGTCAATACTCTACGGGGGTAGAAGGAGAGCAAATAGGAAGGAGGAGGTAAGTATGAGAGGTTGGAGTAAGTTGACCCACACTAGTACGTCCTGTCCCTGACTTATGGAGATTGTAAAGAGTCACCCTATGAACTTTAATTTATTTGTAATAAAAAACCTGAATAAAGGTCTTTAGAGAGGTCGTTCCTAGAAATAAATAGATCGACTTCACGGTTTCTGAGCCAATTGTAATTTTAGACGGAGTCTACTTAGAATAAACATTTTACATCATCTACCTTATTCAGGACTAGGTCCTAAACCCTTCGGGTCTAAGATTCCAGTCGAGACGGTCCTCCACCGGGTTCTGGTCTCCGTGTAATGAGTCGAGGGTCTTAGAGGTCGTCAAATCCTCTTTGGATTTGGTTTACCTTCGAGGTACTCCAATCCCTGAACCAGGTAAAATAACAGAGAGGTCCCAGGTCTCGGTAGGGTCCGCATACCATCCCTGAGTTGTGCATGAAGAAATTGTGCACCTGATAGGAGTTTCAGAGATCGAAAACCATTTGTCCTTAGGTATTTTAGTGAAGGTTTTAGATTGCAAGTAGAAAAAAAAAAAAAAGGAGAGAGTGGGATTGGGTCAGAGAATCGTTGTTGCCCTTTCTCAACGACCAAGACTTCGTCAAGAGTTCAACACACTGGACCGTCGACCCTCAATTAGAGACTTGAGTATAATAGTATAACCGTAGTGAGGGGGAGACGACAGTGAGGGGTCCGGAGGACGAGTTTTGGTGGGTAAGTCACGTCCCACGTTTAGGGTTTAAACTTTGACGTTCGGAAAGGAACGCAGAAGGTACACAGTCAACTAACGTGTGGTCTAATTTGTAAAAAATTTCGTTGATTAGTAGTGTTGGTAAAAAGATCATGGATGATACACAGTTCGTCTAAGTGCATGAGGAAGGACCAATTAGAAGAGGTGTTCGGACCTTCGTGGGGCAGAATGTTACTCTCTTACCTCCGAGTCTTTACAGTTACTTGAAGAGTTCTAGTATGTCTCTCGTTTCCGACAGTGGTTATACCCTGGAGTCAGAAGACATACTAAGGTTGGAAGATCCAAAATTTTAGACCAAATCTTCTTAGACCTTTCACAAGATTTTCCGAGTGTTCTTGTTGGGTCACTTTTTTCTTGTCTTACCGTAAATGTCTGGTAGGTCAAGAAAGAGGTGGGTGAAATCAAGGTGAGGATTTCGACTTTATTGAACAAAAGACAGTGAGGTCATAGGTCTCGACTGTGATTGTCAACCCTCAATCAGAGTTCTCTCAAGTTGAACCTTACTTTGAAAATCGGGTAAGTCAGATCGGCGTTGTAAAATTTGACATCGGGTCGTTCGAATTCTTCTAGTGGGTAAATTAATCCGTCTCAGTCGGAACAAAGATGGTTTAGGATTCGAAAAATAGACTTTCCCCCGTTATTGTGTACATATAATTCGACACTGATACTTCCGGTTCACTCTATTACAGAAGTCTCACGAGTCGGACCACCGAGTCGTCCTTTCTTAGGTGGACGGTTAGTCCTCTGTGCCCAAACTGGGGACCCAGTCCTTCCAGGGGACCTTCTCCTTTACCGGGTAAAGACGGTCCTTATAACGGTTGAGGTCATAAGAACGGACCCTTCAGGGTACCTGTCACCTTGGACCACCCGAAGTCAGTTACCTCAGTGATTTCTCAGTCCGTATTGAATCATTGATTTTTGTTTCACGAATCGCTCCAACCCCGGACCGGGAACCATTCAGGCCGTTTACCATCTACGGTGACTGGTACTAGGAGAGACTTGGACCCTGAGAAACAGACATTGACCCAGACCACTCCCGGGGATTGAGTATATAATCAATTCCTTTAGATCACTCGAGAACCTACATCGTGTTGAAACGACATAAACGAAGCATTTACGATCGAAGTTAGAAGGTCCCGACAGTCCATTTGCGAAAGTGCACAAAGATCTACTACAGGGTCCAGCTATTGTAGTTTCAGTCCAACTGTCGTAGACGGGGTCGGAGACTACTAATACCTACTAATACTGTGACCTCTTTCCTTTCTGTCCTTTTCAGTATTTTTAAACATAGGGGTATATTCAAAATGGAAGAGTGAGAAGAGAAGAACCGTAACGAACCTAAAGTCGTTTTGGGGTCACCAACGTTCCTTCCGAGACTTGACCTTTCCGTGTCTCCCTAACCGCAACAGACCGATCGTGGTCTATCAAACTACTTTCGAACTATTTTGAAACTATTTTCACGGTCTACCGGACTATTTTCTTCAGTCCACGACGGTGCATTTCCCGAGTACTACGTCCTCCCTCGACATACGTTCACTCAGTACTCGGATCTCTTGATAGCCAAAACGGGTGGTATACTCGAACCTAACGTCACTTCCTGTCGTCCGCGGGCCGGTGGTATCAGAGATAGTACAGGAGGGGAAAGATAGGGAAGACAGATTCGTGAGAAAGTCCTAGTGGGGACGGATGGGACACGGAAAATGGACCGAAGAAGGTCCAAGGGTTATAAGTTGGACAAAAAATTTCTGATGCGGTAGACCTCCTGACTCACCCTTTACCTCTTCCTGACTATCCAACACATCTGTTTATCTAATTTCTCAAACTGACACCTTTCTACCTTTCTTTTACTTACCGAGAACCTCTCTCAACCTAATTTCGACACAAGTAAAAATTACTTCACCACAAAAAAAGAGTCCACTTTCTCTGTCCTCGGGTAAATTTACAAAAACCTCTCCTCGGCCACTTCTCCTTTTCCGACTTCCCTGTCCCCGATTTAGTTATCGTGTTCCAGGGACTTTTCTCCCCTTCTCCAAGTCTCGAATCCCCGTCGGTGGTTCCTCTCTCGAGAGAAGGCACCGTTATCCTTCCCTCCTCCCTTTATCCCTCATTTCCACTCCGTGGGAGGCAGGTCTGTACGTGTCTGTGTGTGCCAGGTCCCAAGTCGTGTCAGAAGGAAGAGGGGAACGTGTCGACGCCGGAGGACGGTCTACGGTGGAGACCACGAGACTCACGGACTTAACGGGAGTCGTGTTAGACGTTTCATCCGTGGAGATTGGGGACAACATATTTACACGTGCAGTTCAGAGTCTCTCGTGTACTTTAACGGATTTCAATGTGTCGATTATAAGAATTACTTTCGTCACGACTCCCCGAAGGGACCACCGAGTCACCATTTCTTAGGACGGTCACGTCCTCTGCACCCAAGCTAGGGACTAGACCCTTCTGGGGCGCACGGTACCTTGGTACCTCGGGTACGTGGTGTTGATGACTCGCACACAGAATCTCGGGCCCTATGTGCTGATGACTTCTGACTGACGTACGGATCTCGGGTACGAGACGCTGTTCTGTTCGGTGGTGTTATTCTTCGAGTACGTGGCGTCGATCTCGTATCGGGGGCGAGAGGGGTCGATCTTTTTTTCGGGACGTCGTTACTTCTGGGTCGTGTCGGTTTTCAGCTGTTTATAAAAAAAAATTTATGACGACTATGGTTGTGTCAGGATCCATACACAATGTGAGGAAAGATTCAGGAAATATAAGTAATTGGATAAATTAGGATACTTCACCAATGATAATGATAGGACTAAATGTCTACTTATTCAATTCTGTGACCTTCTACTCCCCCACAAAACGGGATTCAGTTTGTTGAAATTTTTCGTGACTTGGGTCAGGTAGACGGAAGGTCCAGTCATCAGACCTGGTACAACTAATACCCTGTGTGTCTTTGCCCCTAATTTGCGTTTGGGAGAAAACAGACCGAGGGTTCCGGTATGAAAAGAGTAATACAGTTATGTACTCCGATTCATTTCCCGTTAGTCGGAAGAAGAAGAAGGAAAAAAAAGGTCAAACCGGTATTACACACCGAACGTTCCAGAATCAAAGGACTGGTCCGTAACTAACTTAGGTACGAGAACCGTAACTTTCGTGTCTCCGGATTGGTGACCTAACGGTCTTTAGTCGGAAATCTTAACTTACAAGACATAACTCTCGGTTAATCCTGAGGACTCCTGTTGATCTTCTGTGTGTTCACGGAGGTAGTCTGAAGGGGGTTAAAGAGTAACCGGTTTTGACCCACTATTCTTAGAAAGTTTAAGGGAGTATCGACCCCGACAGAGACACCACCGTCGTCTGCTCACCCCTTCCAACTTTGACCGTATGGAAATTGGTTCGGTTACAGACGGTGTTGGTACGGCCCTCTATCCACAAAATATATTCCGAAGTAAGTAAGTAAGTAAGTCATTTAGTAACTAATTGGTATTTAAGACGCGTCGTGACACGGTCTTGACCCGTATGTCTTCCCCCTCGAGGACCAAGAACGAAAAATTCCTAGAATTTCTGAGAGTTTGACTATGAATCTCACCTAGGTACTCATCTGAGTAGGTAGAGTAGGACACCGTCGTAGGATATCATTCGAAACACGTTTCCCACGACCTTTCCCCATTATGAGACAAACAGGTCCCCTCCCTCATTCTCTGTCCGAAGTGTTTCTTCGGTAGTGATAATTCTTTTTTTTTCAAACGGCCTACTTGTTCCCTTCACTCCCGAACCCTGAGTCTGACTCCCCCGTGCATACGTGTCAGTGCCTACGTCCCTCTTCCTACGTTTAAGATCTTCGAACCTTCCCACTTCATACCGAAGTCGTCTCTATGGTCGAAACCCCCGTCCCTCCCACATTCTACATCGACTTCTCCATCCGTCCTCGATCTAGTGCAGTGTTATCCATGACATATGGTGCATATCCTTAAATTAGAGATTAAGAATGATGGTGGGACCCTTCGAACAGATAAGGATGAAGGTTGAAGTCTATTCTTTTACGGGAGACAGGTACTGACTATTCTTGGTCCCGGTCCCAAACTTAGTCCGGTCGGACTTCGTTTGGGGTGTGAGGAAGGGGATGTGGTATTCTTTTCTCTGAAGATTTCGATAACGTGGGATAATACATTGGTTTTTATTTATTTATTTATTTTCGGAAAAAACGATGTCACCGTCACCGGTACAGTAAGGTCTTTGCTTCTAAACAAGAGAAATGTTTATTCCCCAGTCACATAAAAAAAGGGGACGAGTAATATTTCTGGACGAAGGATGGTCTTACTTATTACTCCGACATCGACAGACGTAAGTCGGTTTCCTTCTGCGTATTAACATAAAGAAGGGACTACCTTCTTCGTCGACACCGTGATTATTTTTACTGACGAAAAGTTAAGAAAGTTGTCTCATTTATTTTGAGGGAACACTAATTGTCGTTTAACCAAAGGATGTCTCAACAGTTTGGACTTCCCTACACTATTCCCCCCTCCTTCTTCTACCCCCTTGCGAACCAATCACACGAAAGAAACTCATGTACAAGGTTTCCATGAAACTCATCCTTTCTATGAAAATTGAAGAAAGTCCTTTAAGGGTTCGGACCGTTTTATTACCGTACCCCTTGTTTCCCCTTTTCCCCCAGAGTCAACAATTGTTGATATCAGAGATTGCGAAACTTTACACCCCTTGGTTGAGAAAGGAGTAAGTAAATAAGATGACTTAAAAATACTTCACGAAGGGTCATAAAATAGGTTATTGACTTATAAATGACTTACAGATGATACGGGTCCGTGTCACGGCGCGAAGGTCCCTTCTTTCCACTTCTTTTAGGTCAAGGACGGGAGTTCCTCAAGTGTCAGATTACTTTTCTCTCTACTAGTAACGATCCTAAGATCACTATTCTAGATGTATGACCTTTATTTTTATCACCTAAAAATATCAAAAAAAAAAAAAGACAGAGAACTGTTTATTCCATTTCTTCGACAACACGGAGGTCGAAGTACACTTTCTCAATGTTTGGTTCCGGTTACTTTCTAGTTAGTCTTTACTTCTATTATATCCAAACTTTACCATTGTCTTCCTTTGCACTAAGACACACATTTTATAACCACCCACTCTTGTCATATTAAACTCCTTCAATCCTCACTTACCCTACATCCTCTGGGTATCCCCGACACGTCCATGATGGTCCCGATCGTCAACCATAGTGGGGTCGAGGACCATGGTGGGGTCCAGATTTTCTTATTCCCTCCCTTAACTGATGTCCTTCCCTTTCTCAACACATCTCTTCTACTGGAACTCTCCTTATCACTGACTGTCAACTCTCAGTTTAGATCTGATTCCGCTGGCTTGTCCCTTTCACAGTCCCTTTATTTGTGGATTAGAGTAAGAGGAGGTAGGGTTCTGAAAAAAGTCAGAATGTCCAGTCCCTTCCGAAGAACATCACCTCTATCGTGAACTCGACCGAGAACTGTCTACTTACTCTTAAGCCGTACACTACTCGTCTCACTTTTTTTTAGAGTTCAGTCTTTTATATCAGTCTCCTTTTCATTTTTCAACCCTCCATCAGACTTTGGTGTAGGACTCTCTCTGGAAATAAAATACCCGTCTTCAAACTGAAAACATGGGTCTCGTGACCTCTCGTTAACTTATTAAAGTTTGGTACTAGTATAAACGTAAATAAATTTTTAAGGGAACCGACATCGTACCTTCTACCTAACGTCTTCCCATTTATAACCTGTTCTCTGTCCGACCATGTCATTTGTCGTCTATTCTCCATTCTCTGAAGGGACCACCAGGTCGCCAATTCGTCGACTGCAGGTTACGTCTCCTATACTCAAACTAGGGACCAGTCCCTTGATTCTGTCATCAGTGTATACCTACGCTCTCAACCCAGTATTTCTTCCGACTCACGGTTTCTTAGTTAGGAAAACTTGACACGACAACCTCTTCTGAGAACTCTCAGGGAACCTATCGTTCCTCTAGTTTGGTGAGTTAGGATTTCCTTTAGATGGGACTTATAAGTAGTCTTCCTGATTACGACTTCGATTTCGAGGTTATGAGACCGGAGGACTACACTTCTCGACTGAGTAACCTTTTCTGGGACTACGACCCTTTGTAACTCCGTCCTTCTCTTCCCCCACTGTCTCCTACTCTACCAACCTACCGTAGTGGCCGAGCTACCTGTACTCAAAATCGTTCGAGGTCCTCTACCACTTTCTGTCCCTTCGGACCATACGGCGTCAGGTACCCCAACGTTTCTCAGTCTCTGTTGACTCGTTGTTCTTGTTGTTTCCCGACTCTCGGACCTGGTTGTGGTTCGAGTACCTCTGTCTCTCTTCCCCTATCAAAACTTTATTTACTCCTTCATCTTCACTACCAACCAACTTGCCCTCTCCAGATACGTCGTTTCTCTCCGTATTTCTAACTGAGAGCCATATTCACCTACCGTACAAATGAACCCAATTTGTTTTCGTCTTGTCCAAACCCCCTCCGTTGTTCTACCGAAACCAGATTCTGTATGACAAAGTGCACGGACGTCCTGTGGATCCACCTCTTCGGGTTCCACTGAGTTCAGGTCCCCTCCCTCTCCCGGTCCGGGTTCCTCTCTGTCTCGGTACACTCGTGACACGACTAATCCGGTGTCTGTATTGTGTCCTTCTTGGACCTCTCGTACCTCTCTATCTTTCCTCCCCCGAGTGTCCGATCTACTGGAGGGTGAGAGTAGACACCCTACTTTTACATGTACGGAGGAAACGACCCAACGACACTGTAAATGTCCCCTCTATATACACTTTCACGGAACCCGTCTCGTCTCTGATTTACATAAACGTTTTCTTCTTTTTTTCCATGTTTACGACTCTTTAATCTAAAATATGACACAAGTCTCTTGTTTCGTTGTCGACGAAATGCGAATTACTTGTAGTGTTATACTAGAGACAAGAATGAAGGAACGACGAACCTGTCATTCCCTTCCCGTCGCTCCAGGGTCTCGACAAACATAGAGTGTAAGTGGATTCATAAACATTTTGTTGATCGTGTAGTATCCATAGGTGATTTACGTATTCATACCGACTAACTAACAGATCGTCCCTTTTGTTTGTCTTTTTTTATTTTTACTCTCGCTGGAGTTCGACTTATATCAGAGTTAATGGGGTCGTGAAGAGGTATTGACTATTTGGTGACCGAGAGACCCAGGACAGGGAGGGAGTGACCCCTGTGTACTAATTACAGGAAAGAGACGACCTCTCACCACCAGGCTTCTAATTACTTCAGTCTTAGGGAATCTCTATGAGCTCATTCTTTACCTCGTATAACAACAGAACAAAATTAATTAAACTTTTAATAGGATATAACAAGTTTACCGTTGACTGAGTAGTTTTCACCCACAAACCTTCACTATTTACCTTTCAGACTCCTAAAAGAGTAATTAATTAAACCGACACTTTCATTCGTGACCGGGTGTAAGGGTCACTTTATTTTTGTCTGGCTTTCCATTGGTTCTTCGACCCGATCGCACCTTACCGTAGTTAAGACGGGACTCCGGATCTGAGTGTGAAATTCGTCGGTTCTTTATTAAAATGTATACATTATACATTATGTACTAAAAGTCATAAAAGATTTAAAAAACGTTACACGTATACAGTAAAATGTTATGTCCGAATTAATTTTTTGTAATTTTATTTTTGTAAGTAGTATGTATATATCGTATATCTTATGTATAGAGTATACGTTATTCTTTTCATTATATCTCATTTAAGATGTAAACGAAAAGAGAAATATATACGAAAGTCTGAAAAACTTCAATTGTGAGGTGTCACACTAAACCAGGAAATAATACAAATGAAACAAATCTATTCGGTCCTCAGAAATGAGTATACGTTGTCTTTGACGTAAACTACCTATGTATGGTTTTACGTGACCTCCCTTCTTACATTGCCTTGAGTTGTAAAGTTTTCCTTTTGCTCCTTGGTCCGAATCTTTCTGGCCTTCTCCTTCGTTCGTCAAGGCCCTCAAACAGTCCTTGATGCGTGTCCGAGAAGGTCCTTGTGGACACTGTTAGTCGAGTTTTGGTGAGTACACTGGTTAATCCTTCCCTTCCGGACCAGTCGAGTCGTTTCCGGTACGAAGACGGACACCGATCTCCTCTCATCCCGTGAAACGATTGACAGGATCGGTCGGGCCTAAGTTTCCTGAAACTAGTGCGAGGTTTCACTTAGTATTAGGATCTGGGTTTCCTTTACCGTACCCATAACCTGTTTGTTTTTGTCTACGGGTAGTGTAAACATTATCAGGGGAGAGGATTAGGGTTAAAAAGTTCCAGATTAGATGTATTTTTGTTACTATTAAGTTTGGCTCGTGACGGGGTAACGACTTATCGAGACTAACAATCTTTTAGGAAGACTCCACAACTGAGGTGACGACAAAAGGGTATAGTCTCTCCTCAGTCCTACCACCAATTTGACTTTTGACAGAACAAACTCCTAGTCAACTCTTTTGACTCCCCTCTCCCCCTCAAACCTCCGTTGTCCTTCTGTGTCCCCACTTTACTCGACGGTAGTGATACGACGGTTTCCCGACCGACGGTACTTCGTTTTCTCACTCCCGATAAGAGAGAAAAGGACTTCTGGTGTCAATCTTGGTTCTCCGTCTTCAAGTCCCCTCCGTCTACATTAGAGTTGTTCACCAAAATTGAAAATCCTTGATCTTGACGGGGAGAGACCTTCTATCCTTCGGGTAACAGAGTTCTTCATCCGTTCCTCCTTCAGGTCGGGTCCGACCCCAGTCCAATATACTAAAGATTTCCTAAGAAACTTGGGATTCTAAGATACTAGGAAACAATAAACGTTTGGATCACTCAGGAAGACTTTCCGAAGGAGTGGAAAGTATCGATGAGTCAATATAGGTACGGAGTCCACCCGGAACGAAGAGGAAAAGTCAGTCAAAAAAACGTTTGGACACAAACACCTTCTTAAAGGGTACGTGCTCAGTAACACCTCTTACAACCCTAAGAGTTGACCCGTACCGTTCGTCCTCTCCTTTCCTTTTCATGTTTACCATTGAATCTTCATTCAGAATCTAAAGTCAAAGTCGAGATGGTGAATATATAACACCCTAGAACCCATTTAGTGACCCGAAACACTGAGTAAAATAAGTATACATTTTTCACCTACTACTATGTTGTTGTTATTATTATCGGACGGAATGTCTCGACTAAATTTTACTTTAATTTTCTGCAAATGAGGAACCTTCTTTTCAATACTGGTTGGATCTATCGTATAAATTTTCGTCTCTGTAATGAAACGGTTGTTTCCAGGCAGATCAGTTCCGATACCAAAAAGGACACCAGTATATACCTACACTCTCAACCTGACACTTCTTTCGACTCACGGCATCTTAACTACGAAAACTTGACACCACAACCTCTTCTGAGAACTCTCAGGGAACCTGACGTTCCTCTAGGTTGGTCAGGTAAGACTTCTAGTCAGGACCCTAAAGAAACCTTCCTTACTACGATTTCGACTTCGAGGTCATGAAACCTGTGGAGTACACTTCTCAACTGAGTAACCTTTTCTGAGACTACGACCCTCCCTAACCCCCGTCCTCCTCTTCCCCTACTGTCTCCTACTCTACCGACCTACCGTAGTGACTGAGCTACCTGTACTTAGACTCACTTGAGGCCCTCAACCACTACCTGTCCCTCCGGACCGTACGACGCTAAGTACCCCAACGTTTCTCAGTCTGTGCTGGCTCGCTGACTTGACTTGACTTACAACATGATCTAATAAATCTATGTAACAAAAGAAATTAGGAAGGTCGTCAGGGTACTACACATCTCAAGTAATAAGAATGAAGGGTCTACTCTTTTGACTCCAAATCTCACACATTTTGGAAAAGAATTTACAACCTCGATTTTACTTTTAGTTGTCCAGATTGAGGCATCCGACTCATGAAACATTACGGTCGGGTGCCAACAGTCTTACTGTATTTTATCGTGTATAGTGTGACTTGAATAATCTCCTAGACAATATCTTTTGGTTCCGAGTCTCCCCAAATTGATCAGACAGGTCTCAAACTCCTGTCCCCATCCCGTCATCTTTCCTTTTACGTTTATGCCTCACCTAGAGTTCCTTTCTTTTTCGAGTCCTGACACCGTCCCACCCTCTTCTAAGATCTTGTACCAAAAAGTGGACGCGACGTGCAACCTGACGACTTCCAGTGAAATTTGTCGTGACTACTGACCTAGGGTGGTGAGTTTTAAGACAAGTGAGTCAGATTATCCGTCAGACCCGTAGCCCTAAGTGTTTTCGTGGGGTCCTATAAAATTACACGTCGGTTACATTCTTGTTGACTAAATCCTGTTCTCGATAACCTTACACCTCCCTAACTCCGGTGAGGTCCGTATCCATCGTTTCTGGGACATACAGGACAAAAAGGAGTTAGTACGGTAGTAGAAACGTCCTACGAAGTACAAGGTCCGTATTGACACGGGAGTCGTGACTGTAGATTATCCGTCAGAGTCACCTTACCCTATGAGATGAGTCTCTTACTTATTGAACGTATGTTGAGGGTGGTCCATTATCACGAAGGTAATCTGTCTACCCCTTTGTTTCCGGGTCTTTAAAAGTCCTCGATTTACAGAGACCGAAACATGAAAGTTCAAGACAGATGGACGGTTTTATTATCCCTCAGACTCTTTATTTTTGCCCCGGAAAGGAGAGAGGAAGGAGGGAGGTTTCGTAACGGAACGGAGAATGACAAAATCGGGAAGACATCGGGGAGGTGGATGACCCCTTGTAGTCGGAGGGTTCTTCTCCTCTTTTCCCGACTTCGAAGAACTGACTTCACACCCGTCCTCACTCCTGGTTAACGGTAAAAACTCTTTGGGATATTGGGACATTTAACCCTAAGATCGAACCAGAGTCTCGGAGTGACATGATACTTAGACTCATTTAGTGAAGAACATCCCGGAAAAGAAGAGAACGACATTGTGCTTCTTCCACCTGGTCTTAGACGTCCAGTTTTTGATTTCATGAAACCACAGATCCATCTACTACATGTGGGTACCCCGTCCGAACTACGCCTGATACCCCTTCGTCGTTCGTATACGGAACAGACTTCCCCAGTCCTAAATAACTTGAGGTCGGTCAACAGTGGTGTATCCGTACATCCGAGTCTCCACACTCCAGACTAAACAATGATTTCTTTACGACGACGACGACGATTCAGCGAAGTCAGCACAGGCTGAGACGTTGGGGTATCTGCCGTCGGGTGGTCGGAGGGGGCAGGGACCCTAAGAGAGTCGTTCTTACGACCTCACCCAACGGTAAAGGAAGAGGTTACGTACCTTCACTTTTCACTTTCACTTCAGCGAGTCAGCACAGGCTGAGAATCGCTGGGGTGCCTGACGTCGGGTGGTCCGAGGAGGTAGGTACCCTAAGAAGTCCTTTACGATCCTTTAGAAATAAATACACGTTAGAGGACGAATTGGATTACAATCAGATTATCATCATCATCATCATTACGTATCTTTTGTCTTGTACTTACACCTAACTTAAATCGGGTGTCTGACGAAGAAACACTGGACTCCCAATCTATCAGACTTTCTGACAGTGCAAGACACATTGTTCCCCTGGACTGGGTTATAATGTCTTGTGTTTTTAACCGTAAAGACGTGATCAACTTTCAAACCAAATCCTTCATTTGGGTTTTCCGTAGGAGGAATAATAATTAAGGATTATGAAGCCGTACGTAAGTACAAACACTGGGAACCCTTTAATAAGAGGGAGGTTTTAGGCTGTTGACACAAAGTTTCTCTTCCTGGTGGACGAAATATCTCTTTGTCACGGGAGACGACCTTCTCATTTCGTCTTCCGGCAGACCGAGACTCCAGTAGATTATTGAACTTGCTAAACAAACAAAAGTGAACTCTATCTAAATTACTTCTTATTATTTATTTTTAGATTTACGTATAAATACCTACCGAACTACATACAATCCGTCTTTAACTCGAAAGTACATAGGTAAACCCTCATTAATGAGAATTAGATAATTTTTTTTTTTCAGGTCCTAATCTCTTTCCTTCTTTTGTAAACAATGTAGTTGACTGTCGTTAGACCTTACGTGTCTGTTCCTCTCCTTTAACCTCAGATCCAGAGGTCTGATACAAGACCTTTTAGTCTCGGAAATGTTATTACATAACGTTTAAATACCCAAAAGTATCAATGAAAGTGGCGTCGGCAAATTATTTAGGAGGGTTATTGAGAGGTTCCGGCCATAATAACAGGAGTAAACTGTCTATTCCTTTTACTTCGTGTCTCTAAGGCTCACTGGTCGACCTTTGAAAAAATAGTTAATTTCCTATCTTTGTTCGAATCCGATCAACTAATCGGGGAGATTCGGAGTTAACGGGATAAACATTTTGTACCTATTTTTATGGTAGGTATAAACGTTGTTTCTAATTTATGTTTTGTGCCGTTCCGTGACTTGTGTCACGAACAGGGTCTCAATCGGACCACGGGTCGCGATCGTTGAGTGACGTCACTAGTCTCCGTTCTAGTAAATAAATAAACAAAAACCGACACGATCCAGAACGACGACGATTCAGTGAAGTCAGCACAGACTGAGAATCGCTGGGGTACCTGACGTCGGATGGTCCGAGGAGGTAGGTACCCTAAAAGGTCCGTTCTCATGACCTCACCCCACGGTAACGGAAGAGACGTAACGACGGACGTCCGAAAGAGATCAAAGTCGCTCGTCCCCGAGGAAAGATCAACACCACGGGTCTGAAGAGTAACATCACCGAAAAGGACAGCACCTCGTGACCGAGATCTCGAATCCGAGTCGTCAACACCGTGTGTCCGAATCAACGAGACACCGTACACCCTAGAAGGATCTGGTCCCTAGCTTGGGCACAGGGGGGTGTAACTGTTCGTCTAAGAGAAACAAAAATTCTATTAAGTTTATCGGAAAAAAATCGAAAAAAACTCAAAAAAATTATCCTCCTTTAAACGAAATATTACAACACAACAAAGACGACATGTCGTTACGTTTTGTTAGTATTAATAAATATATATATATATAGGGGAGGGAGGACTCGGAGAGAGGGGAGGGGGGTGGGGTGGGAAGAGTTAGTAATGTCTCATGGTCCGACCCGAGGGACACAACATATCGTCAAAGGGTTCTGGATAGACAAAATGTGTCCACATCTCTTACCTCAACACCGTCTACCTAAGAATTAGTGACCTAGTGGTCCCTTCTGGGTCTAGAAAATTGACGATCAGGATACTGAAAGGGTGATGCAAAGGGTGATCCAAGACAGAACATGCCAGTTTTATCACCGGTGTCACGACGACCCTAGATATTGTGACCGGGGTTTGGGATTTTTGTCGGGTCTAAAAAAAAATTGTATTTACCGAAACAGTTGTCGATACTTCTAGAAATAAACGTAGTATTTCTATCTTATAAGATTCACTCCCCACAATACAAAGGACACTTAACAAGAGGATACAGGTTACTGACCAGACCATCTAAGGACTCGAGATGTAAACTTATCCTTATAATAATACAACCTGAAGGATCCACCACGATCGTTAATTCTTGGTTGGACGGTTACGTCCTCTGTATTCTCTACGGCCAAACTAGAGACCCAGTCCTTCTACGGGACCTCCTCCCGAACCGTTGGGTGACGTCATAAGAACAGACCTTTTAGGGTACCTGTGTCCTCGGACCACCCGATGTCAGGTACCCCAACGTCTCTGAGTCTGTGCTAACTTCGCTGACTCGTGTAATAATACAACTTTACTACTTGTAGCGAGTCAACACAGGTTGAGAAACGCTGGGGTACCTGATAGGTACCTTAAAAGGTCCAGTCTTACGACCTCACCCATCGGAAAGGGAAAAGGTCCCCTAGAAGGGTTGGGTCCCTAACTTGGGTCCAGAGGGTGTAACGTCCACCTAAGAAATGGTCAACTCGCTCTCCCTTTCGGGTAATAGTACAACCTACTATGGTACCTCTACAGTTGTAACTGGTCACACAAGACCTTTTCGAGGGTCCTCGACGGAGGTATCACCTCCTCTTTTTGTTCCGGGACTCAGGAACCTGAAACCGAAAGAGAGGACTTGGAGGTAGGAGGACTACGAAGTCTAGAAAGGGCCAGTATCTCTTTAGAAGACTTCACACAGGGAGTCGTCTCGTGTTCCCCATACACAGTTAAGAAACGCTGGGGTACCTGACGTCAGATGTTCCGAGGAGACAGGTACCCTAAGAGGTCCGTTCTTGTGACCCTACCCAACGGTAAGGGAGGAGGACCCCTAGAAGGGTTGGCGTACCTAGCTTGGACATAAAGGACGTAAAGTCCGTCTAAGAAAAATGGCGACTCGGTGACCCTTTCGGGTTTGTGTTCCCTTAACCGTTGTTTTTAGGAATCACGCCCTGTTTCTACAAAGAGTTTTCGGGTATGACCCCGTTTAAGTAAAAGTAACAAATAATACTACATTTTACATTCGTTATTCTCATTCTCCCTTTTTTAGTGGGTTTCTATTGGTGTTGATTCTTCTGAAGATAAAAAAGGAAGACAAATCATAAGATAGAAAAAAAATCCATGTATTTTAGTGTGGTTTAGGACGAAAAAGTGAATGGTTATAAGTTTTCTTGATAAAGAAATTGTAAACATATTCAAGAAGTAATATTAGTATATAACTTAACACATTAATAATAAGATAATAAAAATAATCAGATATAATATGTGTTATGTATACGGTAGTGAATGGATAAGTAAGAGAATAGTAACCGGTGAAGGTTAAAAACTGTGACAAGACCATGATACCATCTTCAGGTATGTCCTGTGTCTAAACCCCCTTATTTCCCTCTTTATAATACGAGTCAGCTTTCCTTCCTCCAACCGCAACCCACCTCTCATTCTCTCGACTGTTTTTCTTTACCTCCTTCACTGTATCTGAATTTCTAGACGTCGACAAGGGCACATCTACAAGGGTCACTCCCTTCGCTTACACGTCAGCCCGTATGTTACTATTGTGTAGGAGGAACCTCTACTCAGGGTGTGATTACTGGTCGATCCCTGGAGCCCTTTCATTGCGGAGGCTCGGAGTGTCATACCGACATTCTTAGTGTTACTTGACCATCTATGCTCCCAATATATTTTACTCTATTACACGTTTCCCGAGTCACGGTACGGAGCAAGAGTCGTACACGGGTTGTCTCCGGTCAACACGGTCTCTCAGAGTACCTCTGAGTCTCGGTGATCAGGAACATTCAAGAGGGAATATTGTACCCCCGACCTTCGGGCTGTTGATACGAAAATGTCTCGTGGACTAGGGGCTCACACAATCAAACGGTCCCGACGGTATTGTCTCTTAACGTCTGCATTGTTTTCTCCATATAGAAGAGTGTCAGGACCTCCGACCTCCGGACTCTAATTCTCTCCGGACAGAGTCTCACACTTCTTTTCCCTAGGGGAGGATGTGACAACCGCACTTACATTTGACCACGTCAGTGATACCTTTTGTGATACCACCAGGAAAATTTTTGAATTTCATCTTAAAGGTACACTAGATCCTTAGGGTGAGGACCTGTATATAGGTCTTTTCTACTTCTGAGATTAAACTTTTCTATGAACACGGGGTTATAAGTAACATCGTGATAAATACTATCGGTTCTGCACCGTCGTTGTGTTCACAAGTATTTATCTACTTACCTATTCCTTTTATACTGTATCTTTATATAAGTGTGTGTGTTACCTTATAATGAGTCGGTATTTTTTCTTACTTTATTACGGTAAACACCTTTATACCCACCTGGATCTCTACTAAAATGGTTCACTTCATTTAGTCTCTTTTTGTTTATATATTATAGTGAATGTACACCTTAGATTTTTCATCATGTTTACTTAAATAAACGTTTTGTCTTTGTCCGAGTGTCTTTATCTTTGGTGTGAATACTGATGGCTTCCCCTTCCCCAACCCCCCCCCCATATTTAATCCTCATGTCCTAATTGTTCATACGTAATGGTATATATTTTGTCTATTTGTTACTCCTAAACGACATATCGTGTCCCTTGATATAAGTCATAGAATATTATTGGATATTACCTTTTCTTAACTCTTTTTCTTATATATATATATAGATATATATATATGTGTGTACTGACTCACGATTGATACACGTGTACTGACTTTGATTGTGTTATAAACGGATAACATTTAGTTGGTATGAAGTTATTTCTTTTCCCTATTGGGAGAGAGGAACCGAACGTCAACCGGTGGAAGAGGGGCACAGAAGTGTACTAGAAGGAAGTCACACACAGAATTAAAAAAGGATATTTTTCTGTAGTCAGTGTAACAAATTCAAGGTGGGTATTGAATTTATAGAGAAATCACTGGAATAGACGATAGTGAGTGTAAGATGACTCCCAATCCTGACGTTATATACTTAACCTCCGTCCCCTAAGTGTCAAGTCGGAGATTGGGTCTTACACCCAATCTTTGTGTTCATCATAAACTTTCTGTCTTCTCTTCGTTTACTGTAAAAGAACCGGAAACCAACCGTATTCTAAAGAGGTTACAGACGTCTCAGGTTCTTAGAAGAACTTTTAGTGGGTAAAAGACGACATCTGTCGGGTCTAGTAATCGTCATCCAAGGATGTCAAAGACGTGGTGACGATAGAACTTGTGACCGTCACCAAAGAGATTGGAAATAAGGAGATGTAGAAGATTATCGAAATCTCCGTAGATTAAAGGGTATGTTTAAGTAAAGATAAACTCTACGGATGTCACTAGAAACTAAATAACTGACTTAGAACTTCCGATGTCATTGATAATAAAATTTACCCCACCCTACCAACCACTCATGTCAAAGTTCCTTTGGTAATTTTTCTTCTGTCACCGTTCAGTCTGTACTTATCTAGTACCTCTTTAACTTCTGTCCTATAAACCTTAAGTAAGATACCAGATCCTGTAATATCTAAAAAGAGTGACTTTGTAGGGATTATCGTCTTTCGTATTCGGGGGTACCTAAGACTGTCGTTAACGATGTTCATTCTTTTAAGAAACTTTAGAAATTTTGAGTAGGGTTAAAAAGTACACATAATATTATACAAGTAAACAAAATTACATTTTATTATAAAATTTAATAGTTGGTAGTTTATTTTACTTGTAAGATCTCACTACGATGTAAATAGGGCACAAAACTTATGACAGGTCTGGACCAGTGATTGGTGTGTGTCGAACTCTCGTGTCGGGTTCCGTTATACCTTAGTGACTCACCAAGATTCCTTGTTTCATTTTATTTCGTTAACGAAAACTTACTAGAGACACGACGGCACACCTCCGACCCTCCTCCGTTCGTACCCTCTTCCCTCTATACAATTTTCGACAACATTGTTAGGTTCATTTATACTATTCTGTGGTTTTATTCCGAGACCTCGGTTCCATGGATTCTCTCGAACACGTCCAGTGACAGTGGAGACTGAAGTCGTCTTTTGAATGTTCGTCTAGTTTTGTACACTGTCGGTTCCAGGAAGGGTTAGGTTTCCATAACCCTAAAGAAGGACGAAGAGAAATGGAGCACGAGTGGAGAATTAGGTAATAATTAAACGTATCAAATAAAGTACGTTTCCAGTCGGAGTGAATTTCTCCTGAAAACAACGATCAAATGATTATTCTGCTTTTAGACAACTGAAGAAACAAAATTTCGACTTCTCCTTCAAGATCTAGATTCTTTTTAACTAGAAAACTATCTCCACAGATCATTAAAGGTTAAGATTAAACTGTATATCTTATACGGTATGTATGGATCGTATATCCTCCACGAGTTATTTATGGACATCTCAATGGTTCACTTACTTATTTACTGTTCAAGGTTACGTAAGTGTGCGTAGAATATTGTTCAGAAGGGAATACGATCAACACATGGAATGCAATAGAACCGTGAAGTAGGATGTCAAATTCCGGAACAAGTATATATACAACAAGGGAGACGAATGTTACAGAGAACGGAGAATTAGGTAGACCTTTTACAAACGAGTGAACAGTGTTGAGTCGAATTTATAGTGTAACGGTTTCTTCTCTTATCTATACATTCAACTTGTGTGTGTAAATCTCAGTATGTCTGGAACCAAGTTTAGGTCCGAAATTCTATATATATCACTCTCTCACAGGGTTTTTAGTAAAGAGTATTTGAAAACCAAAGAATTTAATATTCATTTTACTCTTTCTTTTTAGTAAAACGGTCTAGGTCGGTAGTCAAAGGTACCGACACTTGGTATCAAGATGTCCGTCGGGTTGGATCATTGTCATGGTTCGGAGTACAGATGAAAACGACTTACAGAGTTTGAAGACGGGTGCACCTTTGTACCGGTATCCGACCTATCGTTTATATAGACTACTGTGATTTAGAGTCGGTATATGATTTTCGTGGTCTAGAAGTTGAGGTAGAAGTTAAACTGAAGCCAGTTTGTACAAGGACTACGAAGACGCGGTGATGCGGACCTCCTAGCGTACGAAACCCAACTGGCTCCGACCAGTCACGAGGAGTCTTTTGAACTTTTGACGGTAATAAGTATACACCAGTAAGTCCCTAGGTACATCTTAAGTACTGTTCTGGTATCCCTTAGTTAACTTTTACATCTTGAGAAAGAAGAAGGTGGTTTAGGTGTGGAAGCGGAATGTAGACTCAGGTGGACTTACTGGGTCGTTTGTCCCGAGTACCACACAAAATAGGTCAGTTGGAGACCCAAAAACCCGAGTGTCCATACGGATCGACGTTGGAAATGAGAGTTCGAACAAAAGGTATTTTTTTGGGACTTCATGAATTCAACATGAAACCAGCAATGTGTAGGTCTCCGGATTAGTTTTACTTTACATAAATCTTCCGTCCTTTAGTAACCGTCGACCCTTATTTGAAGTTTCACTATGGTTTGGGTAATTATACGTTGAACTGAAAGTGTAACGTTTGGATCGTAGTAATAGTAGGAAGTGTTGTTTTATTCGAAACTCTGAACGATCTAAAGGCGGGACTCCGTTCAAAGGATTTGAGAGAATCAAAGTCAAAAGAGTAACATTTAACACTCATTATTAAGGGTAACACTCTGGAGTCATGTCATATCATTGTTTGGACCGTGTGTCCTCTACAAATCAGTTGTCACAGACATTAATACGGAGGTTTTTGAGAAAGCAAGTACCCTACACAAAGGAAAGAGTCATGGTACTTATGTCTTAAAGGAGTGGATAACTGACCCATTTTATTATGGTTTCAGTGTCCTGACAATCCCGAATTCATCTATTCTGTGTATTCTAAATGTTAGAGTAGTGTTAAGATTAAACGTAATAGGATTTTAACTTGTACGAAGGTGATCTCAGACACTCACAAAGTACATACAGAAACCCTTCCTACCCACTTATTGTACAAAACCCACGGATGGTGTCGGGTCCGTACATATTACGCGAAAACTATGTAATAGAGGAACCTAGATGGGGGTCTGAGATATTCCTCTTTAACTTAGGGGTAGTGTTCTACTCTTATATCTACGATCACTTTTCGACTCCTTGAGTGGTCCACACTACGGTACAAGAAACGTAGTAAGACGTCGTATTGACTCCGGTTTCGTCTACAAGGTATTCACAGTTTCTTCCGAGGGTGTCTACTACTCTGGGGAGGAGACTCCGGTTTACAAGTGATTTCAAGTCGTGAACCCTCGTAGGACCCCGGTTTAATGGAACCGAGAAAGCGAGTGAGATTGAAACCTATGTAAGAATTGGTGAGACACGGAGTCAAAGTTAGTTAACGTTTTACCTTTAGTGTTATCGTAGACGGAATATAATCACAAAAAACTCTTATTTACGTCATCACAAACATCTAATAAAACGTATCACGGGTCGCGTATTATTTAAGAGTAAATTACGGAGAGGGTTTATCTATCCAGAGTCTCGGGAAACTCATCGTGACGGCCTTACTGAGTTCTTCGGTGGGTAGTTCGACACCATCCAGACCCGGAACCCTCGGACGTCTGTGAACCTATCACAACGACCATCCTTCGTCCCGGGTAAAGGTCGACATTGTCGGAGTGTCAACTGTTTCCCTACCACAAGTAAAGGAAGTTTTCAAAAAACCGAGAGAAAGGTTCCGAAATCCCGTTGACGACAAAGTTATCCTTTGAGAACTTCGGCACTCAGTTGTCAGCGAGTAGGACCCTCCACTAAGTGTGCGGTCTCACACGCCAGGTGTTTACCACACCCCCACCATGGAGACCCCCTCTCTAACTGCACGGGGGTTTACTCAACAAACACTAGTGTCCGACGAGTACTCGTCTGTACTTTTGTCTACGTGGTTAATTAAAGAACAGTACAGGAGAGGTGTGAGGAAGTCCTCCCCGTGTTTACAACGAGTCTTTCTACAGTTTGAACCTGTACTCTTGTCAGTAAGGGGGTGGAGCGTCAGGAAATGTTTTACTCCCGATCAATTTCTCAGTCTTACTCCTTACTCTCTAAACCTAGCAAGGTTCTAAATACAATAAGTAAAACTCCATTCTCCCCACTTAAGGACTCTTTGGCTGGCCTCTTCCTGAAACTTCGACTTCCGTTAAAGTCACCCCACTCTCAAAACGGGGATCAAAAATATGAACTATTATTTTTGAATTTTTTTTTTTTGGTTAATTGGGTAATGAATAGACAGTCAAAGAAGGTTATCTGACACGAGTGGGTTCCCCAGGATTAGAATCTAAGCCCTCACCCTCAGGACACAACCGGTACACAGTTATTTGGACTTAGACTTAGACTCTGTTCAAGATCTGTTCAATGAATTGAAGGGTCTCGGAGTCCAAAAGAAGAAGGGTCCAAAGAAGAAGGGTCCCGGAAGAGACATTATACCTCTGAGTCTTATTATGTTTGGACCATCTCGACAATTCTTGTAAGTAACTAGATTATGTCAAGAAGAGTTTTACCCTAGGTGCCTGGTCTTGAGGAGATAGTTGACGATGGTCAGGAACCAGTCCATGAACGTTTTTCACTTGTATTAAAAAACCCTTGGTGATGTCGTTAATGTGTAATGTCGATATCAAAATAATATAAGTCGCTGTCATAGTCGAGTATCATCTATTTTCAAACTTTTCGTTTGACCAGGAAGTAGTGTTACTCTCGATAATTGTCAATTTATCAATTTACATCTATATAAATTCGTAGAGGAAAATTTTTATGTATAACAAAATAATATTCATAGAAGGAAAATAAAAAAGAAACACCAACAAAAACTCGAAATACCTACCCATCATACCAAAGTTAAAGTCCCTAAAATTTCTCTAAAATTTATAAATAATAATTTTTACCCACAGTATCTGAATTCTTGTGATTAATTTCTTGAATCATTTGTATTCCTAAAACCTAAACTAAGATTCTACCACGTTCTCTCAACCCCAAGATTCACCCTTGGGACCCTCGTACCACTCCCCCCCGAAGACACTTTAGGGTAAGAAGTTGTCACACCAAGTGCCATCTGAGAGGAGGAACCAAGACGACAACCTTTTCGGAACAACTACTCGAGAACTAACTGTCGGCAGGAAGGGTGGAATATCACGTAAGGTGTTCCATCTCCTACTCAAAACGAATTTTAGTTGAGTAAATTATAACCTGTTCTTGTTTATAGCCCGGTGATATTGACAGTATTTTCACTAAGAAAACTTTAGACGGTCAAGTGTCCGTAAATTCCACGAGAACTACCAGAAGTATTTTTCTCTCTGCTTACTGTGGTAACAACAACAAGTCTGTGATTTAGAATAGACTGAGAGACACTGGGGTACCTGACGTCGTGTGGTCCGAGGAGACAGGAAGTGATAAAGGGTCTCAAACGAGCTTAAGTACAGGTAACTCAGTCAATACGATAGATTGGTAGAGTAGGAGACGGAAGGGGAAGAAAAAACGGAAGTCAGAAAGAGTCGTAGTCCCAGAAAAGGTTACTGTCGTATTACATCGTCTTTCTTGTTTTTGAAACCTTAGTCCGAATTGACCCAAACTAAAAATTGAGACGGTGGATCACTGGTCGTTCAATGGATTAGAGACCTGGAGTCGACGGAGTGATCATTTTACCCCTAATATTAGGATTGATACATCCCAGAAACACTCTTAGTCGTCACCATAAACGTCATACGAGGATTGTATCTTATAAAGTTATTAACAATCCCAGATAGCGGGGGCAAAAAGGTACTTTTTTGAAGACACTTATTTGATTAAAGTCAAGTCAAGTCAGCGAGTCAGTACAAGTTGAGAAACGCTGGGGTACCTGACGTCGTACGTCCAAAGGGACAGGTGGTAGAGGGCTTCGAACGAGTCTGAGTACAGGTGACTCAGTCACTACGGTAGGTTGGTAGAGCAGGAGGTAACAGGGGAAGAGGACGACGGAAGGCAGAAAGAGTCGTAGCCCCAGAAAAGATTAGTCGACCGAGTAGTGTAGTCCACCGGTTTCATAACCTCGAAGTCTCTACCGGTGTTTAAAACATGATAAGGAGAGTTACTCTCCACCTCAAATTAAACGGAGGGAAGTTAGTCTCGACCCGAGTAAAGAATGAACTGATATCTTACATCGTCTCAGTACAAGATCCTGAATATTTTGCTCCAACATTCTTTATAACGTCAAAAGTGGACCCGGAGAATTTTTTAAAAGTCACGGTAGACGATACATTTCACTTGCAGCGAGTCAGTAGAGGTTGAGAAGCGTTGGGGGTACCTGATATGTCAGGTACCTTAAGAGGTCCGGTCTTATGACCTCACCCATTTGAAAAGGAACAAGTCCCCTAGAAGGGTTGGGTCGATAGGACGTAACGTCCACCTAAGAAATGGTCGGTTCGGTGTTCCCTTCGGGTTCTTATGACCTTATCCATCGGATAGGGAAGAGGTCTCCTGGAAGGGTTGGGTCCTTAATTTGACCCTAGAGGACGTAACGTCCGTCTAAGAAAGAGTTGACTCGACAGTCCCTTCGGCAGACGATACGACCATAGACTGACGAGATACAAGAGGTACGACACTCCTTCGGGTTCGGTCTTTTCGTCTCCTCCGTCACCTCCTCTCTACGGGGTAGTAAGAGGGCGGCCTGGTGAGTAGGGTAGGGTCCACTTCACTTCTTACTCACTTCTCCAGAAGTCTACTGGGGTTGCGGTTGGCGGTAGAGACTACTATTGGTGCACTTTCCGACACACTCTTGGTGGGTCGATTCCGATAGTTTACGTCCGAAGATTCTCTTTTAGGACATAATAACAAAATCGGTGATGTAAAGTCCCACCACACAATTCGTCGTCATCTATCGGTCTTGTAAGACGATCTCATATTAAAGACCAGAAAGACGTGGAATGATTGAATAGTCAGTCACTAACCACCAAACAGTTATCAAATCGAAAGTAATCAGTCAGATGTTAGGACATGACCGGTTCCAATTCCATAAGTTCCAACGACAAGTGTGTACCCGTCGGGACAAAGAAAAATATCACTAGACACTCGAAAGCAGAGGAAGAGGAGACACTCCACTCACCGACAAGGAACCACCCCTCCCGACGAACGGAACGAATAGAATGGACACTAAAACGACCATTCATTTCTCCTCAGATAAACCAACTGGTTTTTTCAAACAAACCCAAGGTTTGTTTGAAAAAACCGGTTGGATTATTAACTCAGATAAAAGAGGTCAGGTCTAGACTATAAAAGTAACGGAAGAAAAACTGAGTTGACCAAGTTTTGGTTATCACCCCTCACAACCCGGACCGTAACGTCTCCCCGGGGTTCGAGAAATTGTCATGACTGTAAGTCTTCTCATTTACTAATCCATGATTCGTCCGAGGGTTGAACGGGATATGAAAATGACTGTACCTTAAGAACGAGTACAACGATTATTACATAAATTATAGGAGTTTCAATCTTTGTTCGATTTCGTGAATATTAGTAACAACCGTTCAACGACCAAAAGAGAACTGTGTAAACTACCAAACGAATGTAATGAAGAGAGTTTCTAGTTCTGTTTAAAGTCGGTTTCGGTTCGATTATTGTTTTGGGACCTCTTACGGTAGTATAGGACATATACTGAGTTGGTACTAAAGATTAAAGGAACTGGGGACCCTTCGACTGTCACACATAGACGAAATATCGTAAACAACCCGGAAACAACAACAACAACAACAAAATTAAAACCAATGACAACACAACTAAGGTCAATAGGAACGTCGAGTTCTGTACCTATCTCCTGTAAGATAATTCCACTGTTTATGTCACAAAGGGTGGAGAAGGGGTACTAATAAAATTGAGTAAATATGGAGTAGGGAGTTCAGTAAGTAAGTCGTACGGAAATAACCCTCGGAGACTTAGTCCTGGACAAGATCCAGGACCTGTATGTTGATATTTATTTCGTGAAAGTCTGGGAACGGAGTATTCGTCATGTAACTCGCTACCTCGTGTCCTCGTCCGTTGACCTTACGATAACATCCGCTAGGTTTCTTCTTTATGTATCCTAAGACTCCTTCCTTTCGTCTCCAAGGTTCCTGTATTAAAAGACTATTGACAGAAGTAACTTGTAAGTTTGCGTTTTAAACTGTTTTGAAATACAGAATCGAATACCCACTTACAACGGTAACGTAAACCATAAGGAGGTAACGGAATAATTATTTTAGAATTCGTTTTCTTAACGACCCCGATCTTTTACTTAGAGATCATTATACACGATTACAACTTAACGTTATATGCAATAGAATCAATTCGAGGTGGTGGAGGGACACTTCCCCGGATAACAGAGACAAAATATCTTCTCCTCCGACTCTGAAACTGTCCAATTTATTAAACGAATTCCAGTGTGTCGACCATTCTCCATCTCTGTTCCATATTCCTATCCAGACACATTCAGGTCAAAGTAGGAGAGTGATGGTATAACGTGTTATCCTTTTGTAGATCTCTTTAGTGTGAGTGGGAATTATACAACAATTAACGCCTGTACAAGGAAATTGTAAACTATACTTACAAAGACTCTTTACTCCAACATAGACATATAATTAAACATTTAGTTCTAAGACAAGTCTTTAGGATGAACTTCACCTAATTTGGTTTTTGGATCCCCACCCCTAATAACCGATTTGGTGTCTTTCCTCTCCTTACTCAGACTGGTGTTATTACTGACGTCGGTGTCTAAGTTTGGAGTAGTCACGACAGAGAGAGACAAGGAGTGGGGGTACCCTACTGTAGTACAAAAGACTAATCGTAAGATCCACCACGTAAGTGTAAGATCGTCGAGGTACCGGTCTCCAACTTCCCGATGAAGGGGTCTCGTACAAACTTTTTCGAGGTCTATTCCTGAGGATGACTAAGTCAAACCCAACAAGACTGGTTCTCCTACCTTATACATCTAACCAAGACGAACATTGACTGTACCTATCAGTAACTACTCGATCTAGTTCTTTTTTTCAAGTAAATATCTCACGTTTAGTGAAAATGTTCCTCGAGATCCTGGCCAGTGGTCCTTGGTTCTATTATCGTTCCTTCTTTTTATTTTACGATAAACCAATAGTCGGAGTCCCTGTTTCGTTCACTTTACCTTTGTTAATTTAATTAGTACTCTTGTGGTATTTATGTTTGTATTGGTGTTCCTGTATCGGTAATTTCATCTGAAGTCTGAAATTTATAAATCTGATCGTCCTTTTTTTTCGGAACTTTTACTGGATTTTACAGGTTGTTATACTTTCGGAAATCCATTTGAGATCAAATATAACAGACAACTACAATACGTTTTTATACAATTGTGTCTTAAAACTTATTATCTCTGTTTGGATATGTGTTTACAACTCTCTCGGTAAAAAATATTCTGGGGTTTTTACCTTTGTTAAGTTTACGGATAGTTGACTTCTTACTCATTTGTTTACTTATGTTACCTTACACGGACACACGATCAGTTCTTGGGACCTCACCCTACGGTGCAGGAGAAGGTCCCCTAGGAGGGTTGGGTCTCCAGCTTGGGTGAAGAGGACAGAGAACGTAAGCGTCCTCCCAAGAAATGGTGATCGTGGTGGACCCTTCGGGTACACTACTTTATGATAAACTGTTATCTTTTATTATTTCATGACTAAGTACGATGTTGTTCTTACTTGGATCTTTTGTAATACGATTTACTTTCTTCAGTCAATGTTTCGTGGTGTACAACGTGGTAGGGTATATACACTTAGGTATATATACTTTATGGTTCTTATCTGTTTACGCATCTTTGACTTTCATCCGAGCACCATCAGTTCCCGATGAAGGGTCCACCACGTCCTCATTTCTTAGGTAGACGTTATGTCCTCTGTGTCCTCTGCACCCAAGTTAGGGACCCAGTCCTTCTAGGGGATCTTATTCTTTACCGTCGGGTGAGGGTTATAAGAACGAACCTCTTAGGGAACCTGTCTCCTCGGAACACCCGATGTTAGGTATCCTAGCGTTTCTCGACCTGTGTCGACTCTTGTGTGTGTGTGTGTGTGTGTGTGTGTGTGTGAGTGTGTGTGTGTGTGTACGTCCCAACCCTTCTCCTCGTTTACCATTCATTAACGACGACCTACACCCCAAAGAAAAACTCTACTTCTTTTACGGGATTTTAATCTATCACCATATTGGTGTTCGTTTTCTTACTTTAAACAGGGAATAAAATGTAGTGAGTGTTTTTAATTGAGTTTTACCTAATTTCTCAATTCGTATTCTGGAGTTTGACGTCTTGAGGATCTCCTTTTGTATCTCTTTTAAGGACCGTCGTTAAAGGACTGTACTGTGACTTTCGCGTTTATTGTTTCCGTTTTTATCTATTCGACCTGATATAGTTTACTTTTCAGAGACGGGTTATTTTCTTTACTAGTTGTTTTATTTTTAAATATTCTAATTGTTCACGACCCCTGGATACTAATGTCGATTATTATGACATATAAAAAGAATGGTGTTTTTTTCTTTATCGTCGAAAAACTACCTCATCTTCCCAATGACACCACTATTAATAAAACGGTATTACATAGTTTTGTAGTTCAACATGTGGAACATGTTATAACAAATAGTTAATATAGAGTTACTTCACCTTTTTTATTTTTTCATTCTTAGGAATGACCTAGAATTTTCGATTTATATGTATTTATTTTAGTCACTACTACCAATGTGTAAGACACCGAAACTGTTTTTGTGGAATTTCTCACTTAAAATAACATATGTTTTATACAGAGTCATTCTAATAGAAATTTTATATCATTTTGAGAATAACCTTTTTGTTACTGTTTTTTATTACCCCTCTTACAATTACCAGATTATTGTGACTCTGTTTTCGTCCACTACGATCACAGAGGGAAGGGTAAAGAAGGACTTCGGGATCGAAAGTTACACTACCGTAAACTCACCTCGGACACCCTCCACTAATCCAAATATAACCCAGGACTCCCACCTTGGAAGTAATACCCTAACTTTTGACTTCACTTTCACTTCAGTGAGTCAGTACAAGTTGAGAAGTCCTTGGACACCCGACATCGGGTGGTCCGAGGAGACAGGTACTCCTAAGAGGTCCGTTCTTATGACCTCACCCAACGATAAAGGAAGAGGTCCCCGAGAAGGGCTGGGTCCCTAGTTTGGGTCCAGAGGGCGTAACGTCCGTCTGAGAAATAGGAGACTCGGTAGTCCCTTCGGTAGTACCCTAATCACAGAAATATTTTCCCCAAAGGGTTCACCGCGATCACCATTTCTTAGGTAGACGATTACGTCCTCTACCCCCAAACCAGAGACCAAGTCCTTCTAGGGGACCTCCTCCCGTATCGTTGAGTAAGGTCATAAGAACAGACCTCTTAGGGTGCCTGTCTCCTCGGAGCGCCCGATCCAGCGTTTCTCAGACTACGTTGAATCGTGTGTACGTGTGGAAATATTCTTCTCCTTCTTCGAGGTAGAGGAAGAGGTCCTCGTACGTGACTCCTTTCCGGCACATTCCTGTGTCACTGTTTTACCGAGAGACGTTCGGTCTATCATTGGGAATGATCCGTGGAGCTAGAACCTAAAGAGTCGGAGGTCTTGACGCTCTTTATTTAAAGACAACAAATTGATAGGTCAAAGAGCATAAAACAATATCGTAGGGTTCGTCTGATTTTGTCGTCTTATGTTTTAAGTTATGTTGGCATTGATATATTCTGTTTACATGTCTTGTCTTTTGTGTACCCCTTTTCTATACAAACGAGATAAGATTCACTATGAAAAAAGTGTAAAAAGATAGAAAAGATCCTACAGAACAATTTTTTTTGAGTAAACTCGAGGTTCACGAGTGTCCGGTTGCAAATAACTCGTAAATGAGGTACGGTCCTAGGTACTAAAATCAGCCAGAAATATTGTTAGAATACTCCGTCCTTGATATTTAAGGAGGTGTCAACTGGAAGAGATAGGTACACAAAGTGTAGACGTCTAAGTTGGTTGGAGTTTATTTTTTATTGACTTTTTTAAAAGTCTTTAAAGATTTTACGTTTTGAACTTAAACGACGTGAGTGTTGATAAATGTATTGTAAATGTAACATAAACGTTAATAAATGTAAGAAACATAATCCGTAATATTCAGTAAATCTCTATTAAATTTGGTATAACCTCCTATATGTATTTAAGACCCGAAGGACCCACCGAGTCTGACATTTCTTAGACGGACGTCCCACCCTCTGGGTCCAAGTTATGCACCCAATCCTTCTAGGGGACCTCCTCCCGTTCCGTTGGGTGAGGTCATAAGAACGGACCTCTTAGGGTACCTGTCTCCTCGGACCGCCCGATGTCAGGTATCGCATCGTTTCTCAGTCTGTTCTGACTTCACTGAATTGTGTGTGTCTTATCACGATAGAAAGGAAGAGGGAGTACCTTTTCCTGAAAATTCCACAACGTTATTTACCTAACAGGTTAAATAAGTTCTTCGTAGAACGTAGTCCAACGGAGACTGACTCCCGAAGAAGGAGTTGGACGAGGTCGAGTAGAAGTGCAGAGTCGTCGATCGTGGACGTAGGGAACGTAACGAGTTCGTCTTTTGAATCCTCAATAAGAACAACGGAGGGAGAAGTAGAGTGGGTGTCGGGTAGACAGTGGTTTAGGACAACTAATATGAAGGTTTTATAAGAGTCAAAGTAGACGAAGAGAGACAACGGTGACGAGCACAGGTTTGTTGATAATCTAGAGTAGACCTAGGGACTAGAGGGGGTGAAAGTGTTATGAGAGGGGTTTTATGTGTGTGTGTGCGTGTGTGTGTGTGTGTGTGTGTGTGTGTGTTAGGTAATTGGTGGGTAATGGGTTTCACCAGAAAATCTTTTTGTACGTTCTAGTATAGTGAAAGGATGAATTTTGGGTATTTACCAAAAAGATAACAGGAGTCTTATAATAATTTTTAGAAGGGACTGTGAAGGTGTCGGGAGGACACTAGACCGGAGATCGATGGAGAACCGAGGTAGAGTGTGGTAAGAGGTACAATAAGTAGTGTAACGTTGGAGTTGTCTGTCGAAAGGTACAGACTGACAAGGTCCCGAAGGTAGTCGATGATTGGATCTTACAAGAGGGACGTGACGGGTGGGAGAAGGGACTAGGATCAAACCGGGCAAGGATAAGTAGGAAGTTCACGGTCGAATTTACAGTGTAAAAGTCTCTTCAGAAGGTACTAAAGGGTTATATATAGTCGAGAGAGACCTCCGGTTCCTATAAAAAAACGTTTTTTTTTTAGATTGAGATTAACTAAGTCAATTTATTCGTCAAAAAGAGTCTATTTTTAAAATTTACTTAGACAACTGGAGACATTGTATCTTCAGATCGTAACCAGAAGAAAGTCCGTGTCACCTAGGTCGTGAGTTTATAGTCTTGACCCAAGTTAAGGTAGAGAAGTAAGTTAGAATTTAAGTTGTTTATAAATAACGGAATATTCATGGTCCGTGACATGATCCACGACCTTACATAGTTAATATTTTTAGGAACACAAGTACCTCGACAGAAACATCGTTTCGTTCTATGTGTTCTTGTTATTTCTATGATTTATTCATTTCAAATGGTTTATAATCTTTTACATCGATTATACTTTTTATATGTATTCCGTTTCATTATCATGTCTCCTTCCTTTAGTCTGAACGTTGAAATTTATCCCATCAGTACCATTTGGGGACCCAGAGGGTCCACCCCGATCACCACTTCTTTGGACGGACGGTTACGTCCTCTACATTTTTTGTACCCAAGTTAGGGACCCATCCTTTCTAGGGGGTCTCCTCCCGTACCTTTAGGTGGGGTTATAAGAACGGACCTCTTAGGGTACCTGTCTTCTCGGACTGTCCGACCCCAGGTATCCCAACTTTTCTCAGTCTGTGCTGACTCCGCCGAATCGTACGTACGTGTCATTTGGGAATACTCTTTCACTGAAAACTCGTATCAAAATTTCCTTCACTCCTTTCTTCGGTGTATTTATAGACTCAATCTTCTTGGCGGTCCGACTTCCTTACCGGTCATTTTTTCGTGGGATGTTGTCACACAGACGGTGGATCTCCTGGTCGTTCCCTCGTTCACTTCGACCTCACCCAATCCCTTCTCCCCTCTTCCAGTATCGATTGTCCTTAGAGTAGGACCCCTCAAAGTGGTCGGTGACCTCTCAAAACTCATTTCTTCAATTTTTAGAATGAAGATTTTCTTAGTCAGACACAACTCATATCTAAAGTTCCCCCTCTCGTTCTTATCTTCGTTCCTTCGACCAATCTACGACAACGTCAGTAGGTTTCCTCTTACTAAAACCGAACCAGGTATCATTTTCATCCCTTTTACCACTCTTCTCCGACTTAAGACCTGTGGAGGTTGTACTCCACCCTGTCTCCGGGTCCTATTTCTGAAGTAAAGGGTCGGAGGGAACTTTAATCCGTTTCAGTAAATTAAGATTTAAAACCGAGTACCTTGTATTCGTCTTCCTCCACCCGTTGAATAGTTTCCCTTCTCCACGCGAGAGGTTAAACGGGGAAGGGAGACGGAACGACCGACTGTAAGGTGATATTCGACCATCGACGGAACCCACGATGGCACAACCTAATGGGGTTCTTCCCTTTATAGAATCCTTCGGTGACTCCCTTGTCGCCTCCTCACCGGCGTAGTCGGTACCAGACGGTTGCGTACCGAACCATGTACTCTTTCTTTCTGTGAAGACGTCATAAATTCGGAAAAATGAGATACAGAGACGTCCTCTACAGTTTACAGATAGTATGGATTGTATTACCGGTATGCAAGAAATAGGGTGTTCAAGGTTACACTAAAATAGGACGTTATTCAGATCCAGTTGGGTTCCTCTATAAAACTACCGTCTTTAATACAGAAAATCTTCATGGATTTTTCTTCAGGATTCACAAGTATAGAATGAAAAGTAGTACTTGATAAGTTAAGTATTTTATGAATCGTAATTAAATAAATTAAGAACTCTATCGTGATACTCAACTCATAGTAAGAGATCACACTAGTGGTCGCTCACACCTAGCATAAAATTAGTAGAAACATAGGTGTAGGGGACATAGAAGTCAAGTCCCGGACCGTAGGTTTCCATAAATCATCTATAGACTAATTCAATTAAATATTTACGAACTTATGTACTCTTTATGTCAAGGACATTAAAGTTCTATGAAATTTTTTCTAAGTTTCGACAATTCACTAAACGAGATCCAGTGTGTCAAGTATTGTTCACTTCTGTCTCTCGATACGGGAGACTCAACTGTGAACCGAAGTCTAAAATGAGTTTCTCCCCTTCGTCCTCTTTCTACCACTTTTCCCCTTTCTTTCACCTCTCTTTTATTTCTTTCTCCCTTCTATTTCCCATGATTCGTCTCTGGGAGAGGAAACGACCCTATATAACAGACTACCCATCTTCTGTCTACAAGTTTCCTTAAAGAAGTAAAGGTCCAGGACCCTACCTCGTGACGTTATGTCATTTTAGTGTAATTTTCGGGTCGGAGAGAGACTCCGGTCGCATGTCCCGTCCGGAAACTCGAGGGTCGACAGACTTGAGGTCTCGTAGACGGTCAGTGAAAGGGAGACCGCGTAAGGACTGGGTCTATGAGAGAGACCCGTTGTCTAAGAAGACATTCATTTCTAGTAAATTCTTTTGGTCTGATCGTTTCGTAATCGACGAACACAAACGGTTCTTGTCCTTACTCACAAAAAAAAGGGAATTTAGTAAGAACACACTAAAATTCGAAAGAACGAACGTGTTAGACTTCCCCTTAGTAGTCTGGGGTCTAAAACACAAATTTCGGAAGCTATCGAAATCTCTGTCGAAATCTCCGACAGACAGGATGAGTAAATCGGTCCTCCTGTACCCGTCCCGGTATACTAGAGTCTATATTATATCTAACACTATCAGTAGAGTTCGACGTTGACTATCGTTTCCCGGTACCACTGGTCCTTAGTGTGTCTAGAGGAGGAGCCCGTCCGTGGTTTCGCGACCAGGGACCAATGAAAGAGTTGACGTGGAGTGTTCGTTTGATCATAGGTACACTTCCTCGTTGAGAAAACTTGTGTCCGGATGTCGTCTACAATACCAGTTTTGGTCTGTGGCACACAAACGTCGTGTCGGTATCGGTTCTTGTTGGCAACGGACTCCGTCGTATTGTAAACAATTCATGGATAGTACACAGACCCGATTCGGAAAGGAGAAGGTAATAGAAATAAAGTAAAACAAAGTATAATAAAGTAGGAAGGTCATCGGGAGGTTCCATCCCTAGGAATGGGTGGTAATGTCTACTACTTTGTCTGTGAGTCTCTCCTGTTCCTGAAAAGTTTACGTGATGTGGTCATTTACGTTTCGGTCTTAGGGGAGGACAAGTGAAAAGTGAGGGCGTAAGTGACAAGTAAGATCGTTTGTAGTGGAAAAGGTAAGTCTCTTAGATGGATTCGAGACTTCAATCCTGTTCGACACTCGTCTATTTTATTTTTATTTCTACTTTAGGGACGTCGTCCTCATACTCCCGCCCACACACAGACAAACATGAGAGGACCCTTCGTGAAGTCTACTGTCACGACAGAAGGGTCCCGTACCCGTTAGATGAGAGACCCGGTCCTCCCTTCCACATCCGGTGTTCCCGTTCCCCCTTTTCCTCGGGGACGAGACCCTGATCACTCCACATTGGTACGTGGGGTCCGTAGTCTCAGAAGGTTGTAGGGGTCGAGGAAAATACGGTCCAGGTTTAATTCCGACTTTTTAGGATCACCAGTATCAGATAAAAGTTTCCGAATCAGTCTAGTCAGTCTTCTTACGAGGTCTTAGAAGTGATTACACCACTCGAGACAAAGGTTCTGTACCCCGAATCTACGGTTCTTAGAATGATTTATAGTAGACCCGACGAATTGTCTCCTTTTAGTGTCGTTCAAGTTCCACAGACACTGACACTACCTTTACTCGAAACCACTCGTACTTTAATTTAGTTTATTTTCGCACCTTTTGGGAAGGACGGAGTTTACTTTTGGTGTCTTTTACATATACTTATTGAGGAACTACAGGTCAAAAAAAGATTCATTTAGGAAAGTTTCCCAATCTTATCAATTCCTGTCGTACACCGGAAGACTTGTGTAGGAGGGTATATTTGTTAATTGTGTTATAAACATGAAAGTTTAATTAAAAATGATAGTGGACCCAACTCTCCTAGGGGACCTCTTCCTTTACCGTTTGGTGAGGTCATAAGAACGGACCTTTTAGGATACCTACCTCTTCGGACCGTCCGATATCAGGTACCACAACGTTTCTCAGTCTGTACTGACTCGTCGAAATTTTTTTTAGCACATATTTGACTAAAAAATTTTCTCCCGGAACCAAAAGAATGTTTGTACTATCTGATACTAGACACTGTGCCTCTGTATGTGTTTTGTGTGACACCTTTTAGCAGTTTGTGAAACTGAAGAGTTGAGTCATACTTATTTTTCTACCATTGTATTATAAAAACGACTATGACTGATCATCGTCCGGATAAAATAATATAATACGTCTCAAGACTCTACCTATTACTTTAAGAGTAGGATTCTTTACGGGATCAGACTCCGTCCTGTAATTTTCGATACAGTTGGTCCCATTTATATCTATCTCTAGACGAGTCTAATTAAGTCTTTTGTAAACAACTTGTATATAGTTGATATGTGTGTGCTCCTTAACATGGTCACCCTGTTTTACAGTTTCACCTTGTTCAGTTTAAGGGTGTAGGGGGTCTCGAGTGTCAGTCCGTTTCCTTTACTTCACCGTCCGTAGATTAAGTTCAACGGGTAAAAGAGTTTAGAGACTTTAGTCCAACGTAGAATGTTAACTGTTGTACATTAAACCTCTTCCTTTACCGTCGGGTGAGGTCATGATAACGGACCTTTTAGGGTACCTGCCTCCTCGGACCATCCGATGTCAGGTACCCCAGCGTTTCTCAGTCTGTGCTGACTCGCTGAGGTGAGGTGAGGTGTTACATTAACCGTTACGAAAAAGTAAGAATTACCGTGTATTTTATTCCTTTATTGAGTGATAAGCAATATTACTTCAATTCTAAACTACTTTACACCAGTAATGACATATTTAGTCTTGTATTACGATTTTATTTCTCCAGATTTTAAGGAAAAGTTTACATTTATATGGTGGGAAGGGACGACGACGATTCAGTGAAGTCAGCACAAGCTGAGACACGTTGGGGTATCTGTCGTCGGGTGGTCCAAGGGGGCAGGGACCATAAGAGGTCCGTTGTTGTGACCTCACCCAACGGTAAAGGAAGAGGTTACGTACTTTCACTTTTCACTTCAGAGGGTCAACACAGGTTGGGATACCACTGGGGTACCTGACGTCGGAAGGTCCGAGAAGGTAGGTCTTCTCATAAATATCAACTCCTTAAATTCAGGATTACCCATGTATTTTTATTCATTCCATCCTTATTAATGTGTTTTCGTGAACATTTAGTAAAAACAAGTATAATTATTTCGTTACTTTTGAGTGACGATAAATGATTAATTATTACTACATATATGTGTTAAGTAAAGGTAAATGAAATAGAGGGACTGTAAAAAGTCCTAGGGGAGAAAACCAGTGTTATTCTACCAACATGTAACGAAATGTGTGGACATCTATTATAAGTGTGATTCTTGTCAAAATAAAAGGTCTTAAACCAGAAGGTAGGTGTATAAGTTAAAACAGAAGTTGAAAGTCGTACCAAAGGGTCTCTACTTCACGTTACATCCACGAATACTATTTTTTACTTGTTGTTTATTTTGAAAAGACCCCTCCTGTACAAAAGTCATAAGAGTCGACTCATATAGACTATGCACATAGAGTTAGTTGTTTGGAAGGTTAACCATTAAAGGAGCGGGAGTACGGGACGTATGTGGGTCCCGAAGTCGGTGTGGTCCAATAACGTTTAGGGGTCTACACGGAACGGGACAAACACGGAAGAACAGAAACGAGAACGAAAAAGGAAAACGGACGTTATGTGAGAAGGACAGAGAGATGAACTTTTTGAGTACGAGCTGAAAGTTTTAGGTCCAGATTGTCACGACAGAATCGGACCTGAAGAGGTCCTTTTTTTCTGTACTCTGGTCTTGAACTTCTCCCATTAAATTGTCTCGCGGTTTCCAATATTTACTCCTGACCTTTCTCAAATTACTACTTCTTCAGTTTCTATCATCTTTTCAAACAATAACGAAACTAGGAAAGACACCCGTTCAACCCGAGGTAGGACGTCCCTAGCAAACTCTTAGACGTGTTCTATATGAAGTCTTAATAATGAACACCCTACCTTGTCTCCCCGTAGTTTAGGACAAGGGGTAGGAATATCCTACAATTGTAGGAACGAAAGAGTCTGACACGGTACGTAGTCTCTTCAGGACCATGTCTTTTACTCTATGATTTATTAGACATCACGATAGTCTAATATGGACTTACTACGAACAATGGAACCGTTGTCGACCTGTTTTTCCACCCGTTTCTCGTACTCCGGTACTTCTTCTCCAGAACGAAAGGGTTGTACATGTCTTAAACAGAAAGGGGTAGTCTGAAGGTCTCATGGTCCGTGTCCGGAGACAGAGCACCGTAAACAAGACAATAAAGGATTACTTGTCAAAGATATAACCCATACTTGAAGAATAGTCACGACTGTTCTACATATGTCTGTGATTGGTCGTATTTGGTATATCTGAATCGGGAGACGGGGGCTAACTTAGTTTCGTGTGTACAATAAAACAAAATGAATTTAAAAAAAGAGAACCCATAAAATAGAAGATCAAAATAACTCTATATTAACTGTATGTTGTGACAATTTCTACATATTGAAGTACTAAACTGAGAGAGTCAGAACAGAGAGAAACGTAGGCATATCTGACATCGGTCGGTCCGAGGAGACAGGTACACTAGAAAGTCCGTTCTCATAACCTGTTCCAACAGTAAAGGATGAGTTCTAAACTGAGTATATGTAGTATTTTAATGGTCTCATTCAAATCTCTTGTTGGTAGTAGAGTATCTCTATGTTTTAATCTTTTTCTGTACTTTTTATAAAGGAACACTACTCTTGAGTGTCCTAAATGAGAGAATTGAAAGTATATAATTGCCTTGTAATTGTGTCCTCACAATGAATATGCACAGTACAACAGGTAATGTAGGGATCATGATAAGTAGAATATTGACGTTCAAATATGGAGAAGTGATAGAAATAAGTTTAGGGGGTGAGGGAGTGGTGGAGGGACGGAGACCATTGGTACTTAGACTAGAGAAGATACTCAAATTTCGTGTGTAAAAGAAAATAAAAAATTAATCAATTGAATAAAATTAACCTCCTATTAATGAAATGTTATAACACCACCACAAACGGCATGTAGTTGTACTTAGCCGGTGTCCATATGTACACAGGGGGGAGTAGGACTTGGGGGAAGGGCGGAGAGAGGGGTAGGGTAAGGAGACCCAACAGGGTCTCGTGGTCGAGACCCACAGGTCGAAGTACGTAGCTTGAACGTAACAAGTAGATAAAATGTGTACTATTACATGTACAAAATTACGATAAGAAAATTTAGTAGGGTGGGAATGGAAGAGGGTGACTCAGGCTTTCAGACAAGAAATGCAGACACAGAGGAAACGACGGAACGTACATCCTAATAGCCACGGTAGAAAGATTTAAGGTATATATACGCAATTATATGTCATAAACAGAAAGAGAAAGACTGAATGAAGTGAGACATATTATTTATTCGAAGTCAAAGTAGGTGGAGTAGTCTTGACTGCGTGTACGAAAAATATCCACTCATTATCAGGTAATACATATACATGGCGTCGAAGGAATAGGTAAGAAGACGGTCACTTGTAGATCCAACGAAGGTACTGGATGGATAACTTTTGTCACGACGTTACTTTAAACCCTATATACACAGAGAAAGTCAAGACCAGAGGAGTCCCTTGTACGGGTCGTTACCGTAACGACCCAACATACCGTTAAGATAAGGGTCGAAAATTTCCTTAGAGGTGTGACAAGAGGTATCACGGACATGGTTAAACGTAAGGGTCGTTGTCACATTCTCCCAAGGGAAAAGAGGTGTGGGAGCGGTCGTAAATAACAAACATCCGAAAAATACTACCGGTAAGACTGGTCACACTCTACTATCGAGTAACACCAAAACTAAACATAAAGAGGTTATTGCTCACTACATTTTGTGTGTAAACTTTAATTACCCTTTACAATACCACCAACCAGAGAGTTCGTCAACTGTACTGACGAGTCTTTTCTGCAATACTACATCACCCTTTTTTCAGTCCACCTGACTTTTGTTTCAGTCGTCTCCGTTTTGACTACTGACCCTTTTCCTTAGTAAAACTGTCTTCATAGTCAATGTAAAGTACCCTAAAAAAAAAGACTTCTTTATACTGTACACAGTACACTAAGAATTCTTTGTTTTGCGTAGTTGGTGAGTTATTTATTAGAAATTATTCAAAGTCACTTAAGTAGGACGACTTTAGATCGAAATTAGAGTAATCGAGCGACGGTACTGGGGGTCTGAGTGATTCGTACTCTTGATTACAAGAATATTACTGTGGATTTTGAGATGTTTTGCACCAGCATAAAGATCAAACCGAAGAGGTTTGTGAGAGGGCAAACGAGTCAAAGGACGTACGACCGGAGATGCTCCGTGTGAGGGTGGACCTCAGAAACGTGACCAACAAAGAAAGTGGACTTCGGAAAGAGGACTGTAGTTCCCCCGTGGAGGGAGTCGAAACGTTCTGAGACGAGTTTGCGGTGGAAAGATTATTTCGGATGGGTGTCGGGGGAGATTAGGACGGCATGAGACGGTGAGACTTGAAAACTCGGAGAATAGGACGAGAGGTAAAAGGGAAAAAAGTATCGTAAGTTAGTGCAGATTGTTTATATGTTAATTAACAAATAACAAATAAAGGAAAGGGAGAGACGATCCTACACTCAAGGGGGTTCTATCCCTTGAAACAGAAACAATGAGTAACAGTATAGGGTTCGTCAGACTTGTCACGGTCTGCATATTATCCACGAGTGATTTGTGAAATAACCGAACTTGACTTATAGAACTTCAAGACCTCTATTATACGAAGGAGTACGTCTTTTTTTCAGTAACTACTTTAAGAGGTTTGAAACTGAGATGTGAGTGATTCACGATCCGTACCTATTGGATCTGTACTAGAGATAGGATTTTTTCCAGGGTCCGATGACACCTGTGTCCATGTCAGTGTCTGTGAGGGTCCGGTCTCTCTACCGTGGGACTGTGTTCATACGTGTAACCGACATCCCAACGTCTCTTCCCCTACAAACATATACTCACCAGTCCTTCTACAATTCACTCCTCTGTTGTGATTTCGACTGAAAAGTGTATCTTTACCTCGATGGTACTACTAATTCCCTACCTGTAACCTGACCTGAAACACGTGTCCTTAAGATAGTGTGCACTCAATATCTTTACTGTCAGTCACATCTACAACTAGAAGTTGTCAGGAAATCCTAGTTGTGTCCCATTTGATAAAAGGAGTCAAGTAGAAGACGGAGGGGAGTAAGGGGGGATTTTCATATCTGATATTTATTTATCAGTCTGACATCTTGAAGTACATAGAGAGGGAGTCATTACTTTTCCCTGAAACCCTTAGACAAATCCAAATATTAAAAGGGGAAGAGCTAACCCAAAACACGAAAACCAGTCCTAGTATTAAGTTAATGATATACATAAAGAGTAAATTTTATAGGTAACTAATACACAAATGTTTCAAAAAACAAAGGTTAATTTTGTCTTGAGACCGGAATAAGAAAGGTGAATTAAGTGGGTCGGTAAGTTGTTAAAAATTCACGAACGATACATGTCCGTAACACGATCTACAGTCCCTCTTCTTCTGGTCTTCGTAAAAGGGAAGGGAATTCTTCTAAAATTATGGTCCTGGTCGTTTACACTTCTTTTCTATTTCTTGTGACTTCGGAGTATACAACACACTCTCTTCCTAAATCCCGTTACTAGTGTCTGACGTCCAGTCTACATCGGGTGGGTTCACAAACAAACCAAGTTGTCACAACCCAAAAAAAGAAAGAAACTTTTTTTGTTTTGTTTTGTTTTGTTTTGGACTTAACGAAAAGTGTTTAATTAGAACTAAAGACCGACCAGAATTTTCTTTTTAGTCTAGACTGTTAAGGTTCGGTCTCGAAGTTTTCCCGTTGTCTTCCGGTCTCAAGTCCGTCCCGGTCGGGGAAGTGTCCCTCACCACTTCGTTCCCTTCCTCCCTCTCTTCGTCTCACGGGGACTCTTACACCTACCCGACCCTTACTCCCTTCTCTACGTCTAAAATTTTTTACCTCCAGTACAAAACAGTCACCAGGTCACTTGATACATATTTGGATATACTTGAGATTGTGACGGGTACTGTTACAAATTATTTACAGACACTCTACTCATTCTTGTACTAGTTTCTTAAAATAGGATATTCTCTAATTAAGTATCCAGTAAAATGTTTACTTCTTCGTCCTCAGACCTTTCCGACTTAGTAAACAGACATCACCAAGGGTCTAACATAGTTTCCGATCTCCTTTGTCTCCCCTTCACGTCGTACCTTGCCTGTCTCCCGTAGACGACAAAATGGATGGGTCGCAGGTGAAGAGGAGAGAGACCTATACCCTGGGAATAAAACCAACCCCTCGGTGCTAAAGAGGATAAGGTACACTCCGACCACTTTGACTCAGATAGACCGAAGACCTTACCGTACACTGGGTTCGGACCGGTCGGTGTGACCTCAACGACTCTTTTTCCGTATCAAAAAGGTGTCCCCTGACAACTCTTCTTTTCTACGTCAAGACTTACTACGATAATCATGGCTTGGACTCTGTCGAAGGAACCACCGGGTCTACTATTTCTTAGACGGACGTTACGTCCTCTGGACCCAAGCTAGGGGCCCAGTCTTTCTAGGGGACCTCCTCCTTTTCCGGAGAGTGAGGTCATAGGAACCGGTCCTTTAGGGAACCTGTCTCCTCGGACTACCCGAAGTCAGGTACCCCAGCGTTTCTCAAACAGTGCTGACTTGTTGATTGTAAAACTCTATCGTACTATGTTACTTTTCTACTATTCGATATAAAGGACCTATTTAACGAAGTAATAAAATTTGGAATCAATGGTGTAGACATTTACCTTTATTGGCAAAGGAATGGAGTTTCCCGACACTTCTTTCTCGCGTACATTTTACGGACCGTGTGTCATCCTCGAGTAATCACGACCGTAGAAAAGAAAAGGAAGGCTTATTACAGTCTACCTACATTGTGACGACATTAATTTCACATTCTTCACGCAACCGTCTGAAAGGAATGTTGTATAACCCTTGTCGAAAAAGTCATCGATGGAATACACTAAAGTCCCTTAACCCCTCCCCTTTATTTTATTTTACGTCGGACGAAAGGACCTTATTAAGTTCGGTATAGATTACGAACGGTTCACATCGGATATTAAGATACAGACGTAAGTAGATAATAGAGTGGAGATAAATCTATTTCACCAAAAGGAGGGGTGATTGACGGGTAAAATAAAAATTTTACTCTCGAGAAAACTTAGGTACCGTTAGTAAATCGACTGTCAAACCTAGTATTACATTATTATTGTAATCACTTGTCAACATACTGTGAAGGGCGAAAATTTCGTGAAATGTTTAGACTCGATTAATCGTACCTATAATTGTACGGTCGAGAAAAAAACACCTAATTATAACGGTAATATGAGACGACAAAGTTATTTTTTACGTCACTAGAAAAAAGTGGTCTTTACTCCCTTTTCCTTTACTTATTCGACGGAGAGGTTACCTGAGTCTGTGTTACATCGTCTCTATACTCTGTCTGTGAAGTAATTGACTTTCAAGTCCTCCTAAATGTCCATACCATGGAAGATTAAGACAAAATCCTAGTTGTTTCCCTTATCTCATATAATTACCCCCCCGTCTTTTAAACATTTGGGTTCTGTCCAAAGGTCGGAAGTCTTATGTGAAAGATGAATAAAGGTCCGGTTTTGTGGATTTTCTTCTTATTTAACACTAAATAAGAATTTGGTTTACTCCTTTTATAGTTAAGTGTATTATAACGTTTTATGGGATAAGAAAGACAACATTTACCCTTACATTGTTTCATTCACATCTCGCTCTTTCTGAACCGAACCTTAGGGTCGAGACCATGAGTCGATACATTGACATAGACTTAGAACCAAAGGAGTGGAGATTTCACTTTCACTAGTATGAATAAAGCGTCCTAAGGATACTCCAGATTTTTACTAGAACGGAATGTGTGAATCCCCAAATTATCCAACAGTACAATCGAAACCAAGTGAGAGACAGACGTTGAGTGGAAGGAGGGAAAGGGGTAGATTTTAATGAAACTGTAAGTAAGTCAAATATCCTTTCGTCTCTCAGCACTATTTAATTTTACAAGAAAGGATATAAGTAAATTGTATAAAAATTTGTTTATTAATTTAAAATTTCCCTGGTCCTTATTTATACTCAAGTAAAATTACCCTTTTTAGATTTGTACTAATGAACTTTCGAACAGAAAATGTATGATACTTTTACATCTCTATAGAGTCAATATAAACTAGTAAAGTAGGGCACGACAAAAGAGAGAGAAAGAGAGAGAGAGAAAAAAAAACCCCCCCCCGTACGATACTCCGGAGATCCTGTAATTAAGGGACTGGTTCCTAGCTTGGATCTGGGAGGCGTCACTTTCTCGTCTCAGGATTGGTGACCCGGTGGTCCCATAAGGGGGTCTCACACAAGAAACATACTTTAATCATTTTTCACTACGTTTCTCCACAGTGTCACCCTTCCAACGAACCCTGTCAGAATGGACAGTTCCGAAGGAACCCGGTTGAAGTTACAGACTGAATAGAAGAGTTACACGTCTCACCAGTCTGGGCTCTTCGACTGAGTGTGATGATCCTTCCGAACGTTCTAACTACACCGGTGGTCAGACCCAATAACAAGGAAGGTGACTCGTTAAATATCTGACGACGTGCAGATATTTAGAGTATAGTCGTATTAGTTAGGTTAGAGAACAAAGATACGCTTCTAGTAAGTGTTTTAGACTCTCCTCTCAATTTATACAAAAGTTACATTACCAAGACATGATAATCAGTACCGGAACACACTGGTAAATGAGTTGTCTTTTGTTTACGAACATGTGGAAACGGAAAATAACGAATTTTTTTACTATGTTTATTGTTTATTTAAGAGTAACAATTCCAAGTTTGAAACAAAAGAATAACATCACTAATAAAATCCCAAATACGATATGTTGGAATTATACATTGTTACTACTTTATAAGTTCACCATAATATAGTGAAATATATTATTGAAGTGTTTTTATATGTCTGTCTGAAGTAAGATAACATGAAGCGTCCGTGACACAAAAAATGTTTAACTCCCAAACCCAGTTCCGACACAGTTCATTTAGATAGACATGGTAAAAAGGTTATTGTAAACGAGTGAAGTAAAGAGAGACAGTGTAAAAGTATTAAGAGTGTTATAAAGTTTGAAAATTCATGATATATAAATAATACCACTGGACACTAGTCACTAAAAACCACAATGATAACATTATCCCAAAAAAAACCGTAAAAATTTTAATACATAAAAATCTGTATTTCGATAACGTGTGAATTATCCGATGGTATACCATATTTATATTGAAGACACGTGACCTTTTGGTTTTTTAAAAACATGAACGAAGTACATTATAAGAGAAATAACACCACCAGACCATGTCTTGTACGTCATAGAAACTCCATACGGACGTGAACATAGGGAGTGAAAGCTCTGAAATACAATAACAAGAGTATATAAAGTGAGTATATATACGACAATTAGAGTGTAATGTAACATTAATGAAAACAAATTTGTCAGTTAAGAGTAAATTTCTCTAAATTTATGACTATCCTTGTCTAACTTCCCTGTTTTCTCTGTTAATTTATCAATTAGGGTGATCCCCTAATATTCATCCTTTTATGTCCTCTAGAGACATTCAATTATTAATGAGTTCTTTCGTCTAAACGAATTGGTGTTTTCGTTCGTCCGAACGCATCGTTGTTTTGGAACGTTGTTTTCGTGTCCTGTACGGGGGTTTGTTATTTTGTTACCTACGTACTCTGGGGGTAGGACAGGTTACTCGAGTCATGTAATTACTAAAGATCTTGTACGAGAGGTGTGTGGATTTTTTGTCATTAAAAACCTGGATCGAACTGGTGTTTCCCTGTTCTTTTGAAGGAAAAAGTTGGACCTTCTCCTCGACTACTACTTTTGTAAGTCAAGTCAAGTCAGCGAGTCAGTACAGGTTGAGAAACGCTGGGGTACCTGACGTCGTACGGTCCGGAGGGACAGATAATGGTTGAGGACTTCAAATGAGTTTGAGTACAGGTAACTCAACCACTACGGTAGGTTGGTAGAGTAGGAGACAACAGGGGAAGAGGAGGTTGGAAGTTAGAAAGGACGTAGTCCCAGAAAAGTTTACTCAGTCAAGAAACGTAGTTCACCGGTTTCATAACCTCAAAGTCGAAGTTGTAGTCGGGAAGGTTACTTATCAGACCCAACTATAGGAAATCGTACCTGACCAACTTAGAGGAACGTCAGGTTCCCTGAGAGTTCTCAGAAGAGGCTATGGTGTCAAGTTTTCGTAGTTAAGCTGCGAGTCGAAAGAAATATCAGGTCGAGAGTGGAGGTATGTACTGGTAACCTTTTTGGTATCGGAACTGATCTACCTGGAAACAACCGTTTCATTACAGAGACGAAAAATTATACGACAGATTCAACCAGTATTGAAAAGAAGGTTCCTCATTCGTAGAAAATTAAAGTACCGATGTCAGTGGTAGACGTTACTAAAACCTCGGGGGGTTCTTTCTATTTTTTCGTTTCTTTCTGTCTCTTCCAGGAGACGGAGAGAAATGAAAAAGAAACTAACATTTTGACAACGGGTCATTCAAGAGTCCCACACCGTAAAGATCGGTGGGTACGTATTCGGAGTGTTCGGAGGACAAGATCATTTAGTGAAAAATAGATGGTGAAACGAGAGTGACTTAAGAATAGACACGACTCTATATTTCTGATATCATAGTCTCAAGAAGTCTCTGGGGACTTTACTGTGAATTACCAAAGATATGATTCTTTTGTTTAGAATATGTAAATGGTACAGTAATGGTAGGGACATGAGACGTAAGAAAATGTCCCTAAGTCTAAAGGTAGATAGTAAAGAAAGACGGTATAGTAAAGTAAAGAACGATATTAAAGAAAGAAATTGTAAAAAACATCATCTATCCAACTACTACACAAGAAAGTCTAAAACATAGAACTTTTCCGAATTGTAACGGAAGTAAAAGCTTTCTATAAATATGATCTATATGTCAAGAGATTCGACGGAAAAAGGAAAGTCATTAAAATTTTACAACCGAATGACAGAAGGACGGAGGTAACAAAGACTGTTCTTTAAATAACAGAAAGAATACAAAATAGGAAACATCCCTTATACGGATATAACAGACTTTTCGAACGAAAAGATAGTGACCAAAACTCGTTAAACTAATGTTACCCGGAATCATATCAAAGAAATACAAAAGATTGCGGATCTTAAGAAACTAAAAGAACCTATACACTCAAATCTCAAAAAGACTTTAAACCTTTTTAAAAGGAAAAAAGGAAGTTTATGAAAAGGACTAGGGATGGTAGGTAAAAAGTCTCGGGGGTTGACTCGTACTGCAATAGGATGTCGAGTGACTTAAAAGACGAATAAATTTTCACAAAAGTAAAGAGACATACAAAGTAAAACCTATCAAGAAACTAATATACGAGTTCAAGTGATTAGAAAATAAAACATTACAAATTAACAATGGACAAACTATAGATCATCTGACTTCAACTTCTTTCACCTCTTTTGTTGGTCTGGTAAGTCCATACTGGATTTAGTTTAGGGAATACTGATATGTCACCTTCACTCTTTATCTAAATTCCATGATCTAGACTATCTGTCTCACGGACTACTTGATGCCTATCTCCAGGCACTGTAACATGTCCTCTGTCCTTAGTTCTGGTAGGGGTTCTTTTTCTTTACGTTTTTTCGTTTCACCGACAAAGTCCTCCGGAATGTTTATCGACACCTTTCTTCTCTTCGCTTTTCGTTACCTCTTTTCCTTTCTATATTCGTAGACTTACGTCTCAAGGTTTCTTATCGTTCCTCTCTATTACGTTTCTTTAGTCGTTAGTTACGTTTCTTTATCTCCTTTTATTGTCTTACCCTTTCTGATCTCTAGAGAAGTTCTTTTAATCTCTATGGTTCCCTTGTAAAGTACGTTTCTACCCGAGTTATTTCCTGTCTTTACCAGACCTGGATTATCTTCGTCTTCTATAATTCTTCTCCACCGTTCTTATGTGTCTTCTTGACATGTTTTTTAAAGAAGTGCTGGGTCTATTAGTACCGCCACACTAGTGAGTGGATCTCGGTCTGTAGGACCTTACACTTCAGTTCACCCGGAATCCTTCGTAGTGATACTTGTTTCGATCACCTCCACTATCTTATGGTCAACTCGATAAAGTTTAGAACTTTCTACTATGACACTTTCACAACGTGAGTGATACGGTCGTTTAAACTTTTTGAGTCGTCACCGGTCTTCTGACCTTTTCCAGTCAAAGTAAGGTTAGGGTTTCTTTCCGTTACAGTTTCTTACGTGTTTGATGCCGTGTTAACGTGAGTAGAGTGTACGATCATTTCATTGCGAGTTTTAAGAGGTTCGGTCCGAAGTCGTTATGTACTTGGTACTTTAAGGTCTACAAGTTGACCAAACTCTTTTCCGTCTCCTTGGTCTTTAGTTTAATGGTTGTAGACGACCTAGTAGCTTTTTCGTTCCAAGGTCTTTTTATAGATAAAGACGAAATAACTGATACGGTTTCGGAAACTGACACACCTAGTGTTAGTTGACACCCTTCAAGACTTTCTCTACCCTTATGGTCTGGTGGACCGGACGGAGAAGTCTTTGGATATACGTCCAGTCCTTCGTTGTCAATCTTGACCTGTACCTTGTTGTCTGACCAAAGTTTATCCTTTTCCTCATGCAGTTCACCTTTGTCACAGTCTGAAATAAAAAGACCCGAGGTTTTAGTGACGTCTACCATTAACGTCGGTACTTTAATTTTCTGCGAATGAGGAACCTTCTTTTCAATACTGGTTGGATCTATCGTATAATTTTTCGTCTCTGTAATGAAACGGTTGTTTCCAGGTAGATCAGTTCCGATACCAAAAAAGTTACCAGTACATACCTCCAGTCTCAACCTGATATTTCTTTCGACTCGCAGCTTAACTACGCAAACTTGACACCACAACCTCTTCTGAGAACTCTCAGGGAACCTGACGTTCCTCTAAGTTGGTCAGGTACGATTTCCTATAGTTGGGTCTTATAAGTAACCTTCCTGACTACAACTTCGACTTTGAGGTTATGAAACCGGTGGACTACGTTTCTTGACTGAGTAAACTTTTCTGGGACTACGACCCATTCTGTCTCCTATTCTACCAACCTACCGTAGTGGCTGGACTACCTGTACCCAAACCCACTTGAGACCCTCAACCACTACCTGTCGCTCCTGACCGCACGACGCTAAGTACCCCAGTGTTTCTCAGCCTGTGCTGACTCACTGACTTGACTTGATTTGACTCACACACATACGGTTGGAGGATTAAATAGGGAGGGGGTGGTAAGACTAACCATTGGTATCAAACAAAAGACACACGCAGAAAAAGATAAAAAATTTATCCAAGTAAATATAGAAAAAAATTTAAGGTGCATATTCGCTATAGTATACTATAAACAGAAACAGACAGAATGAATAAAAACATAAGAATATTCATGAGAACTCGAAAAAACAGTCCCCCTTCCTTCCATATCAATTTAAATGGTCTTTGTCAAAGTAGGAAAGTCTAGGATAGAAATACGAGACACACTCATAGTTAAAGAAGATTAAAAAGGGTAACAAAAAAAGAGGTATAATCGTGTCCCGGAAGATAAAACATCAGGGATCTTAGATCTTGTGATGAAAGTTTAAAATTGATTAGTTATAGAAGTTTTTACACCATATTCTCTCATAAATAAGACCCTATTCACGGAGGGGGACACTAGGATCTTCCTACCCCTTACATAATTATCTTGAATAATATAGTAGAACTTTAACGTACAAACTATCTAAAATACTCTCGTTGCTTACTCAGGTAGAACAAGTTACGGTAAAGAGACTCATGTCATCCTTATATTCATAAATACTTAAGACTTAAAAAATAAGATCAAAGTTTACCCACTCTTTTACTCAGAAATTTGTTTAACGTCTCAACACCAAACAAAAAAAAAAAAACGTCTTGAGATCTTGTTTTTTAAAATTTATTATCTGACCCGAAGTCCTTAGGTGAGTCCAATATATACCCCAATATCGACATAGAGACATCCACGTACGTACTCACGATTCAACGAAATCAACACAGACTGAAAAACACTGGGATACCTAACATCGGGTGGTCCGAGGAGAAAGTCACCCTAAGAGGTCCGTTCTTATGACCTCACCCAACGGTACGGGAAGAGGTCCCCTAGAAGACCTGTGTACCTGGTTTGAGCACAGAGGACGTCGAGGACTTAACGTCCACCTAAGAAACCCCAACCCGATTTCGAAGTGTCTCGGACAAAGTGTATTCAGTCGTTTCGTCCTCGTATCACACCCAATACACACCCCTCCGAAGTCCGATCAGGGGGATAAATTCTCCGGAAATGTAAATCTCCGGAACCCCCGTATGAACTCAAGACACGTCCTGAAGGAAAGGAAGGAAGGTGTATATAAAATTACGGATGACTACCACCGTGACCCGGCCTTTCGGAAGTAAAGGAACCACGTTCTCTACGACAAGAGTACCACAAGAGACAGTACCAGACCACAGTAAACTATAGTGCCCACAGGTTCCAAGGGTAGACCGGACGATACATTTCCAGTTATTTTCCGTAGATATAAGAAAACTAATAGACCCATACGGGTAGAAAGATAGAATGACATTTAGTGTAGGTTGTTTATGGAGTCTTACGGATGAGACAATGTTCGTTCGGTCGATGGTGATCTTGACCAGTAACCTATTCAGGAAACCGTTGTCCATTCCGTAGGAGTGTACGTGTACTGTGGTGGGAATACCGTCTTTCGCTTCTCCTTGATTTCTTGGAGAGCTACTTCCACTTTCTCCTCTCACCTTTTTCGACCGGATTTTGAGTTGTAAGTTTTTTTCTTCTAGTACCGTAGACCAAGGTAGTGAAGTGTCGTTTATCTACCCCTTTATTACCTTTGTCACTCTCTCAAATAAAAGAACCCGAGGTTTCAGTGACGTCTACCACTGTCGTCGGTACTTTAATTTTCTGCGAACGAGAAACCTTCTTTTCGGTACTGTTTAGATCTGTCGTATAATTTTTCGTCTCTGTAATAAAACGACTGTTTCCAGGTAGATGAGTTTCGACACCAAAAAGGTCATCAGTACATACCTACACTTTCAACTGGTATCTTCCGACTCGCGGCTTTTTAACTACGAAAACTTGACACCATAACCTCTTCTGAGAACTCTCAGGGAACCTGACGTTCCTCTAGTTAGGTCAGTTAGGATTTCCTTTAGTTGGGACTTATAAGTATCCTTCCTGACTACGACTTCGACTTCGAGGTTATGAAACCGGTGGACTTCACTTCTCAGTTGAGTGATCTTTTCTGGGACTACTGCCCTTTCTAACTTTCGTCCTCCTCTTCCCCTGTTGTCTCCTGTTCTACCAACCTACCGTAGTGATTGAGTTACCTGTACTCAAGTGCGTTCGAGGTCCTACACCACTTCCTGTCCCTTCGGACCGTACGTTTTAAGGTACTCCAGTGTTTCTCAACCTGTACAGACTCGCTGACTTGTTGTTGTTGTTGTTGTTTCGTAGACGTCCAACTGGATTCCTACCCCGTGATATGTCAAAGACTCGTGACCTGTGGTCTAGAAGGAGACACTATTTGAAAGGGAGGCAGAAGATGGTAGTGTAAGTATTATGTCGAGTAGATACCGAACTCGTATTTGTTTTTACTCGACCTTTTGGAGTGTTGTCACAGCCTTCTCCTGAGTAAGTTACTTAACTAACTGAGTAAGTAGTCATATTACGAATGGTTCGTGGATGACACACAGTCTGTGAAACGACTTACTACTATCATATTCCTGATCACTTTTCTGATCGTCTATGTCACGAATAAGAATCACTTAAGTAGTTGGTTGTCACCTCCGTCTGTTCACTTACTTGTCGATGTTATTGCCGTCACTAGGTTCCCTCTTATTAGGTATTCCGGTTGTAGATTAAAGAACTCTTTGGTATTTAATAAACTCTCTTTACCGTAAACAGAAAGTGTCAAGGGTTGATGTACTACACATCTCCCATTCGTGAGTCATTTCTCAGTTTTCCGGATCTAAGACCAGGGTCGACAGAAACTGGTCGATAGAAAGGAAAGGTAATCAATAAAGTCAAAAGTCTCGGAGTCAAAGGAGTATACATCTTGATACTGACTATTATAGTCAGGCCCAATTATGACACGTTAACACTTTTAATCACCAGTACTCTTACTATAAAATTAATTAACATTTCTAGAGATGTTTTATTTTATACATTAGTACAATATGGGAATTAAAAAAACTATTTTGTCTACAAGTCGTGAAGTTATTCATGACTTATTAAGGAATTTTTTCTTTTTTTCCTTTCGTTTGGTCGTCCATTCCTAGTGACAACGGTGGAAGTGTCAAGTTTCATCCAGATTAGACTATAAAAGTCGTGAGATCTATTTTTAAAATCGAGAAGGGACCACCGAGTCTGCCATTTCTAGGGGACCTCCTCCTGTCCCGTTGGGTGAGGTCATAAGAACGGACCTCTTAAGAGTACCTGACATCGGGTGGTCCGACACAGGTGCCCCAGCGTTTCTCACCCTGTATTGACTCCCTGATTCGTCGGCGTCTAATAATAATAATAGGGGTAAAATGTTTAGTCTCTTCACTCCGCGGTTTCTTAAATACGTTCTCGTCAGAGAAGTTTTGGGTTCGGACGCGACGAACGGTTCCGAAAACAACTTCGAATCAGAAATCCTACACGGACTGATAAAGCCCTAAAGAGTCGTTCTTATGTCTTCACCCAACGGTAAAGGATGAGGTCTCCTAGGTTACACCCCTAGCTTGACCGGATAGCGTTGGCCTAAGAAATCGTGACTCGACGAGGATTTGTTTTGGGGTCTTGGGGTCTTGAGGAATCGTAGGGAAGAGACTTTGGGGCGAAGGGGTCGGTCCTTTCTTGACCGGCTCGGCAGCTGAGGCGGGGTACTGCATGTACCGGGGCGGAAGTCCGGGAGGTGAAGAGCGCCCTAGAGAGCCCTCCTGCCGACCCCAGTCCAGGGTAGTACCGCCGACTTCTCCGTCTACACCTATAGCTTCCCCTGGATCACGGTCGCCGCCGTGTCAGACCCACTCGTCAACTCTGACCCGAACGTCTCTGCTCCTCCCCGTGCCGGCACTCCTCCATGGGAGATTTCCGGCGCCAAGGCCGTTCCCGGCCCCCTCACCTTTTGGTAGGGGACCCGGTCCCAGAGGACGGCCGGACTCTCCGCGCGGAGCGGGTAGGGCAGACAACCGAGGAGGACTCGGGTCTCCCGCCCATGGCATCTGATCGCACCCTGTCGGGTAAATGGCCCTAGGACACTCCCGCGACTGGCGCGGATCGTGTAACGTATGAGAATTCGTTAATCTAACGAAGAAGGGAATGACGGCGAGGTCTTGGGCGGAGGAACGGTGGCGGGTTTTTTATTAATCTTGTCCCCGCCAGGGACCTGTCTTGGGTTGAATCCTTAAGAACAAGGGAGCGCACGTCCGGCACACTGGAACCCGCACAGCAAAATAGGGATGATCGGAGACCAAAGGAGAAGGTGCATCCCCATCAATACTTTTTGAAGGGCTGTGTGTCGCACTAGATTTTCTTTCCCCACCCTGAATTCTCAAGCTGTCGACAAATAACTGGGTCGATCTACCGTGGGGTGAGGTCATGAGAACGGACCTTTTAGGGTACCTGGCTCCTCGGACCATCCGACGTCAGGTACCCCAGCGCTTCTCAGCCCGTGTTGACTCGCTGAAGGGAAAGGGAAAAGTGCAAGTATGTAACCTCTTCCTTTACCGTTGGGTGAGGTCACAAGAACGGACCTCTTAGGGTCCCTGCCCCCTCGGACCACCTGACGGCAGATACCCCAGTGTGTCTCAGCCTGTGCTGACTTCACTGAATCGTCGTCGTCGTCAATGATCGTCACACTGAAACCCGGAGTCTGCTGAGTACACATTCGACTGACAGTACAATACATGAAGTATGCCAATAACACTTCTAGTTTACTTTACTAAACCCCTACACGAGATCATATTCTCTCCACGATACATTCACAACACAAGAAATGGAAGGGTGGTGCCTATCATAAAACTCCTGGGTCACTCTCCAGTGGTAAATCATGGTCAAGGACGTCTCGTCCGGTCACACTGAAAATTTTTCGTCGGAGGTCGAACTCTATAGATCGACAAACTGAGGAACGAACGTCTCTTTCTTTAACTATGTACGCCAAAATTTCTACACGAAAGTCTTAAGAGAAAATCATTATCTTCTCCGAATCTGACCAGTCCTAGTCTTCTGGAGTCAAGAGTTGAGTCGGTCGACACAACGAATATTGATACTTGTTCAAGTAATCTTCAGAGATGTAACTCGGTCCATTTTAACACTCCGAATCTGGTAAAAACTGGATATTTTATCGTTAAAGTGTGCTAGGTCGGATTATTATCGTGGAAACATTTAACACTTCTTCTCATGGTTGGGACAGGTACTCCCTGACTTTGTCTCGGCAAATTTCAAAAGGACTTGAATTTTGTGATATTTTTACTCTTCATTGATTCAGAGGAAGTTGACAAATCTGTTTTGTCATGTTCAGATATGTTTACTTGTCTTTCGGAAACTATTGTCAGAAAGTGTAAACACATCTAGTTCAATTAGAACTGGCTCACGAAAACGTACGTACCAAACTAAATGAAAGGTGTTATTCACATACTTTATCCACACTCCCTAAGCATAGACTTCAAGCTCCGTCTACTCGACGGGAACCTTTGTGATTTCTAATAGACTCTCGTGACTGAGAAGGGGAAAAAGGTACCCAAAAAGAAATAAAAATACTAACACAAAATAAAGAGAAAAAGAAAAAAGAAAGGAAAAGAATAACAAGACAAACTCGGGTTTCAGACGACTACCGTGAATGTCAGTGTAATCAGAGTACTTTGGTCATTGACCAACAACCAAGGACTACCAGTAGCAGTAACAGAGTGTGTTAAGACATCTCGTAGTACTTGTAATGTCAGATCACTGTCAACAAGGGATCACAACCATGAGATTAGTACACCTTAAACCACACTCATTTGTGAATCTACGGGGAGACTTAACAAGTCAATATCGACTAGTACTGTAGAACTCCCAATTAATTTTTGTGTGAAAATTCAGGAACGATTCACGACCAATGGTTCCAATCTTCTACGTAACTTTACAAAACAAAGGGAACATGGTAAGAAAGAATAGGAGGCAAAGAAGATGAACAAGAAATTTAGTATCATAAAGGTTCCTTAAAAACAGTATTCTGAAGAATGATTGGTATGTCAGCTAGAGAGTTCCGAATTTAAAGACAATTCAACCTGGTATACTTTAAAAGGGTTACAAGGTGGTTAAACCTGGGTGTGTTTACTGTAAATTAGAATTTAAGGTAGATTATTGTCCGACTATAACGGGTTTAGACAGTGGTTGAGTTTAGAGAGAGTACCAGAAGTCTAGGTAAATAGGTAAAAGGACTTAGACAAACGGGAACCCACTCGGTGTTCGAGGAGTTAGAGTGAAATATCTTTGAAAGGAATGGATTGGACGGAGAAGTTCAAGGGATCAAGTTATTTACCGTGGTAGGTGGGTGAGTACGTCCCTTCTCTGGATCTAAAATTGGAAAAAGGAATGGAGAGAGGATAATCTCTCAGACATCTAAGACTCATAGGAGAGTCTACACAAGTGAAGAAGGACAAGTGTAACGAACACGAAATCCAGATTCAATGACAGTGAAGAGAGATGATAGATACATTAGTAAGGGAGAATTGACGAAGAACAGAGAAACTGGGAGAAGATCAGAAAAGACTTCAATCTCATCAGAAAAGAATGTAGGTATAGACTACTACCATGAGGGTTGAGGGATCTCTGGACACACTAGGTATGGGGTGGATGGACAAGTAAATCAGTAAGTTGTTTATAACTAATCGTAAATATACGGATCGAGACCCAAATATCATGAGTAGGTTTGATTCAGGAACGAAAATACCTTGAGTGTAAGAATAACCTACTCTGTCTGTTATTTGAAATATAATATCGTCAAAGATTCTCCATATCGTCAAAGATTCATATCTGACCCTTTTCAGTGATTGATCCTTTGAAAATAATGAAGTTTTGTATATCTTCGTTTAAAATTTAAATTAATATAGCGTCTAACCCGGAGGAGTTTGAATTGATAAGTATACTTCACTTGTTACACTGAAAGTCAAGTCAAGTCAACGAGTCAGCTCAGACTGAGAAACACTGGGGTACCTGACATCGTACGGTCCTAAGGGACAGTGGTTGAGGGTCTCGAATGAGTTTGAGTACAGGTAGCTCAGTCACTACGGTAGGTTGGTAGAGTAGGAGACAGTAAGGGAAGAGGACGGAAGTTAGAAAGGGTCGTAGTCCCAGAAAAGGTTACTCAGTCGAGAAACGTAGTCCACCGGTTTCATAACCTCGAACTCGAAGTCGAAGTCGTAGACAGGAAGGTTACTTATAAGTCCTGTCTAAAGAAATCCTACCTGACCAACCTAGAGGAACGTCAGGTTCCCTGAGACTTCTCAAAAAAGGTCATAGCGTCAATTTTTCGTAGTTAAGAAACCACGAGACGAAAGAAATATCAGGTTAGAGTGTAGGTATGTACTGATGACCTTTTTGGTATCGAAACTGATCTGTTTGGAAACAACCGTTTCATTACAGAGACGAAAAATTATACGACAGATCCAACCAGTATCGAAAAGAAGGTTCCTCGTTCTAGAAAATTAAAGTACCGACGTCAGTGTTAGACGTCACTAAAACCTCGGGGGACTTTAATCAGAGACAAAGGTAACAAAGGGGTAGATTTGCCACCTTCATTGATACTGAGAGAATTCACACTGAAGTCTCTCAAGATTAATCAATTTTCCGACTCTTAATTGTTTCAACTTAGGGAGTACCTGTATCTTTTCGGGGGTCTATTGAGTTCAATTAAAAACAATACACTCAATTTTGTTGTCTAAAGAATCTAGAGAAGTGACATGACAGGAGGAAGTTCATAAAAGAAAACAAAGAAGATAAAGCAGAACGAAAGAGAAGGTAAAACTCTCACCATGACAATTACCCACCGAAAATACGAAATCTATATTGGTCCTCTCAGTATTTCAACTTAAGGACATATCTACACGTATAAGTAGTTTTCTTTAGACTTTACAACCAAGTATCGGTGTCTTATACGACACACACCACCAACAAACCTCCATCAAAAAAGGAGTACCTCAACAAATAAGAACCCTTTGTCTCTTCATTTGTTTGAACTATAAACCGTCAACTTTATCCTACCTCTTTCCTTGATTTATAAACAAATTGTATGCTTTGGACAGTCAGTGACACGACACATTTAATATAAGTAATTTACCATATTAAAGTGAAAGTATGGATAAAAGAGTTAATAATGTCTTCACTACTTTTATGTCGTAGTCAAAATGTTCTAGTAATAGAACTAAGTAGTACCTCTTGACTCTTACCAGAATAACATTCATAAAACACCTTTATCGTCCATATAATTCGATAATCACGCGTCTCATAGAGAGAGAAAAAAAAATTGAACCACGATCAAGAGTTACCAGTGTCTCCATTCTATCACTTTGGAAAAAGAATTTAATTTTTATCTTCCTTAAATAAGAAAAAAGAAAACTGACTTTTTTACCGGAAGACCCTTTGTTGAAACCTCGGTCGATCTAAATCCGTGTCTAACCACGAGATGGTGAATAGTCTAAATACTTGGCGTCAAAGAAGTAGATTTGATACCCCTAACAACGTACCAAGTAAAAAAGTAAATTGTCAATAAATAGCTCAGGAACACGAAGGGACCACTGAGTCATTTCTTGGGGGACGGTAACACCCTCTACGCCCAAGCTAGGGACCCATCCTCCTATGGGACCTCCTCCTTTACCACTGGGTGAGGTCATAAGAACGAACCCCTTCGGGTACCTGCCTCCTCGGACCGTCCGATGTCAGGTACCCAAGTGTTTTCTCAGTGTGTGTTGAATCGTTGACTCGTTGTTGATAACTTATGAATCATACACGGTCTGTGGTCCGGTCCAAAACCCCTTATGTTGGCATTAGTTCTGCCTGTACCACTCCCTTTGACTCTTCCACTGTAAATTCAACTTTCATCTTCATCCCTACACTTCTCATCTCCTTTTGATATACGTCTTTCTTGTCGTCGTGCTTCCGACAACAACTTTAGGTCATAGATCTTATATCATCCTTTCCCCTCTCCACTGTCCAACCCCTCCGTTTACAACCGGGACAGTGTGATCGTCCTCCGTCCTTCTTTTACTTTTTCTGATCAATCCTTTGTAAAGATCCCTGGATTCGTTCTAAACCACTACCGAACCGGAGTCCAACACCGTCTTCAACTGTCTAAACTTAATACAAACCCACCATCTTTACGAACAATATAACCCAAACCCCTAACTTCCTTTTCCTTTCTTAGGTCCTACTAAGGACCCAAAGTCCGACCTTATCGAACCACTGATCATTACGACGAATGTTTTAACCCTTCCGTCCTCTTTTCGACCACTTCCAATACGAAACCATTTAAAACAAAACTTTACACTTCAAAATTCTTCGGACAATCCATAGGTTCACCTTTAAAACTCACCCATCAATCAATATTGGCAGATTTATCTCGAACCTTTTCTCTGAACCGACTTTTACAAATGTAAAACTCTCAATTTTTCTTCATACCTCTCTAACACCGAATTCCCCTTTTTTCCTTAACACCACTCAAAACCTTTATAATTATCCACTCCATAGATCGTTTTAGAATCATCATAGAATTAACAAGGAGTACGTCCTATTGGTAATAATGAAATAGTACTCATCCTCGGTCTCGGATCCTTAGATTCCGAGTTCAGAGAAGAAAGGGTGAATTTTGCAATCAATGACGAAGATACTTACGTAGACACTTCATCACTACGGACAGAGTCGTAATAGTCTCCTCAGGTTTCTATACAGACACAAGAGCCATTTACCATCGAAATAATAAACATTAGTATAATAACACATAAAAGTAAATTGTTTTATCATCAACCAAAGTTTTTCGTCATTTATTTTTTTTAATAAGAAGGAAAAAAAAATTATCGGAACCTGAGACCTATCGTGGTAGTCACTTCTCTTGTCTCGACAGTAACTCTTTTACAACAACCTTCTTCTCATAGGAAATAACTGATACTCCTTTCATTTCTAAAGTCCCAATTTTTAGATAATTACGTTTTGAATGTTTTCTCTGGTGACAATCAACGATCTATATTACGATCCCATATTACAATGGATGGATAAGACAAAATGGTGATTCAGACTCTAGATTGGGTTATGAAAACTCAAAGACAACAGTCGGTTGAGAAAGTTAATGGAATTATAACTTGTCTTTAATATCTTTAAAAAACCACCAACAACAAAACAAAAATAAAAAATAGAAAAACGGTACGGTGTACCGTACACCCTAGAATCAAGGGTCTGGTCCCTAACTTGGGTAAGGGAGAAATCCCTTTCACACTTCAGGATTGGCACCTGGTCGTCCCTTAAAGGATATCTCACAAAATTTAGTCGATCTTAGGAATCAAATTCAGGTCTAAAAGATCAGGTCTGGAGGGTAAAAGTCAACATACTCTATAATTAAGCAGGTTTCTGTGTCTTAATCTTATACATTTTCAAGAGTGAAGAATAAGATGGTTAAATATCCACAATGACCCTCGTTAGATTCATTTTTTGTGTTTTGATATCTTACTTCTGAAAAAAGAGGGTCTTCAACATTCAGGAATAAGTGTCAAGTCGGTGACCGAAGAACGGGACAAAGAAAGTAGACAAACACTATAAACGTTGAATTTAAAACCCCTTGAGTATATAAAAAAATGTACATTTTATTTTCCTAACTTATTTTTCAAAAGACTAAATATTTCTAATAATTATATTGAGATTAATTTCATCACTCACCAAACAAAAGTCGAGAAGACACAAAGTACCTAAAAATAGAGGAAAAATTCGGTCTCAAAGACAAGGAAAATGAGGGTCAATAACGACACAACAAACGTCCCACAGACACATGGAAATTAAGAGTATCCATTTGGGGAAAATCCGAAAGAATGAGAGGTCGAGAGGGGTTTGTAATGTCGATATCGGACCTAGTAGCGAAAAGTCATCTTTTTATCACGTTCAGTGTATACAGGAAATATCAAAAGATCATCGGTACAAATTTTGTCCCCTTTAGTTAATATTATTGTAAAATAAACTGGGTCATATAAATTTTATATAAAGTTGTAAATTATACATTTGTAACTCTACAAAATGTAAGAAACAAAATATGAGAAACTTTGGGTCACACGCAAAATATATGAATTGTCATGTAGAGTCAAACACGATTGGTGTAAAGTCCATAAGTTATCGATGTGTACCCCGATAATCGGTTACACAACTTGTCACAGTAAGATCTAATTACTTATAAATCCATCAGTCACCAAGTGAAGGTCTGAACCCTTGTTTTATTACTATCATTTTCGACACGCTCGAGAACCTACTTGTTCCTATCACGAAAGAAGACAGGAACAGAAGTCGTGGACTATAGACGGTACTACGGAGCACGTGTACTGTGTGCCAGTCATAAACGATTCACTTCTTAGATTTTTATATTGTCATATCCAATCCAAATTAGTTAGACTCTCCATCTAAACTGGGTTCGCAAGCAATATAAACAATCCCATCTCTTGTTGGGATTTGAGAAGAGACAATGGAAGTCTTTACACTTTCGTCTATGAGGACTTAATAGGACCTGCTGGTCAGTCGTAGACAATTAAGAGGTATACACAATCCTTTTTTCTAAATTTATTTTGTAACTCCTATAGAGAAAAGAATCGGTGAAGATTATCCCTCCTTTCTCTTTGATCGTAAATCCATCATGTGTAAAACACGTCTATGACACATACACACTGAAGTGTACATTATAAATTAGGTCTATTTTTGGGATATTCTATTGTTTGTAAAAACAATATTAATAATGTGTGGACCTTTTAAAAAACTCTTCTTAACCAAAGTGAACTTAAATTCACACTAAAAGTCCTATACACTCACGGACGAAATATGTTTAACGTATTATTAAATATCCTGAAATAATAAAATTTTCAAAGAAATTATTAATGTGTCCATAATGAATAGGTTATTCAGTGAAGGTCCTTTTAAGACCGAACTAGTTTTCCTTCTACTATTTTTTATGAACTTCTCCATTTTAGTTAAATATTACGAAAATTTTCAGACTTAACATAAAAATTTTTGAAGTGTCCGAAGGAATAAAAGAAAAAAGTACACCACGTCAGACGTCTTTTGTCGTTTTTAGTACATACATGAATGTAAAATATGAAATTTTAGAAAAACTAATCAATTTTTAATCCCCTTTTAATTCGTTCAATATCAACCGGACACCTTTTTAGGAGAACTGGAACCCAAATGTGTTAATATTTTAGTTTTTAAAGAACATGTTTACAACCTTACAATGTTCTATTAAAATAACATAATAAATAAACAGTCTTGGAAATACCGGGATGTATCCGTTAAAATAATTTGATACCTTTTCCACCAAAAGACCCCTAAACACCCCTTTTAAAAAATTCGACGGGAGATCATATAATACTTAACTGAACTAAAGACAACGGGACAGTCAATTAAAAGTAAACAAAGTTTATTTTGAAATTAAACTTAAACATCAAAAATTTTTAATAGATCTCTTCAATTCATAATTGACAAAATATTTGTAGGAAAGGGATATTAACTTCTTCCAAACTATAATAAGTCACAAAGATTCGAACGTACAACTATTAGGGAATCTCCCATCTGAACATTAATGGTTCTCAAACTCGTGACTTGTCTGAAACCGAAAACGTAAAACGACTTGTTCGTTGTTGTTGATTTTTTACTTCAATTTCTTTTCTAATTACCAAGTGCAGTTAATTTAATCAACCGAAGTAGAGTCAAAATAAAAATTAAAGAATTACAGGACGTAAAGTTTTCGTTATTAATATCACAGTATCATGAAAGTGGAGAAAAGGCCGAACTATAAATGCATCTAAATGTATCTTCTTAGTCTACCATAAAGACCTCGGGCAAAATAGAGGCTGTTCGGAGAGTCCAAAACCTCTACATAATTGTAAACGACGAAACACAGGTTAGATTCCTTCGGATAAACAATAAAGGAAACTACAGAAAATCACAATAGAAGTGAGTCTGGGTTCCTAATACAGAAACCACCGAGGACAGGACTCGATCTCTTTATATATTCTGTCCCATTTAGACCAGGGGGTCCATCTCCGACGTCGGACGAAAAAGAAGAGAAGAAAAATTAAGAATCTGAGTTTTTCATAATTCAAATCGGGTACCGATAGATATTGGAAATCGACGTATTTATACCTTACAAGGTAAAGTCTTTAAAAAAACGTTAAGGAGAAAAAGGGGAGTCCCATGTGAGAGGATGTTTTGGTCGGTCAATGAGTCATTTCACCTGCTATCTTCTTTTTCTCGACAAACTTGTTCCCGACCATTTATCTCGTTAAAAATTAAATATCACTTTATTAAGATCTTCGTTTATAACTATCTTAATATTCCAATTAAATATCTCTGACTTTTAAAGTAAAATTAATGTCATTAGTGTAAATATCAAAAAGACATCAATTTACTACAGCAATCTTACTAATACAAACATCACATCATCCTCTCTTAAGGAAAATTGAGTATGAATTCAATGATTTTATAATTTTATAACTATCTAAACTGAGTTATAAAATCCATCAAAAAGTGGGGAAAAAACCATGATTATTTTGGGTTCTTTAACATGATATATGCAAAATGGTTGGTGGACATGACTTTCCGTTTGAATAAATATTAATGGACTAGAAAAGAGAACCCCTTTTTGAACATAAACCTTGTCAGACCCACTAGTCGAGTCAAAAAAAGTTAAGGCTAAAACCGTAAACACGTGTGTTAGATTTATAAAATTACCTATATCAATTTCTGGTCTTTGTAAGGAAAACGTAGTTACAAAGTGACTCTAGATAAATTTATAAGTGTCAACGTATTACCTTTTTTTTTACATGTGTTCAAAGATTAATACTCTTTCACGGAATTATATTACTTTGAATTGTTTTATACGTCCTTAAAAAAATTGACAGATATTATCTAATATAAAAAAAGAAATTCCATGTATAATGAGTTAATTAAAACTTTAATATATATAAATATATACATCTTATACATTATAATACATCCTAAGTACTTACGCTTAACTTTGTATCAATTGTATTGATGTCTTTGATAAAACTCNATATATATAAATATACACATCTTATACATTATAATACATCCTAAGTACTTACGCTTAACTTTGTATCAATTGTATTGATGTCTTTGATAAAACTCCCAATATAGAGGAGGACTCTAAAAAGAGGATATGAAAACTACGAAAAATATGACTATAAAATCAGACAGCACACTAACAGTAAATATATTAGATTAATTGGTCAGCATATAAATTCTAACGACTGTTGAAATCACAAAACAGGTAATGGTTTCTAGTCTTATATGTGTGTTTACCTAACACTTAAACCCCCAACAAGAACAACTGTAACCACCATCAATATCTCCGAATCGAGGTACCAAGTCTTGAGTTTACCGTGGAATTCAACATCTCACAATTCAGAGGAAGACTGAAGACAGAGTTGGAAATCAAAAGAAACGGACAGTGGACAAGAACACTTAGGAAGGTCTCTATTAAACAGGGATATTTTCGTTCACAGAAATAAATCCATGTATACATCTATAGATACAGATAGACACATATATATTTCTCTATAAAATTTGGATTTTATAAAAGGGCGTTTTTATGTACCTTGGTAACCAACATAAGAGTCGGACACATTGAGTAATCATAGTAAACGAATATTAGACTTAAGAGAGTCCGAACTCTCATCCTTTAATACACCATGACTTACTACTTTCTTCTAAAAAAGGAAGAACAGGGAAACGAGATAAAAATTTAACCACTTACAAAAGAAACGAAGAGAACGATCACAGGGGAGAGGTTAAAAGTATCTCGGGTTCGGGGATCTTAGGATTGATCAGTGTGAAATAGGTCTAGAAAGGATAAAGGTTTTCTCACGAGGTACGATGGTTTAATGTATAAACGGAAGTAATGTGTTACACACAGGAGTCAGTGAGCCGACACAGACTGAGAAACGCTGGGATACCTGACATCGGTCGCTCCGAAGAGACAGGGACCGTAAAAAGACCGTTGTCAAGTCCTCGTCCAACGGTAAAGGATGAGGTCCTCTAGAAGGACTGGGTCCCTAGTTTAGGCGAAGAGAACATGGAGGACGTAACCGTTCGTCTAACAAATGGTGACATGGTGGAACCCTTCGGGAATCGTGTATGATGTCTATTAATTTAGAAGTCTTTCAACTAGAGTCCATAATCAATTCTTGATAATATTCAATAATTAAATATGAATGACTAAAAGAGTCTTCATGGAAGTCAAAATTCTTTAACAGGTATACAGTCTAAAAGATAACTTATGGTTTTTATTCATACATTCAATTTTAAATAGTAAATCCAGTCCTATTAAATAACGGTAATCAGTACTGAGAGACCGTACATTTAGACCGGGACTCTAGTCGAAGAGACTCAACAACATAAAAAAAAAAAAGGGAAATTTATCAAAATCCTTTAGATTTTTTCCTAACAACTCGAAGAAACCCTTTACCTCTCATAGAACACAATCTCTATTACATTTCCTCTAAATACATAGTTTACTATCTGAACTATTAATTTTTATGACAGATCGAAATTTTAGTATGACGTAAGTACAGACATGAACTTTTGTGTGTGGTCTCGAGGGAGTTCAAGAGTCAAAAAGGGAAGTGTCGGAACTACAATCATCCATGTGTCGGAAACTGTTACTTCCCTACATCCCTCCACAACCAACCTCCAGTGAAATAAACACTAAGTTAGAAAATTAAGTCAAAGGACACTATAGACTTGTCACATTTTCAAAAACATTACATACAAAATTATACCTTAGACTGATTCTTTTAAAAAAACTTTAATCACAACCTTGTATCAGTTAACTAAGATATTAACCTTTTATCTTGTATGTTGGGTGGAGGGAAAGTTACGTGAAAAAACAACTCAATAGGAATTAAAACCTTGTAGTATTACATATTATGATTATATATGACATCCTCATGTATCTTCACTACCTAGAAGTAAATCCATCGATATCTTTCTTTAAACATTTAGTAGAACCAGACGAAAGTCTTCAGTTCTAAGTTTCTCCTCTAACACCCGAAACTAAAATTCTCAGAATTGATATATACTCTGAACACACAAAATCTTTTGTTTTTATCTAGTAAAAAGAAAAAAAATTAAACCGTCATTAAACCTTACAATTAATTCGATTAGTTTTTGTTAAAGAAAAGGTAAAACTATTGTATCCGATTTAAACCGGCTTCCACCTGGTTTTAACGTTTCGATTAACTTTCAGCGTGACAAAATGTTCACTTCTCAATACGCTCTGTCATGAAATTTTTATTCCATTCGTCCTATATTTATAGGATCACTAGTATAAATTTTATTTATTTTAATTATTCGCATTCATCAAGAAATTAAGTTCGTACGAACGTATGTACGATTCAGCGAAGTCAGTACAGATTGAGAAACACTGGGATATTTGACATCAGACGGTCCGAGGAGAGAGACACCCCTAAGAGGTCCGTTCTTATGACCTCACCCAAGGAGGTCTTCTAGAAGGGTTGGGTCCCCAACTTGGGTACAGAGAATGTAGAGGACGTAACCGTCCGCTCAAGAAAAGGTGACCACGGTGGACCGTAATTTCAGAATTACAAGTCTCACAAATATCACTTTTATAAAATATGGGTATTTCATGGGATATTTACAAACAGAAGTTTTTAGAGTTTCGTATAGAAGTTACATAACTCATAACGACAATTTAATCATAATAATACAATGAGGTGAATTAAAGCACGTCAATTTATCCCGTTTAATAATCAACGAGTTTTTGTAGGATATTTCGTTTATCATAAGGTTTCTCTTTTGGAATCTCCAGTAACGAAGGACCTTTTAGAAAAAGGAAAAATTTATAAACGTAATTTGAAAATTCTTAATAATCTCGAATCCCCGGTTTTTACGATTGTACTAAGATTTTAGAAAAATTATCGTTACTTTGAACATGTTAATATTTCTTGACAGACTTTTGAGATTATTTAACGTCACAAGTTTTTACATGTCAATGCCAGATCAAGGAATCAGAGCTTTCATTAAACACGACATAAGTTGGTACATCAAGACTATAAATCTTAAAAAGATTATACAAGACGAACTCATGATCTTCGTATTAATATATCTTAAACTTTCACAGAATTTACTTTAAACCACGAAAGAAAAGTACATTTAACCCAACTGGGAACTTGTTTTGTCCGACTTGACTCGACTAGGTGAATATACACCTAAAAAAAAGTCATCAGTCATTATGTCGTGACGTGGTAGGGGACTCCACCTTGACGTCCACACCTTGACGCCTACGATTCCCCGACGTATTTCCCCTCCGGTTGAAATTCAATATACGTCTAAAAGTTGATACCACGAGGACTGGGCGACAACAAGTTCCCAGTCGACATAACCCAAAATGGGGCATATGTTCTGAATGGATTAAATCACAGTAAACCAGTATCCTCCATTCATTACCTTACTTAAGTAACATTTAGTCAGTAAGACGAGGGAGAATTAGTCGTTTTCGTAAAAGGTCTGTCGGATGATTCCAGTTCCATAACCCTCGGTCTTATTCGGATTAAATCAACAAGAATGGGTACGAAGAGACCGACCATACACGCCCTGAAGAACGTCACAGTCAAAATGAGTCTCCGAACTCTACTTTCCCATGTAAAATTATAAATATTTTAATTATATATTAATTATGTTACGTTTTAAAACAGTCGTCAAAATTCGATTTTTACTCTTTGAAGTTTATTCATTCAACAATTTCCGATAAAGTCCGATTTACAGGTTTAAAGTAAAAGGGAGGACGATCGGAAAGGAAAAGGAAATGTATCATTCGGTCAATTGATGTTATGTCATAGGAGCCTCAGCCAACACTATTTCCTAGATATGTATTAGAGAAAAATCCTCGACAATACAGAACCCATACAATCAATAAACGTTCTAAAAAGTTTTAATATATATTGTTTCTAAAATAAAGTTTAATGTATATGAGCAATCGTAAGTAAAAGAAAAAGAATAACGTAATGTTGTATAAATACAAATATTGTGGTCCATACTATCAAAGTACAGAATTTAATATTCGAGATATTATAATCTCGATGTAATTTACTTGAACGTATTCGGTCAAACAAAGATAACAGAAACATAAATTTACTTTCTACTAAAATTTAATGAGTCATTTATGTACACTCTATCTGAGGAAATTGATTTTCCTCAAAAATCGTAATATTTTTACTAGACGACTCCATAGTCTATAAGACTCTTTATTCGGAAGTGTTATAGAATTTTTATGGAACATACTTCCAAAAACCAATTAAAAGATACCAACTAGACTCGGTCTAAGGGTAAAATTCGAAGTATGACTTTTGATTCATAATTATCATCCAGTATTAATAAACAAATTATTTTCAGTGGTCAACTGGTACTTACTCAGTTTATATAAATACCTTTAAACTTCACTACTAGAAAATGTGAATTTTACATCAACATTGGGGAAATCTTTTTCGTGTCATTTCTATGTGGAAACTGTACATGAGTGAAATTATTGAAACATAGAATAAAAAAACACACACGGTCACTAATGTAAAATTTGTACAATTATAATACCTATAAAATAGAACTAAAAATTATTCCATTTTAATCTACCAGGTCTTTTCCTTTGTGGTTTAGTCTTATCGTCACCGAAGGTCTACTTTTTACTTCTACTTCGCTGTTTCCGTACCTGTCGTAGTCCAAATTCCCCTGCACGACTAGGGTTGAACTTGCGACATTTTTAACTTTTCAATAGGCTACTACTTCTTCATCTGTAGTGTCTACTTAGACTACTCAACTGAAGAGGTCAAGGGGTTTTCCCAGAATCGTCACAAGAGAACAATCTGTACAGATTATTACTTTCTGGACTTTGGTCATTTCGTGACCAAAGACTGTCGGTTCTTTTAGGGTAAAGGTTTAGAAGGTTCCTTATGGAAGACTGATATTTCGTTCCACTCTACCTTTGTGAAAGTTCGGGTCCTTAATCTGAAACCTGACTTTTAATGTTGTGGTCACTGGTTTTTAATCAACTTAATTTACTAGTCTTTACACTATTCGACTACTTCTTGACACTATTTGTACTACCCTTACCTTATTGTCTACTACGGTCTGTCAACGGAAGAGGTCTCGGAACACTTCGAGTCTTTCTGAACTCACTATTACTTAACGAAAAAGTAAGGAGGACGGTTTACCTCCTCCTCTCGGTTCTCCTTCTTCTCGAATTCGGTGGTCTTGTTCTTTATCTTCAACTATCTTTATAGTAAGTTCTTCTTCTTTTTGTTCGTTAAGGACTCAAAAAACTCCCCGCGGTTCGATTTTGTGGTCTTGCGATAAACTTTTAATCCTTAATATAAAACCTAGTCACCATTCCTTTTTAACATAAAATCTACGATAAAATTTCGAATACTTTGAGATTTCATACATGTACACGGACACGTCTTAAATCATAAAATGTCAGGATCACAAGGTCTCTCGAAATTGTATAATTATGTAAAGTCATCCGTTCTGAACCAAAGAGTATCACTTTGACAAACTTTCAAACCCCTTTACAACAGTAGACATCGACAGAATTGGGTAGACAGACAATAAAATAATCTCAGACACCAGGATTTTCTTTTCCCTATTTAATAATGGAATTTTTCGTCAAAGCATCCTGTGACAATCCTTCTATATCTTTTGTGATGACTTGACCTTCTCCCCTTCTTACAGATAGAATCAAATACCACATGAAACTTCATGTTTCTCTTTTGAAACCACTGTTCCTATCATAGTAAATTACACCGAACTAAAGTCTTTGATAAGATTTTCAGACGGAATTCACGAAAACTGAAACTTGAACACTGTATTACACAGTTATTAAGGAAATAGTCTTATATTCTTAAAAAAAATATATAAGTCAAATGGGAGATTTAACAGTCATGGAAAATAAACTTAATGAATCACTCCCTATCCCTTGTTCGGTTTTTTGAAGGGTGAAATAATCGAATTTACGACACTTTCACTAAACGTAAAAAGTATTATCAAATTAATTCTGTAGTAGTTTGTAAGTACTAACAATGACGAAGTCCTCGATATTTTAACACATCTCGGCAGAAATGTCTCCCGAAGACAAGACTGGATCCTTCTAATGGTTTCCTTTTTTGGTCCGAACAATTTAGTCATTGAAAGTAAAATGAGTGTATTATAATTAGTAAAACTGTAGATTTCTTTCGGGATAAGATTTTCTTTTTGTTTTAAAAAAAAGAGCGAGAATTGAGAACCAATAAAACATTTACTAACTCCAACCCTTTTACGATTCACTCCCACCATAGTTTCATTTTCTTATGGATATTCCTTGGTGAGGACTATAAATGTATCCCAAAATATCAAATGTCTCTCGAAAAGAGATAGACTAACAAGTCTTGTTAGGACATTTGATCCGTCCACCACAAAAGAGAGAAACTTTCTTACTCGAACTCCAGTCCTCCCCGAATCCCTCGACGGAACCTAATATGTCTGGCCAACAACTGTTTTCTTCCGAAGTTGCGTTCAGAGCTGAGACATTTAGTGAGAAAGGTAATAAGATGTGACGGATCAAGTGTGAATTTTGTCTTTTTAATTTAGAGGGAACCATAGATTAAAACAAAAACCTTTATTCTCGTACTTACCGGTTTTAACTTCATGAAGTTTTATTACTGATTTAGTTTTCAGATATATTTAATAGTTTCCGTTAAATTACAATGAAATTAGTTTAAAGTAAACAATGAAACTTAAAACCTAAATGTCCGTCTCATTAAATATACCCATCGTACTTAATATACCGTTATCAAAGGATAACAGTAACGAAATTAAGTACTTTGGTCAATTTATAACGACAAAGTCATACTACTACATCGGCTTGTCATACTTTCGTTTTTATTTACAAAACTCGTCCTTGAGTTTGGATAAGAGAAGTCTTTATCTTGTCTCATAAATCTCTGACCTCCGCCACAATTTTTTTTTTACTTCTCAACTTCAAAATTCTATTTTTTTCAGGACGATCTAAACAAACATCGATCTTCTAGAAAAGGTATTTTCGTGTACGTCAACTGAGGGACAAAGCCCCCGATAAAATAATTTTATCATTGGTCATTAGTAACTTATGAATATTACGGGTTGTAACATAAATAGAGATCAGGAGAAACTGTCGGAACAGGAGTAAAATGTCTACTCTCTTTACTCCAACTCTCTCCCTTGTCGAACAAGGTCCAGTGTAATCCACCTCCACTAAGGTCTCTTACGTCAGAACTGGGTAATAAAAGTGTGAATGGTGAGACCCGGAACTGACTGAAAAGTGTGACGGAGCTTACGAAAAGGGGCGACCTAAAACCACTTAGAGTGAAGGAGAAGAGAAAGTCAAGACGAGTTCCCTCTAATCTGCGGAAGAAAGAGATGGGACACAGATGTTATCGAGTGTATAGAGGAGGGAGAGTAAGAGAATGGGACATAACATATATAGAATATCTTGAAGAATGGTGACTTTTATGGTATAAAAATAAACACAAAACAGAGGGGAGAGAGGTGGGGTTACTATTTATATCCGAGGTACAACTAACAATTAACAAAACAGGGAGGACGAATCTTGTTACGAACCTTATGTCTCTGTCCAACTTTCTTACTTAGTAGTAATATAGTATTTGTCTACAAAGATCTCCGGAATGGTAAACAAGTCACGACATGATTATGATTCGAGAAACAAATTTCGGAAAACTAAACACATTAGAAATTAATCTGGTTATGTCAAATATCAACGTATCAAAAACCATCGACCCATATGGGACGGGTAAGGTCGACAGGACGGAAGTAAACACATCTCACACATGAGAATGGGTTCTGTGTGACTTTAGGGTGGAAAAATTACCTTGAAGACTATAGCAGGGTGTAGGGTATAATAGTTATGAAAAATGGGAGTGACTGGAAGTCTTAAATACTAAAATTTAAACCAAAGACGAATCCAGAAGGGACTTGTGGGATAGATTTTATCAGACATGGAGAGACGGGACGACATAGGGGAATAGGAATAAGACAGAAGGATCGCGATAACGATGGACTGTTATGTCATAAATAAGTAAGTAAATAACTGAATGATCTTACATTCCAGACTTTCAAGTCCTTGAAGTCTAAGTAGAGACATAGACACGGCTCTTGTCACGGACTATACATCCTGTGTTTTATATATAAACATCATATTTCTAACTAATTCCTTAAGGATACAATACATTATATAGACTTGTGAGTCAAGTATTTCAGACACAAACTTAGGACAGTGAAGGAATTGTTTCACGAAATGAAAGAGAATGGAAGAACAACGAAATAGAGTTTTTATTCTTATTATTTTAGATGAAACATCTCAACATATATTGGACATCATACCGTAGACAAGATTCATGAGTCATTGACAAACGATGAGAATGATCCAAGGTAATGATTCTGAAGTACAATATGGTAGATCGTACCATATAATTCATATAAATCAACAACAAGTCAGTGAGTCAGTACAGATTGAGAAACGTCGGGGTACCTGAAGTCGTACGGTCCGAAGGGACAGGAAGTGGTAGAGGGTCTCGAACGAGTTTGAGTACAGGTAACTCAACCAGTACGGTAGGTTGGTAGAACAGGGGAAGAGGACGGAAGGTAGAAAGGGTCGTAGTCACTCTTTTCACTTTCACTTTTAGTGAGTCAACTTAGGTTGAGAAACACTGGGGTACCTGACATATGTCCGGTCCTATGACCTCACCCATCGGAAAGAGAAGAGGTCCCGTAGAAGGGTTGGGTCCCTAGCTTGGGTCCAGAGGACGTAACGTCCGTCTAAGAAATGGTCGACTCGGCGTTCCCTTCGGGTTCTTATGACCTCACCCATCGGATAGGGAAGACGTCGCCTAGAAGGGTTGGGTCCTTAGCTTGGTCCCAGAGTACGTAACGCCCGTCTAAGAAATGGTTGACTCGATAGTTCCTTCGGGAGGGTCGTAACCCCAGAAAAGATTATTCAGTGGAGAAGTCCAACTGATAGAATCAAATCACTGGTTTCATGAATCATTAACAAAATAAAACATTTGGAGAAGAAATCACTGGTTTCATAAATCATTAACAAAATAAAACATTTGGAGAAGAAAGAAAGTCAGAAACCCACAAAGAACTAAGAAATCGTACCTTATATCATAGACAAAAGGTGACTCTCGTGAATTACAATGACCGTATTTCTAATTTTCATTATATATTGAAAATTCGTAAATATTCCATCGAACATTAATTTTCTACGACAGGTCGTTTCAATTTCATCTACTTGGATTCGTTACATAATTTTTAACCTTACAGATTATGATTCGTAAAAGTACTTATACGGGAAAAATAAGTTTCTAACTCCGAACGTAAACCCAGACGTCTATTTATACGAAGATTGAAGTTTCAGGACCCTAGATACCTCAAATTACAAACCCTTCTTTACTATGAACATTTTCAGTGTGACATGAACAATTACTCACATAGCAACTTTTTATAAAGTAAAGTCTTTTTTCATGTGAACCCATAGTACATAATCGTAACATAAGTGATGTGTAAATGTATAACTCTTCCCCCATGTAAAATTTTTATAAAGTTCATAATTTTCAAAGGGGGTCTTCAGCAGAAAATACAAAAATAAATAGGTTTTATTAACATGAAGGCAGAGAATCCCTCTATACGTTTGGCTTTATGAATTTATTCTGGAGTCATGCAGGACCGGACTTCTTGACACCCCTACAATTAACATAACCTGCCTAAGTATGTATGGAGCTCAACTATCCTCGTTAGTTAAAACCTACACCATTTTTATTTTTGGGTTGTTGTAGAAAATGAGTTGCAAAATATAGGAATGTCGTGGGTAATTAAAGAAACTACCAGTCTTAAGTTCATCTAAATCACAACTATCTCTTACGTCTTTCCACGAGATTACAATATCTTATTTACATAACTCTAAAACAAAATTTTGTCTAAAGACAACTATTTGATATAAAGGAAAATTGGACGTCAGTTTTAACTACGAAAATTTCCTTTTTATAATTCATCATCTTTACTAAATTCCTACGTCAAGAAACAGTTCATTTTCATTTAAAATACTTTTCAGGTCAGTTTCGGGTAAATTAAACCTTTATGACATAATTACGATTTGTATAACAGATCGTCATAAATTTATTTTATTAAATACTCGGAAATATGAATTTACATTATTTTCACGGTTTTATAAAAAACACCATCTTTCAAAAAGAGTTTACATTTCAGTACGTATAAAAATTACATAAGACGGGAAAATAACTTAACGACGGCGACGACATGTACTTACAAAAGTACATGTTCAACGACCTCAACCACGATTAGTATGTATTAAAACTTCTTTCTATTATCAATATTATCAACCTTTCACTATTCAATTAATCTTACAACATTGGGTACCAAGGTCACCTCATATAAGACACAAGAAACAGATACTTTTCTGTTGGTCTTTTGAAGGATGGTCTCTAATAAAGTAAAGTACATCTCTATCTATCTTAAATGTCAGAAGGCACCCGAGATAGGAAGTAAAATCACAGAAAAGAACGGGTTTCGTTCCATGGTCCCTACCGAAATATCCTTTCGATTCTACGGTATCGAAGGGATCGGTGCGTTTTTTTTTCACTTTAGTACAAATGACATAATCTTATGGTTTTAATCGTTTCATCCGAATCGTGAGTAAATTAGTTTTTAATTTGTTTACTGGGTAAAGTATTTACAAAGTAAAATAACTCTAAAGGAATACTTTTGTCGTAATGAAAGTGCACTCTTGATGGTCCATCGTGTAGTCTACACATAACACCTTATTCTATCTTTGTGTCTATGAATTTTTTTTGAATCTTTAACCCAATATTAACATCTACACAGAAGGACAACCTGTTTATTAAGATGTTTCATTATCTGACAAAAGAAAAAAAGACCTAAGGTTATCTTGTCCGACACATATTGTCCGGTGTTGGTCAACTGTTTCATGCTTAGTCTCTGTCTTTTCTGTGCCATCTTCGTATGGTCGAACGGGTCGCGGACGTCTACCACTCGTCGGGGCGCTGAGCGACTCACTACCGCACAAGAAACGAGACAACTTATCCGACACGGACGGAGAGAAGTGGACAAACTGTCTACTGGTAGATCATCTTCTTCCACAAAAGAAAGTGGGTTCGGCAAGTGAAAAGACAAAGGTAAGTTAAATTACAATTAAATATCCGTTTTTTGTTTGGGGGGTTTAGATTTTTAGTAAGTGTCTGAAATGTGTCTTCGTACCACAAAACGAATTTCACCAGAATCTGACGAAGTAAAACTATAGGTATAGATTGTATAGAAAATTTTTGGTATGTAAATTCGAGAAAAAAACAAAGGTAAAAGAAAAACAAACGAATTTTAAGAACGGTATTCTAAATCGAAAAGCCTTCTCGACAAGCTTTATAAAATCAGAAAAAATTAAGAACTCCAATTACTCAAAATGTCCGAAGGTACCAGAATGTACCGAGTCACCATTTCTTAAGTGGACGGTAACGTCCTCGGCACCTAAGTTAGGGACCCAGTCCTTCTAGAGGACCTCTTCGTTTACCGTCGGGTGAGGTCGTAAGAACGGACCCTTTAGGGTGCCTGTCTCTTCGGACCACCCGACAGACACTCCAGCGTCTTTTCAGTCTGTACTGACTCGTTGATTTGTCGTTGCTCAAAATGTCACAGAATGTTACGTACGTAGAATAAAATTTTTATCCAGTAGGTCGTTCAGAGGGTTTTCCGTCTCAGTACGACACCAGCATAACCGAAAATGATTAACAACGACAACAAATCAACCATTCAGCACAGACTGAGGAGACGCTGGGGTACCTGAGATTGGGTGGTCCGATCTCTAAAGGGTCCCTCCTTATGACCTCACCCAACGATAAAGGAAGAGGTCCCGAAATGATTATTTTGTCCACTTTAACCATTATCCATTCCATTTATCTCCTCTTCCGTTACCGTGGGGTGAGATCGAGAGAACGGACCTTTTAGGGTACCTCTCTCCTCGGACCACCCGACGTCAGGTACCCCAGCGATTCCCAGCCTGTGCTGACTCGCTGAAGTGAAAGTGAAAAGTGAAAGTACGTAACCTCTTCCTTTACCGTTGGGTGAGGCCACAAGAACGGACCTCTTAGGGTCCCTACCCCCTCGGACCACCCGACGGCAGATACCCCAGCGTGTCTCAGCCTATGCTGACTTCACTGCATCGTCGTCGTTCCATTTATCTTTTCTTATCTTCTACTTTCTCGTCCAAAAAAAGGAGTCTCATAAATCCGATATTTTGTACAGATGGGATCAAAAAAACAAAAACAAAATTTCTTTCTTACAAAAGTACATGTCAACGACCTCAACCACGATCAGCATGTATAAGCATTCAGACTCTGTGTTAATAAAACGAAGATCAAAAGTAATAATATGGAGACCGATACATAACAAAGATCAAAAGATGGTACTACAATAAAAACACCACCAAGAAGAACCACGATTTTTTATAATAAAAGGATGTCAACATTGAGGGTATACTACTTTCCTTTACTTTTAATTTCCTCTTTAGTCTTATTTTAAAGTTTTTAGTAATGAATGAATAAAAACTCGGTTTACGATTGACAACTTGTATTTAATTATTTTTTATCAGTCCGTAACGACTAGTCCCTAATGTCATTAAATTACCTCTTTAACTACAAATCCTTTAATAGTAAAACCAAAATATACAATTACACGATACTAAAGAGGTTCGATTAGAACAATGGAAAACGAAATAAAAATTAAAGGATTGTCGCGTGTTCCTCTGCGTCTCAGGCTCTGGGAACCCCTTTAACCACACTACGTTTTCTAAACCTTCCCGTCTGTAAACTCCATTGAAACTAGGGAAGTCTACTGAGTCTTCATTTTTAATAAAACAGTCATATGTAAACACATAGAAATTACAGTGTATATAATATGAACAAAATATACAGATCTACATATCCAGAGAAAGGGTACAATTAAATAAACAGATTTTCAGTGGTTATTTTTTGTTTCTTTTTCCATGACTCCTACGCCAATTGATCTTCACACTGACCAAAAGTCTTGGCAATACTAGACAGGGTTATAAGACAAGAAATCGAGGTCTTATAGACAGTCGCACGGTCCCTCCACACGGGACAAGTAAAGTCATTTGTCAAGGACTTACTACAAGACTATATGGTTAATTTTACAACAAGACTCGTAATCTGTATTTAACTTAATGTTTATAACTTCATAATAAAGATGATTGTTTTTAATACCAAGATATATCTTTGTATCCGTCACTTAATACATACATGTACGCATGTGTGTGTGTGTGGAAGATACTGATATATTAGGCAAACACTTGTTGGTCACGTCAATTTACCCTTCTTACATACTTACACATGATGACCGAAACAATGTGACCCATTGACAGAGTTTAAGCCCCAAAATAAATATTAGGGGAGTTTCCAACTTATTTTACATACTTCCGGGATTATGAGCCACGCGTCATTCAGAACGTATATGGTCCACAAGTTCTTCGCAATCAAGAGAAAGAGAGAAGGGGTAAGGGACGGGGGTCGGAGTGCGTACTCATAATAAGATCCGTGTCGTTAATCACTGTGTACCAGGGACGGAACTTCCTTAAATGTAAAGATCATCCTTTCTATTTTGGAAACCACTCAAGGTAGTTTAACCAAGGTTCTTTATTTTCTAACTGAATTGTCCATACTAGTCCCATCCAAAGTTTCTTCTACACTACAAAGTAGACACTGAATTTCCTACTCGCTCTCTTAGAGTGTCACACCTTTACATCTACTCCCTGAGAGCCGACTTTCTCTGTATATTCATTTCCATGTCTGTACAAGGTCTGCACCCTTTTATGGTCCACATCAGACCTTTTCCATACATCAAGTATACCCGACCTCTTATTCTGACTATGCACTCACACACGCGAAATCAGCGAAGCCAGAACAGACTGAAACGCTGGGGTACCTGACATCGGATGGTCCGAGGAGACAGGTACCCAACGGTACTGAACGAGGTCCCCTAGAAGGGTTGGGTCCCTAGTTTGGCTACTGAGAGCAGAGGACGTAACCGCCCGCCCAAGACATGGTGATCACGCTGGACCCTTTGGGTTATTCTGACCATCATCTATTCTTTACTCTCAATAAAATAAAATATAAATACATCCTAAATGATACAATCTGTGATGACAGTCATAAAGTGTTTGTAATTAAGTAAATCAGAAGTGTCATTGTAGTATCGCAACAATAATAATAGTAAGGGTAAAATTTCTACTCCTTTTGTTTGTGTCTTTCGAAGTCATCGAACCGGTCTCAGTGGGTCAATCACACTCCGTCTCGGTCCGTAACAGAGACGTCTTAGACACGTGCAATCGAAATACAACACTACAGCGAAATAATTAAGAGGGAAGTCACCAACTACCTACGAAACTAGTTTACCACCCCAAAAAAAAAAAATCGTAGAGAGACGACTCCTCAACCGTTCTTCTTCTCTTCTCCTTTTTACGTTTGAACCATTTGGAAGTTTTCATGGTTCTGGTTGTTTTTCCATATTAAACTGTAATACGTTCACACTAAAACAATTATTAGTATTTACTAATCTTTTGCATACCTTCCTTATAGACTACAACGTCGTAATATAACAAGTGAATACTTCAAATTTTTATGACGACTTTCAATTTTAAAAAAAATAAAGTGACTAACAATTAAACCCTCTGGTATCGTTTTCAAAATTAAACAAGAACAAGTCATTTATATCCTAGGTCGGATACAACACTCCGGAACAAATACTGTCCACCAATAAATTGAGGAATCTGTAATATTTGGTCATTGGAGTACTTTACTGATTAAGGGAGAAAACCAACCACGACTTACAATCACTCCGAGAGAAAAAAAAAAATTATTATATTTTATACATCGAACATTGTAATTCCCCAGTGACATATTTAATTTACGGAACTAAAAGATCTGGGAGTGAAGGACGTCTACTGGGTACTTTATCTGACATCAAAACAGTTCACAGGGAAAATTTTGTTCTATAGGTCCTTGTGGAGAACCAATAAAAGTCACCGTTCTCGGGATTACGAGTCGTCAATCTACAAGGACCCATCCAATGTATTACGGAAATATTCGGAATCCAGGAGTAAATATTTTATTATTGAAATTGTCGTGATAATCGATACAAAATTCGTATAGTGTATATAATTGAGTAAATTAGGAGTATTGTTGGGATACTTCATCAATTATATTAGTAAGGGTAAAATATTTACTCCTCTGACTCTCCGTGTTTCTCAAATATATTGAACGGGTACGAACAATTACCACCACCACAGCAAATTGGGTCCGTAATTCCGAATTCTTAGGTACGAGGATTGGTAATGTAATATATAGTGGAGAGATTTTTAATTTTAGTTTGAAATCTTAACAACACTCTTATTTAATTTATCTATTTGATGTCAGTAGGTATTTGATCCTGAGGAGTAGAGTATAGGTTTGTAAACTAAAGGACTTAGATTTACACTTTGTATGACATTAAAAGTTCAGTAAGAAGGTTCATCCTAGAAAAACTTAGACCTAAGTGAAAAAAGTATAATCAGAAGTATCGAAACTTAGTAGTTGTAAAGTTATTCGAACGGAAAAGGTGGTAACTAGTGACTAATTTTGCAATTTGACTTTATTACACTTGGAGTCTGTAGTAACAACTTAGTCGACATATAATGGTGTCAATTGGGTTAATTGGGTAAGAAGTAGAATACGTCTTCTTATTAGTATCGTCTATAGAACGAATGTAAATTATTGATATAAACTCAGAAATACTCAGACGATCAAAGATCGTATAGTAACAATAGTTTTCACTTTAAATCCACATAGATAGTACTGAATATCAAAGTATTCGGGTAATAAGAATCAGTGGAGAAGTGAACGATTTCCGAACGTTTCGTCAACAATTTATTGGAGAAGATCTTAAAAGGAGACGACGAAAAAACCACTTTTGTCCGGACTTTTGTCCTGATATGGATCAGGAGGGCAGTAAAAAGTAAGAGATGTCACGGCATTTTTCACAATTACCACCAAAGCTACTACCAAGAAGTCTCACGAGACCCTATATTTACGAAACAAAGATAAAAGAATTGAGAGAACTGAAAAAGAAAAGAAAAGTAAAATAAACGCAACTAATTCGTGAAAGATTAAACTTGTAGAAGGAGTAAGTCGTCTGCGAAAAATTTACGGATGACAAGAGTCATAAACCTTATGTCATAAGCCGTTTTGTTTCACAGAGTAGAGGATCGTGATTTAGAGACCATCTTATCCTTGATTTATCAAGACGAGAAAGGGTCAACAATTGTACTTGTATAAGGAACAAATAAACGAAAGAGACCTACATCGGATTGTCAAAAATAAAAAGACTTTGGAGTTAAGAAATAACCAGTTTCGGAAAGATTATAAAGAGAGTATAAATATGTACAAAAACATAGATCGAAACCAATCCACCGGGAGAAAGGTAGAAAATATTAAGTACAATTTTCTACTCAAATGGTATCTTGAAACATATATGTAATTAAAGAAATTGTCTTAACAAACAGTAAATAAGTAAGTCGTTTCTAAATGACTCACGAAGGAAATAGGACTTGTGTAACGTGACTGTATTTACAAAGACTCTTTGCAGACAGAAAGAACTCGAAGGAAAGGATAGAATACAGTCTCAATCCAAAGGTAACTTTGGACGAAAGTCACATCCTGTACAGACCGGTAAATATTACAAGAGAAACCCACAATTTTCTTTAATTCTGTTTTAATGAAAGAGTTTCCAGGACAACAAAGAGTTTAAAAATCAGTTCAGGTTTTCTTGGCACGAAGAAAGGTTTCCAAATATAGTATTTAAGAGGATCAAATAATTAAAATGTGAACCTTTCTTAAATCCAAATCTAATAACCATATGTAAAAGTTTAAACACTTATTTAATACAATAACTTTAATATAATCCTTACTAAAAGAAAAGAAAAAGGAAAAGGTCGAGTAAACTAGGGAAGGTTGACTATGGAACATTAAAAAAGTCACTTCTTTTCGTCCATGATAAGTAAGTAGTGTCTTACTGGTATTTATTATGGGAGGAGAGACTGTACTTTATAAGAAAAAGATACACATGTTCCGTACACATATACTTTCCAACCCATTCCGTCCCATGTGATTCCCAGTCTACTCACTATGTCTACCTTTTACTCTTTCTTAAAGAGGTACGATCCCGAAACTTAATATGTTTATAAAGAAATTTTCAGTCTAAACACGACTCGGAACCAACCATCACTCTTGAACCACACTATCTATTTCCTCTTTTCCCACCTGTAAGGTCAATCTTTCTTATTTTAGAGATAAAAATACGAGGGGGGGGAAAAAAAAAAATATAAAGTCCTCGGTAAAGTCCACTTTCATCGAAGTCTTCGTGAAAATTATTACCTAAACCATTCCTATAATAACACAAATGAATCAATAAGACTAAAGGTAAGAACACATAAAAATAACGTCCGTATTCTCTCTCATACCTTCTGCACATAAAACCTAGAATTGATAGGAGAAAATGTTCCTTAGATTTTTATTCAGAAAAGAAAACCTCTTTTCGGTTTGTTAACGTACAAAGGTATAAAATCTCTTTTATTTAATTACACTCAAAAACGTCTGACAAAGAGTAGTAATTGGGATAAAATTAAAGGATCATAGGAACAGACGACGGAAGATCTATTGACGTTGTTTCGTGTTGAGAATATTAAACCTCCGAGGAACAAAACGTGATTTGATGACTCTAGAGGTTATCAACACACACACAAGTACCATAAAAAGATTTCCTCCTGGGTCTCATCAAAATGAAACATAGGAATACTATGGAAAGGACACAGCCCTCTCGTTTTGTCATAGAAGTAAAACATTTACATTTTTTACCGTAGAACCTCACAAATTTACAAACCAAGTCAAAGAGTCGGTCGTCATTTCTATCCAGAATTTAGGATTCAGACACATACGACTCGGATCGTAGACCAAGGAGATGACACAATTAAGTAAAATCTTTTCATATTAATAGTATGAACATTTACTGAGAGGATACTATTCACTCTAAACAAGACCATAAAACAGTCTACCTAAACCAAACATACAAACCTGATTCAGACAGAACATAAAGAAAATCGTACGAGTACAAAGATACCGTCTTCACTAACCAGACAATCCTCCTTCTATAAGTCTTCGACTATTTTATCAACTCCATTCAAAAGAGAATTTTAGAATTTTTAATAAATCAGAACGACGATATGGTTCACAAAAATATCTAAAGCCACGTATATTAATTGTATATTTGAAATACTATATTTACTCTTATACGCTTACATCTTTCAATAAACAAGGGACCCTGAAGGGACCACTGGGTCACCAATTCTTAGACGGAACGTCACGTCCCCTACGTCCAAACTAGGGACCGGACCTTTAACTCTAGGGCGTACCGCGCCCCGTTGATTCGGATACGCGACACGGTGCGTGTCGGTGCTTTCTCGGACGTACGGTGTCGATTCTGGGCTACGTCGGTTTATTCATTTATAAAAAAAATTTCCTCCTTCTTTCAAAACACAAGGACCTCCAATGACTTGTAAGGTACATAACTCGTGGACAAAGGGAAAAGGTGGCTCTTCCTCCCTTGTAACGGTCCGGAACCAACGTATAACGGAAGTGGTCATTTTCGAAGTGGAATATTATCTTTGAGCCATATGTAATAAACGATCTTTAATGGTATTTATTATCCCCAGTAACTTACTGAAAAATGTTTGCAATTATACCCGACTGGTTGTGAAGCGAACAGACTCGTCTTTTTGCCTAAAACTCAAGCATCGTATGTCAGTGTGAAAACCTCTCATGAAGTAAACGTTCAATTTCCGACGGACACTATCTCTGTTTATTTTCTAAACCGAAATTTTTCAAAGACAAGGACACATACTTAAGACATATCTTAATAGTCCTAAAGTCATATTAGTAAATTCCTAATTAGGAAATATCCAGACACGTCGTCTTGGTACATTGTCAGACTCATGTCCTGATGTCACACTCTACCTAGGACAGAGTGTTTGTGTTCGGAGCCTTTGGAACCGACAGTCCCCGATATCACAATAACCTACCATAGTAAGAGTGGGACGGAAACTGGGATTAGGAAGGAATGCTCTATAACTGTGAGTTCGGTTTATGGTCCACACAAATATCCAGAAACACATATATCAGACTTTTATTAACGTGTAAGAGAGGGGAGAGTATCAAAAGATAATTAATTTATACGAATCTTTATTGTAAAGATCGTTTCATTAATGTTCTCATTAGATACATAAAACAAATTATGTCTGTTCGGTAATGTCATGCCACTATCAAGAAGGGTCTCGGAAATTTTTACTACCCGACTGATCCTGTTCTCTGATCCATGTTGACTTTATTAACCTTTATAGTACATAAAACGTAGAGACCTTTTTTAACAAAATAAGAAGTCAAAATATAAACTATAGACCTACAAAAGTGACAACCGTTGACTAACATTGAATGATGGTATAACCATTTCTAATGTCGACTTCCCATCACTTATTTTAAATATTTACATAAGTACCTTTTACATCTAATATATCCGGTCCACTAGAAAAGTCCAACCCAACCTGCTGAGAATCGGACTTTTAAAATCCCATACCTTATTTAAATTAGATCGACGACAAACCTTCACTTCAAAGATTGTGCGGAAACGTAAGGGAACAGGAGAGGATCCACATATTCTACAACCATACCTATTTATGATTGAAAATTCAAATACATCAACTTGATTAATATGAAAAAAAAAAAAAATTAATATCTCAATGAAGAGGTCTCCGCCACGTTTCAAGTAACCCTACTAACAATCAGGAATATTAGCTTTATTAGGAAATGGAATAAGAGTCTAATGGACGGACCAATATTCACTACTTTAATCGGGTCTACCGAGAATAGCATTCAAAAGTTGTTTTTGTCAAGATGAACATGAAAGTAAAAAAACTTAGAATTTTTAGTGTCTTAAATATGGATCCGTCTCGTTAAACTACCTTTTCAGACACAGGAGTTGATCCCTTAGTGACAAGTGTATGGTACATCATGTCGGTGGGAGAAAGGAAAATACTAAAGGAGGATGTCATTTCGGGGGGACCAATGGTGCCGGTGACCCGTTTTTGTAATGTTACGTCACTATTGAATGTCGATCGATCACACATATACTCCAGGACCTCTGTGACGTCCTTCGTCTTGTCTGTTTTGGTGAAGACAAAAGAACTTGTAAAAAACTATTTATGTCAAAAAGAGACGTTACCGTAGTTTATTTATTTTTCTATTTTTCTTGTCACTGGTGGGATGGTGTGTGAGAGGTACTGAAGGGTCAAATCCGAGTTGTCACGAATAAAAATATAGATAGAGTTCTTTCTTAAACCCAACCAAATCGGGTAGTACTGGGTCAAGGAAACCCTGAATACAGGCGACGACAAGGTCAGTCGAGACCGACCTATCCCTTAATCTGATTCTTTTCATCCCTACAAATTCTACCCTTACGTCTATCTTCACTTTCTAGCCTCCTCTGTCAATTGTAGAGATCCCATAAAAGAAAAGTAGGACTACGGTGACGAGACCAACTGACTGACATGAGAGACCCACGACAGTGAGATGTAATATAAGAAAGGGTAAGCGAGCACTCGGGGAACTTACATCTATGATATAACATAAGTAAAAGGATGAGAGTCAAAGATCGGGTCGCGTACCACATTACATCTAAATTGTTTAATTAAAGAAGTAAGAATCACTACAGTGAGTCTACGGGACAGAGACCATTTCTGGGGTCGTGGTGATGGGGGGTAGAGTAAATAGTAATCAAAGACAAGAAACACGTGGACGTCGTGAACAAAGGACGGAAGTACCAATAAAAGTAGAAAATCATATTAAATAAATCGAACAGAGTGATTTGACACTCGGGGTTTCTCGCCCTTGATGTAGAAACATAGAGGACATCGTGGATTAGTGAACGGAATGTACATCGAAATAACTTACACATTATCACCGCAATTGAAAAAGGTTTTACGGGTAAAACTTGTATCGCGTGTGTGTATGTATATATATACACACACACACACACACACACACGCACACACGCACACACACACGCGCGCGCACACACAGTAAGAAATGGGGTCATATTAAAATGTTTTTCAATGTTTTCCTTCTTAGTGTCATTTTAACAAGAGTCAAACAAATGAATAAATAAAAACAAGAGTCAAATTTAGTACAGAATTATAGTGTATGACGATCTAAACCCCTCACTTGGAGATGAAACGACAGATATGTAAGTGGACACCGATGTATACTACCGAATGTAATTAATCTTAATTTACTTTAATTTTTAAATCAAGGATCTTAGGATGAAGACCAGTTTTACTTTATTGTTCCTGGACAGACTATGTTGGTATTTGACCTGTTTTCTATCTTTTGTTACCAAAAATATTATAGTTCGTCACTTCCTATACTAACGACTCTCTACCCTTCGTATTTCGCTCGGGTTCAATGGGACCGAATAATTGAATTTTTTTGAAGGTCCATACCGTGTTACTCCTCTTTGGGTGGGTCTTAGATCGACTAAGACTCAACTGTACCATCTCTATTCTGGTTCCTCTGGTCCCGTTGATTTAAACGTCCTGTCTCATGGTCTCTCGTCTTACGATGGACCTCTTTGAGGTCTCTACATATCTTCCAAGTCTACATCATAAATCGTTCTATATCTGGTTACGGACACACATTTCTTTGATGGGGTTTACTCTTCCTTAGGGGGGTTTCTACTCGTCCGGGTCACGACCTCCGAGTACATTCAATGACAGTCTGTCGTGTGTTCACAGGTACACTTGTACTCACGTTCTTCAAGAGACCTCATCTCGACGGAGAAGGTAACAATTGTGACGAACAATCCAGAATTAGGAACCAGGAAACGAGGAGAACCTTTGGAAGACCAAGTTCTTAACTAATTTTAAAGAGTGTTCGGTACGCTATGGAACATAATGTCATGAAACTTGACCCACGAACTGTATAACTAAACAAACAAGTAATTAAATACAGATTACCGATTAGTAAAGAGATGAACATTATCCGTCGTTTATATGAATCACTAATAAGACTGTGAACACCTATTTTTATTAGTCACGTATACACACATTAACTTAATAAAACGACATGTGAACTTTTATCGTATAATATTTAATTAATGTGGAGTTAATTTTTTATTATTCGGATAGTTTTCATTAGTCATGTTTTCCTTTAAAAATGACCAAATCATGGAAAAAAATTGAATATTTTATGAGTAATGGTTTATCTCTACATATTACACACACACACATAAAAGAAAAAATACTCGTGTCTGACTTTTACGTAAGTAAACAAATGGAGATAAAATCAGAGTAAAAAATGAAGGTAATTCTTATCCTCAACGAATGGACCTAAGTCTCGGGTCGAGACTGTACGAAAACAATAAAATGGATCCCGTCCAATGAATTATAGTGAGTAAGAAAGGGTGGAGACATTTTACTCTTTTTTAATAATGGAACGAATACCCCGTAACATCTGACAGTCATTACGTACATTCACGAATCATTTATTATTCAGATTTCATCCATCAATGTTAATGTCAATATCGGACACGAATGAGCCATTAGTTTTGTATAGTTCATTTACTAACAACAGTGTCTTCCTCAAACACACCATCGAATACATGACATTACACAGTGAGAAGAATTCAAGAACCTCCCCCTTTTGTTTTGCTTTCTCTTAACTCTTTACTTTTTTTAGTCGATAGTAGTACGAGAAACAAAGGAAGAGAGGAAGGTATGTGGACTTTTTCTTTACCCCTCTTTTTCGGAAAAATCTCGTATAACTGTTTAATACAAACGTAACATACCTTCATATCAATACTAAGAAAAGAAAAAAGGGACCATGGAAGACTAAACGACCCTAAAATAAATGAACTCTTCGAAATACTACCGTTTTTACGTTCAACTCTCCGTCATACTATATTTCCAATTCTTGTATTCGAACTCGGTTTGACGGACTGAAGTTTAGGACCGAGATAGAGAACGATCAATACATAATTATTCAAGTTCTTGTCTAATAAATTATATCCGAAAGACACCGAGTTACAGTAGTCTTTTTTTCTTTCCCTTATTATGACCAACGATCAAGTACACCATAGCCACAATCAACGAGTCAGTACAGGCTGAGAAACGTCAGGATAACTGACATCGAGGAGACAGGTACCTAAGAGGTCTGTTCTTATGACCTCACCCAACGGTAAGGGAAGAGGTTCGATCAAGTACAGTCACCGGAAATAACAACAATAAGTCAGCGACTCAGTTCAGACCGAGAAACCCTGGGATACCTGACATCATGTGATCCGAGGAGACAGGAGGTAACAGAGAGTCTCAAACGAGTTTAAGGGCAGGTAACTCAGTCATTACGGTAGATTGGAAGAGTATGCGACGGTCGGGGAAGAGGATAACAGAAGTCAGAAAGGGTCGTAGTCTCAGAAAAGGTCACTCAGTCAAGAAGTGTAGTCCACCGGTTTCATAACCTCGAAGTTGAAGTCGAGTCAGGAAGGTCACTTATAAGTCCTGAATAAAGGAAATGCTAACTGACCAACCTAGAGGAACGTCAGGTTCTCTGAGAGTTCTCAGAGGAGAACTCTGAGGAGGAGGTCGTGGTGTTAAGCTTTCGTAGTCAAGACACCACGAGTTGGAAGAAATACCAGGTCGAGAGTAAAAGTATGTACTGATGACCTTTTTGGTATCGAAACTGATCTGTCTGGAAACAACCGTTTCACTACAGAGACAAAAATTTATACGACAGATCCAAACAGTATCGAAAGAAAGGTTCCTCGTCCGTAGAAGACTAAAGTACCGACGTCAGTGGTAAACGTCACTAAACCCTCGGGTTCTTTTCCTTTAGACAATGACGAAAGTGAGGAAGATAAACGGTACTTCATTACCCTGGTCTACGGTACTAAAAACAAACTTACAGTTCAAATTTCGGTCGAAAAAGTGAGAGGAGAAAGTGGAAGTAGTTCTCCGAGAAATCAAGGAGAAGTGAAAGACGGTAATCATACCATGGTAGACGTATAGACTCCAACAACTTTAAAGAGGGTCGTCAGAACTAAGGTCGAACACTAAATAGGACGGGTCGTAAAGCGTACTATATGAGACGTATATTCATTTTATTCGTCCCACTGTCATAAGTCGAAGCAGTATGAGGAAAAGGTCAAACCTTGGTCAGGTAACAAGGTACAGGTCAAGATTGACAAGGAAGAACTGGGTGTATTTTCAAAGAGACCTCCGTCCATCCCACCAGACCATGAGGGTAGAGAATTCTTAAAAGGTGTTAAACAACACTAGGTGTGTCAGTTTCTGAAATCACATCAGTGACTTCGTCTACAAAAAGACCTTGAGGGAACGAAAGCGGTACTAGGTCACGTACAACCGTTAAACTAGAGAGCAAGAGACGGAGAAACTTTGGACAAATATATAGACCTTTAAGAGCCGAACACATGACGATTTCAGATCGAACTTCCTAAAACTCGTATTGGAACGATCGTACACTTTACCCGTGTTAACATGTCAACAAATTTGTAAGAAACCGTAACGGAAAGAAACCCTAACCTTACTTTTGACTGGAAAAGATCAGGACATCGGTGACGACACATTCACCGGAATGTAGGTATGTTTTAGGTATGCTTTCAGGGAGGATCCCTGAAAAGACCACCAGGTCACCGATCCTGAGGTACGAAGGTTAAGCCCCCCGAGTCAAGGTTAGGGAACAGTCCCTTGACATAGGACCTACGGTATCGATTCTGGGTCATGTCGGTTTAATTAATTTCTTTTTATGGAAATATATTTCGGACCGTGTATCATTCGTAATATGATCACAATGATAATAATAATAACATAACCGGAAACCATTACTTAGTGGACTCGAAAATTTTATATGGTGTTTGTATTGATGTACCCCTAAAACTTCTTAGATACTCTTTAAAGATTCATCCGAGTTGAAAACCATAAAAACGGAAAGATTGAATACATTCCCTATAGATAGGTGGGAAACGTGAACAAAGGAGGTCTCACTGAGTTTACATCAATGACGGAGAGGTCTTAATTTAGGTCAGGGAGGGACGGATCAGAATCCAGTCGTGTGTCTCCCTCCACCTTACTTACATCCGAGTCTTCAGTCTGTTCTGACGACCTCACACTTTAGGTTCGAGAAACGAAATGATCGCCTTTGTCGAACAAGTTGTGCAGAGTCGGAGTCAAAATACACAATTCATCCTTATTACGATGGACAGAATATCGTGACACAACTATTGGACACAAAATTCTTTTCAGTAACCCTACCTTGTATCGAACCAAACGGACTCAGTTAGGGACAAATTCGGATACCAAGACCGTTCATATAGATTCACGGGCGAAAGTGAGGTCTTCGGAGAACCAAACCTACTACTAAATATACTAGTAGAATGGACAGTGTCAAGAAACGTATTTTAACAGTACGTCTACCGTGACAATGAAAAGAAATAATTAACGAACCGTAATTATCCGAACTACCTCGTTCAAGTAGGTCCGTTACGTATTAATTACTTACGGAGGATACAAATTTCACGACGAATCGACCAGACGGTTCAACGCTAACACTTTTGTAACTACCCTTAACATTCATTAATTTTCCCCTAACCTCTAAGTTCTTTATCAACCATTTTTACACGAAGAAATACGAAAAGATCCAAATGGAATATTTAAACTTCATGTTGTCTACAATCTTCTTGGAGCCACCCTCAATCACAAACTTTTCTGTTCTACCTATTATCTTTTTATGTCCGATAGGGTCTCCATACACGACACCAAACTCTCCCAACGTGTAGACGTCACAAGAGTAATTTGACAAAATCCCTTTTGGGTCCATTTATATTTTAACACTACATACCGTAGTCACTATCAAATAATGTTTTGATTACGCAAATATCATAAACAAAGTAACCAAACAAAAGCATAAAGAAGGTTGTCATCACAGGGGTACCTATTTTAGAAAGCGGCTCTAAGACTGGACTGAACAAACGTCTTTCATTCGAAGGAAGTCAAATTAACCGAAGTAACAAGTATCTAAGATTTCGACAAGTAGAACTACACAAAAGGGTACTACGGACTACGAAACACCTATGTAAAAGACACACAAAGAAAATAACGAAAAAGGAAAGATTTTGATTAAAGATCCTCTATTAATCATTACACAAAACAACGGGTGCGAACGTATATCTTTATTATAACAAAGTCTTGTTTTAAACGGTTACAACCGACTAATAATAACATGTGTCACCTCTCGTAAAAAGAATAAAATAATTTAAGTTTTCGTGGTACAAAGGTAAATCGAAATTGTTTAGTAAAAATTTTCACCATCATATTTAGATTGTTTAAATTTGTCAGTAAAGTGAAGACTATCTTTTATTCTCAGAACTTAATAAAGATCAAAACAAAGATACTCACATAACTCTCTAACCGTTCTACACAGAAAGAAAAAAAGAAAACCATTGTTAAACCTTTATCTTTTAAAATTGAATAATTCAAAGAAGAAATTATAAAGAATGGGAGAGGATAACATCAGTGAAAGAGAAACAAGATAACCTTCTAATTATATGTGTAAAGGGCCCTTGATCTGAGATCGTAGGATATAAACTTTACCATGTCAGAACATAAAATTACATGTTTCTAAAAATAGGGTATCCTAAGAAACGAAACATTTATTTTGATAAATTTCGTTTAGGTGTTCAAGTATCTTTCGCACTATGTATGTCAGAGTTCAAATAGAGGAATATATTTTAGTCTCCCTTGATTTCGTAAGGAGTTGTTACCAAAGGATGTGAAGTCGACATGTTAATAATTTGTGTTTAAATAGAAGTTGGAAGAAATTCCTCTCACAAAGATTAAATTCGTGATCTTAAAAAGATTCAATTCGTGATATTTTATCTAAACCTTTCCCTATTTTACTATCATTACGTTTGGGAGAAGAATATGAAAATACATAAATTGATATTTTGAAAAGAAAAGTTGATCGAAAACCTCACAGACTCCTTTTGAGACTCGTTTCACTGGTTAACGAAGTAACGACTTCTTAAGAACTGAGTTCATCTTTTAAATAAGGAAAGGTCAATGGTTTCGTTCGGTCTCTTACCTCACCGACTTCTCTTGACATGACACCCCGTTTTCCTTAACAATTACATTAATAGAATTTCATTCTATAAAATTAGAACTATGTCATCTAGGATGAAACTCTCAATATTGGAACTTTAATAACAAATTGACACCATGCCGAAACTAAAAAACAACGATCAAGGACTTTAGGTTTGAAACGGTGTATGTGGTAGACCGTCCTCTCTCTCGACCTGAACAAAAGCGTACACCATGAGTCACAACACGCGTCACCCCAGCCGGACGTCCAAGTCAGGAGGTGTCGGTTCACCGCACTCGACCTCCCGCCGGAGGGACGACAGAGTCCGACTACCTACCCAACGCAGAGCTTAAACATGAAGGGGACTTGATCAGTAAGGTCAAAACGATAGAGTACAGAGTAATCCTCGTCGAGACAAGAGAAGTACACCAAAAAACTCCGAACAAATACCAACGTCTACTCTATGCCTGCCCACCAGTGACTTCATTACTTGTACCAACTCTTGACGACCAAATTACTTAGATTGTCGTACGATACACTCCGGTCCCCTCCGGACCTCTTCTCTGGATTTCCTCTTTTAGTTTAATGGTCGAAAAATTAATGTCTATAAACGAAGGTAAAATGAAATATTGGTGTGACGATATCCTATACGGTAAAATAGTCGACATTGTAAAACACTCCGAAAGTCTATGTATTATATTCATCGAAGTTGATATCCACGGTGAATCTAATCACAAACACTATTTTGAGTCAATTGATCCTGTGTCCATTAGTATTGGGAATTTCATCTAAAAAATAAAAAGGAGGATGAGGGACGATACTCCTCTTTCTCCGTTTAATGTTATTTCGAATTTATTTAGTCTAAACTAAAATTTTTGTTTTTTAGGAAGGTCCTGTATAATACATAAGTCGGGTCAAAACATATGAACGACTTAGGTCTTGTTCCCAGTCACCTGGAAAATACCTTTCCCCGTCAATTATTGAATCCGGACCGTCTGATGTATGGTAGAGACAGTCAGTAAGAAATATAAAAATTGTTGAGAAAGTTTTACATTTTGGTAAAAATTAAGTACTGGGAGTGTTTTCTGTCCAACGACCGACAACAGAAGGTTTGGGACGAGGTCTCCTAACGTTTATAAATCTTAAATAAAAGTTCACGTACTCGGACTCGGTTCCTTTCCAGAACGTAGTAGAAGTAGCCAAAATAACGTAGATTAGACCCATACTAAGACATCAAAATGGAAAAAAAACCAAATTACTTATAGGTTCCTTTTATTCAGTCACAACCTTCCTCGTCACTCGGTCAAAATCTACTAGATCCAGAACTGAGTCACAACACTTAACCCCTTTATATCAGATGGAAGAGACCCGGATTTAAGTACACATTGTCCAGATTTAGTAGAAGGGAGGCAGGATGCTCAAGATTTTAGAACACTAAGTAAGATTAGTAACCTGGATAAGTGGACCTCGAATATAAAACTCTACCATGTCAAGGTTTCAATTAAAATTTACAAAAAATCCCTTTCACCATCATAAAAGGTAAAAAGATATACGTAAATCCTATTTGTCGCTTTGTATTGAATGTTTCGTCAATGAAACCCCTGGTCCCTATAATCTTGACATCTGGTTTTTATCCTTTGGACTCAAGAATGGGCTTAAGAGAATCGTCGAAACAACACACTGTCAGTGTATTGGAAGACATGACGTCCGAGGAGTGGACATCAAGTTCGCGTCTTTCACACGAAGACATTTTCCTTCACCGAGTAAGGAAACACGAGAAGGAAGACTACACAAAAGAAGTAATATGGAGTCCTTGTCTGGGATCTTTCACCATAATTAATCGAAAGAATTAACTGTAAAGGGACAATATAACTACTTAACCCCAACCTTTTATCACTTTTAATTCTTAAGACAAGATTCAGACCCAGGAGACGTACGAACACCCAACGATGTAAATCATTGGATTCGGTATGAGACTCCTTGAGTTTGTACCATGACAAGTCTCAACTCACGAAACCCTCGTGTCAAAAAAATTCATTATGAAGGACTGAAAAAAAGACTACTATCTCGTGTAAATAGAAAAATCTTCTATTAAAAATTTTTTGTCTTTGGTATCAATTGTAACATCATATTTGGAAAGTAAAAAAAATTGTAGTACATTAAAACTAATGTCAGACACTGTAAAAGGAGGGGAGGAGGGAGTAAGTAAGGAAATATAAAAAAATACTATCAGAATTTTGTAAAAACGTCGAGAGCCACGGGTGTAAGGATAGTGACGGTTGGAACCGGACGTCTCCCGTCATCCTCAGTTCGGAACTCTTCGTGTTCTTCAGAACTTCACTCACCGTCACACCTTCAAACTCTCCGTCCCAGAATCTCCCTTCGGATGGAAATCGTCACAAATGTCTCACCTCGATCCTGAACTTTTGTAGTCTCAGAGAAGTAGGACTAAACCAGGAAGGAAAACACGTCACTGTTATTTTATTACTCGAATCAAAACAAAATAAAAAAAAGAAAGAGGTCGAACGGATGACCTTTAACTGTAATGTCAATGAAGTGATCATAATCGAGAGAAAATGTCAGAGTAGGGTTTCATTATAAGTCTTTTTCTTTTTAGTCACCTTATTCTAGGAGTTCTGGTCTCCGACGGGGACCCATTAAAGTCGGAACCGGGAGCCGGGAGTCACGACGTGACATTGAAGGCACCCGGAATCTGTGAAACTGGAGAAACTGGGAGAAGAAGGTGTTTTTTTGATGATTTTTAACTACAATGTCGACGTAATCATATTTTACTTAAATTATAACATATACGTATGTAGGAAGGTAGACTTTCACAAAGAACACAATATTTAAATTTTCTTTTGTAAACCCTCCCGGAGATTTACATAATATTTGTACTCTGGACCACAGATTATCGAGTCACCCGGGACGGATATAAGACAATGGGGAGGGGATATTTGGCTGGAGTGTTTGGGATCGCCTCGAAACGGTGTGTTGGTGTTTGTGACGTCAAGGACACCGAAATTTAGGTATCTGTACTTGAAACTAGAAATGACTGAGGTGGTTGTAAGTCCTGAACCAACCTTAGTAAGTAGGGGGTTTCTTTCTACCCGACGTCACCGATTAAAATCAAAAGTCCACCTATAAAACAAGACTAAGAATTATGTTCGGTGTCGAGGACGGTGGAAAAGAAGGACGTAAAGGGAGTTCGAGAACAAAAGTAGGGGTGAGGGAGGGAGCCGTGGACACACATCCATACTCTAGGGAGTAACAGTACACAACTTTCGTTCCGCACTTCTTATCTCAACTTGTCTTCGTAAGAACAATGGGTCTTCGACTGATCACGACGGGGTCGGAAGAGAGGCATTGAAAGGAGGGGGTGTCCTCACCCCGTTCCCGGCACTGCACGTCTAAGAAACCCGTCGCTCCTCTGCCACCGGAGCCGTACGGTGGGACTCACCCGGAGGACAAATGGAGGTCGCATGGAAGAAGGACAAATAGAATGGCCCAGGAGTACTCGACTCGCCCCTCCTGGACCTCTTCGCCCACGTCCGTCCTCCGGGATCCTGACTACGAGACTGGGCAGGAACGTGGCGGACCTTCCATCGATGGTAGAGTCCCCTGGAGGTCGACCACAATCGATATGAGAAGAGATGGGTCTCGATCTCCGAGTCAGATCAGTGTGTAATACTGTAAATCCTTCTGACTGAAGTGTGTTCGTGTCTCTATTTTTCTGTATGTAAACACAGTAGTAGACAAGGTAGTCTCAGTGATATCGTAAATTGTTTCTTTACACTAGTAAAGGTCAAATGTCATCAAATTATCGAAAGAATGTTTAATTATAGTATAAGACGTTATAAAGGTCTTTTGGTGACACCTCTTATTACATTATACGAAATCGTATTAAGGAATGGAAAAGAATTTACCGAAATTCGTACGACAAGGGAGTTTGAGACAAAAAAGTAAATTGGATATTAAACCCGAAAGACCATAAAAGATTTAGAAGAGAAAATTCGAAGCAATTTAGGAAAGATCTCGTTCCGTTTCTCATACAATAGGGTCGATTCAGTTCTCTTTCAGTTTATAGGGTCTCTTCGACACTAATACGGTCCCCGAGATATGGTTTGATTTAGACTCTTCCATTTTAATTAAGTACTATACACCCAACAAAATAAGGAAACTGATATAAATACTTATATAAGTATTCTTGAGAATTAAAGACGGTTTTTTTTTTTTTACGTACTAGACGGTAGAAACTCCAAAGGACCTCATGAGAGAATCCTTAATTCTTTATACAATTGACACTAGAATATCAAACATAAGGACAAAGTATCCAATGGTGTCTTGTAAACAAAGTATACTTAATATTTTATTATAAATCTAAGATCGTACTAAATTTATCTACCCAGTATATATAGAAATTTAAACACCTAGACTACACACTTAACACATGATACATGTTCAAACGGTACTAATAATTATTCGGACAACGACAACAAAAGGGGTTTACAATAATTATAGTCACAAATACCTTAAAGAAAATAATCAAACTTAGAACCTTACAAGACATGATTTTATATTAAATTTGGTAAAACATGTTAATTTATACTACGGTACAACACATATAGACATAATTTCTTATAACATTTATAATTACAAATATGTTAATACTTTTCGAAAAGGAGTTTTATTCACTTAAGAGGAACATGAATTTAACACTGTATTTTATTGACCAAAATTTGAAACCCCAAGATAGAATATTTTTAAATTCCCTTTGTAAGATTTCTAACATATATTTATTTTAAAACTTTTATTTCACCACTTAGTAAACCAGAGACAGATTTAATAATCCTCATATGTGCGACTAATGTTTGTTACGGGGGTAATTAAGTCGTTCGTAAACAACTCATAAAATCCCTGTGTTTCCACTTATTCCAGAACCAAGGAAAGGTGTTCTTAGGATGATGGATTAGAATGGTGGACTATTTACTCTTCGTATATCTTGGACTGTATCCATCCATTCTGTGATTCTATTTTTGGCCTTGACTAATATTTACGGACATTCTGAAGTTCCCATTCTCCACACATCTGTTTACTCTTAAGAAATCTTACATTCGTCACTCAACTAACGGACCTTCTCTAGTGGAAATTTGGAATTACTATAAACCCCTTCTACAAGGTCCATCTTCCACAAAGTCTCTATTCACTGGAACCTCGTATCTGTACCTCCATTTCTTCCTCTCAATCTCTTACTACTCAGAACCGAAATTCTCTTTTCAGAGTGACGCCTTAATTGAGTAATTGATCAGGAATTGAAGGGGCAAGAAAGAAAGACGTTTTGGATAGTTAAACTTTTTGACTTGTTCCAGTCTGAACACATATAAGTCATGTATGTATGGAAGTCACAGACAGGAAAATAACTCCTGAAGAAAGGTAAGTCGTGTATTTGTAGATGAATAAGAAACGTTTGTCACCTATCGTGAGATATCATGTTCAAACGGTAATAGTCGAAACTTGACTACTTGAAGTCTAAAGTCTACAAGGGTAAAAAGACACCTTTCAATAAAAACAAACGTGTGAAGATTTTGAGACTTATCTAAGGATCTATGAAGTGACGATCTACTTCTGGACCCATATTTATATTTATCTAAATATAAAACAATCATTATCTTTTTAAAGGTAAAGATGTTCACTTAAGAAGAGAATCATCATGTCAAGTAATAGAACAAATGTCTTGGTTAAACTTAAGTCCGAGGATTTACTTTTATTGAATCCACCGTTTCATATTAGAATCCTCAAGATTAAGGTACTCCGTAAATAAAGTATCCTGTAAGTAAGGACACATATCGACGATTACCTAAGGACGATTAGTTCGTAAACGATATTAAAACTAACCGGTCGTAGTATGAGTCCGACACATACCGAGGTCTGGTCCTAACAGGTGTCTGGATAAACATGACATTATTACCAAAAAGAGTGACAACGACTACACAAAGATGTAGTGACTAAGGGTTAATAGAAGGGTATCTTACGATCGAATTTTCTTTTATCATAAACGGTGTCGACGACGACGATTCAACGAAGTCAGCACAGGCTGATACGTCGGGGTATCTACCGTCGGGTGGTCCGAGAGGACAGAGACCCTAAGAGGTCCGTTCTTGTGACCTCACCCAACGGTAAAGGAAGAGGTTACGTACTTTCGTTTTTCACTTTCATTCAGTGAGTCAGTACAGGTCGAGGATCGTTGGGGTACCTGACGTCGGATGGTCCGAGGAGGTAGGTACCTTAAAAGGTCCGTTCTCATTGCTCACCCAACGGTAACGGAAGATCATAAACGTCTCAATATCGATTTAAATTTTTGGACGAAAACAGAAGACATAAAAAAGACGATAGTTTTTATTCGAAATAGTCAATTATTAAGACTATTGAACAATGGTCCATATTAGTTCCTAAGGAACGGGTGGAAGAGGTAATTGTTCAATTGGAGTTTTACACCTTAACCCATCAAGACTTTCGTTCAATTGACGAATCTAATAAAATGGGTCTAATCACTAATGACTTGAAAGAACACAAGGTTTTGTAGACAATCTTGAGTTGTCATTAATACCATAGAAATTGGTAGTTATCCGAAGGGACCACCGAGTCTACCATTTCTTAGACGGACGTCACACCCTCTGCCCAAGTTAGGGACCCAACTCTTCTAGGGGACCTCTTCCTTCACCGTCGGGTGAGATCAGGAGAACGGACCACTGAAGATACCTGTCTCCGATATCAGGTACCCCAGTGTTTCTGACTCGAACCTTGGTAGTTATTGATCCTCTAACAGGTGTGGTCCGAGGGAAACACATTGTTTTATCAAATTTCCTTTAGAACTATTCTACCAAAAGTCTCGTCTTAATAGAAGGATTAGTGTTTTTTACTCACCTGATTAGAAGGGACGGAGAGTTTGTGTGTGGGAGGGGATCTCTCTCAAAGGAAAACACGTTTTAGATTAAGCTAACATTGTGGTGTCTCAACCTCCCATACAATCCTTTTAATTTTGATCGACAACAATTGTGGGAGGGCGGATTAAAAGTTACAGAATTGTGTCATCCAAATAAAGAGTGTGACGTCCCAGAGACGGACCGAGGGGACCCGTCGAGGGGACCCGTCGAGGGGAGGGCACCCATTAAGTCCATTGGTCCAAGAAAGTGTACACCGAGACAGGACACTGACATTCATCGGGTCCACAGAAGGTAAACCCTTGTTCACCTATTCTTTCTCTTAGTGTGTACTATTAAATGGAACCGAACCTCATAGGTGTAGTAAAAACGAAAGACAAAAAACTATTTTTGATCAGTATACCAGGGTGGGACTGTGATTCTTCCCGACGAGTCATCTCAGGACTGACACGTCGGGGAAGGGTTTTAAGATGTGACACCTTCCTCTCGTACTTTAGAGTAATCACTGATCGGTAAAGACAATGTGTACCGATCCCAACCAAAAAATTTTGTAATACTTAGGTAGAAGTTTACCCGGGATTTAATGGCACGGTCTCGGGATTATAATTTCATCTCCCGTAATGGACCACCAGGTTACCAATCCCAAGACCCGAAGGTGACGTCCCTGGCGCCCAAACTAGGGATCAGTCCGTTGATACTAGGGTGTTCGACACACTGTACCGGGTTTTTATCCCTTCCTCCTTCCTTCTTTTCTTTACCTACTGAATGAGGGGAGTTTAATCTCAGAATTTTCAATCTTTCCTGGAACCTTTACAAACCCGAATCTAAAGATAGAAGATTATACTTATTTGGTTTCAAGTGTCTTTACTTCGTTGGACAGGTCAGTGTATCCAGTTCAAGTATCGTTCCAATAAAGATCTTTTTGAGGTCAAAACGATAACGTGATAGGAAAACTCACTAAGGTTTAATAAAAATTAAAGTGTCGTTTTTCATGGTAAGACTTATAAAATGCACGTTAAGTTTACAATTTATATTAAACAAAATTAAATTTTATATTAAAACAGAAAATCTTGACGTTCCAGATTATTTGTAGGTCTTACACTTAAAGTACCTTTTCAACTGATTTCTTAATGATAAGCTTCACTATATTAATTACCGTGAAATAACCGAAATACATTCTAATCTAAATAATTGAAATTCTAAGTCAAGTTTTTTTTTTTTCTAAGTCAAGTCAAGTCTAGTCAAGTGAAGTCAGCGAGTCAGCACAGGCTGAGAAACGCTGGGGTACTTAGCGTCGTGCGGTCCGGAGGGACAGGCAGTGTTAGAGGGCCTCAAGTGAGTCTGAGTGCAGGTAGCTCAGACACTACGGTAGGTCGGTAGAGTAGGAACCAGTAGGGGAAGAGGAGGACGGGAGTTAGGGGTGGGGTCGTAGTCTCAGAAAAGGTCACTCAGTTGAGAAGCGTACTCCACCGGTTTCATGACCTCAAAGTCGAAATCGTAGTAAGGAAGGTTTCTTTAGGGCCCCAACTAGAGGAAGTCTTACCTGACCAACCTAGAGGAACGTCAGGTTCCCTGAGAGTTCTCAGAAGAGGTTGTGGTGTCAAGTTTTCGTAGTTAAGAAGCCGCGAGTCGGAAGAAGTGTCAGGTTGAGAGTGTAGGTATGTTCTGGTGTCCTTTTTGGTATCGGAACTGATCTACCTAGAATCAGCCGTTTCATTAGAGACGAAAACTTATATGATAGATCCAACCAGTATTGAAAAGAAGGTTCCTCATTCGCAGAAAATTAAAGTACCGACGTTAGTGGTAGACGTCACTAAAACCTCGGGGGTTTTTATTTCAGACTGTGACAAAGATGGCAAAGGGGTAGATAAAGGGTACTTCACTACCCTGGTCTACGGTACTAGAAGCAAAAGACTTACAACTCGAAATTCGGTTGAAAAAGTGAGAGGAGAAAGTGAAAGTAATTTCTTGTGGTGTAGAAACGACAAACGAATATTAGGTGTTTCGATGTAAACAAGGTAGTAAAATTACTCACAATTATAGATTTCGGTGATCTCCCGCGAGGTAGTGTCAGATACTTGAGCTGCTAGAGGCAGGACATCACAAGTAACCGAAACGTTGCAGTCCCTTTCAACGAGTAGACCGATTTAAATACTTGTGACATTTTGTAAGTGAACCGATCATGTAACTCGAACACACTAAAACCCAACTCACAGGAACAAAGTACCATAGAGGTTCATCGGTAAAAGTAAAAACTTCAAAAGTAAAACTTCCATAATGTCATTCTCGTACGTAGGAAGATTTACGACATGTATACTATAGTGTAAACAAGGGGTGTTGTAGGGACGTTCTACAAAATAATAAGGGTAAAATTTGAATTGAAATCCTTTAAGAGACCGCCAGGTCACCAATCTACCTCTTCCTTTACCACTGGGTGAGGTCATAAGAACGGACTTTTTAGGGTATCTGTCTCCTCGGACCACCCGATGATATCAGATACGCGAGTGTTTCTCAGTCTGTACTGACTCGTGTGTGGGTACGGTCACCAATGCTGAACCGTGAAAGTGCCAGTTTCCGGACCCAAGCTAGGGACCCGGCCCTTGATTTTAGGGTGTTCGATGTATCGTGTCGGTTTTTATTTATTCATTATTTGAATCGAAATCTTACAAATTCATTGAATGTGTTCCAGAACGTCATTCTTCATCGTTTTTGTCTTAAGTTTGACAAGTTTTAGTCGAGTGGTTTGATAGTACAATGACCAAAGTCTCGACGTTCTTTGGATTCTTTGTTAAATCAAGAATTACTTTTTGACTTAAATCAAGAAATCAAAATCTACTCTCTTTATTATGGGCTTCTGCTCCTCACTGAACAAGTTCAGTGTCTAAGTCAGTTCCGGTCTAACTCTTTAGTTCCAGAAGGGTAACAGTCCCAAGGACCTAGTGTAGCGTTCCCTTAGGGGCGGGAGAGATCCCGTCAGTTTCTTTAGGACATGAGTGTCTGCGACGTGGTACGACGTGGGACTATACCGTCTACTTCAGTAACCTAATATGTATGTTGACAGACAACGGATCTGTTATCCCGAAGGGTCCACCGACTTCTTAGGCGGACGTTACGTCCTCTGAGCTCAAACTAGGGACCCAACTCTTCGAGGGGACCTCTTCCTTTTTCGTTGGGGGAGGTTATAAGAACGGATCTCTTAGGACACCTGTCTCCTCGGACCGTGCGATATCAGGTACCCCAACGTTTTCTCAGTCTGTATTGAATCATTGATTTTTGTTGGATCTGTTTTCTTTACCTGGAGTATCTGTCTTTAAACGAGATCGCACCAAGGGACAGAAAATGTCGGTTTAGACTTTCTTCGTTTAAGTATTTTTGTGGAACGTAAAAGTTTTCATTAATTAGAGAGACGGAGGTTATCCAGGGGGATGGAGGAGGCGTGAGGTCTTCCTAAAAGAAAAAATACTTCGTACCTAGACTTCGTACAGGAAAGAGACGACTTTTAAGGGGTTATCGAATGGTTCGAAAGACGTGGTTCAGGTCGAGTCTTCTGGGAATAGGTAAAGTGGAGAATGGCCAGAAGGACGGGAAGGTCAGGTTGTGTGTCTGTATCTGTGTTTGTGTCTGTGTGTGTGTGTGTCTGTGTGAACGTGAGAGACGAGATCAGTGTGACTTGATAACCTATTTAGGCACGTACGCGGTCGAAGGGGACGTCGGACAGGTACGACGAGGGGGACGTACCCTGTGGACGGGGACCAGTGTAACAACAGGATGAAGACACTTTTGAAGTTTGAGTCTGTGGTGAGGACGGATCTGAGGACAAGAAGTGAGAAGATGAGCAGGGAGGTCTGACCCGACTAGGGTAAGGGACTCGGGGAGACTGTAGGACAAGAATGGGTCCGTGCAACCTAGAGTGAACAGAGACATGAAAAGACGGTGGAAACGACCGGACACTCGGAGACTTATCGTACCTGGAATTGAAAATTTTGTAAAATAGGGTCACGGATAATACTACGGATTGTGCCTAATTGTTCCGTGACTCTCCGTCAGACTACTTACTTATTTGCTCACTTACTTACTTTCTTTCGTCTTTCGTTTTTTCCTTCCGTCTAGAGAACCAGCCCTCACCTCCCCTTAGTCAAGAAAACGTGAGTCTATGGTCCACAAAAACAAAGGGTGATATTCCTCACCCTTTCTTGTCCGTCCTGACAAACAAGACTTTTTACTCGGAGTCTTACCTCAACCCCACCCCCACCCCCCTCCTCGACTCCCTGGCCCTCTTCGTCGTACAGAAGTAATCGGATTCACCACAACTCTCGAAGACCTCTGTTCTTAGTTGACTAATCGCTCCCGGCGAACGAGGTCTTCTACATAGGAGGACGTTAAAGGAGTCTTTGTGTTTCTGTCCACTCTAATATTGTGATATTTGTATTAACGTAAAAGATTAGTTTTCACGTTGGCTTGAGCCCATTAATACTCGGAAGTCATTGAATTGGTAAAATGTAAGACCCATAAAAGTAGCGACTCTCGACGACCTCACCCCACCCCCTCCACCCTACCACGAGTTCGTAAACCTCGGAAACGAAACACGAGAAAAGACGTCGTAGAGGTGCCTCCTTTGTTGAGCGTCACCTCCTCGTTCGTTACTCCACCGTCGGTGGAGTTCCATTGTTTTCGTGGACTCATTGAACTCCGGTCCGTCACTTCACCCGAGGTACAAGACCCCCGTTGACCACAAAGATACAACCCGTTTACCCCTGGTATTCCTGCAGTAGAGTCCGGCAGACTCACCTCGTCCTCCCCGTCACGGTCGACTGTAGGTGCGGGAAAGAGGCGGGACTGCGTTCGGGAACTTGAGGTGGTAGAAGAGTAGGTCCCTGAGTCGTGTCGGGACCGTTGTTTACCTCCCACCTCACACGAGACCCGTCTGGGTCTCACCTGACTAGAGAGGAGACGACCTCTCTCTTCTCGCTGTTGTTTTGGGTCTTTTTGTTTTTGTGTTTGGTCCGGAAACACCTTGACCTCCCGAGAAAAATACCGACATCTTCCTTTTCTTTTCGTAGGACGACTTGAAACGACCACCAGGTCACCAATTCTGAGGTACGACGGCGACGTCCCCCGTAGCCAAGTTAGGGACCAGTCCGTTGATTGTCAGGTACACGACACACCACACCGGTTTTCTAAAAAATTTTCTTCTTCTTTTCGTAGGACGGTTCGGGTTGAGGAGAGGGGTTCCAAATCCATACGTTGTCGTGAAGGAGGACCGGGAGTCTGTGTCCTGGGTCGACACTTAGAACGTTCCGAGGCGTATCGTCCGAAAAAAAACCAAAACATCTATCCGTCCCGGTGTACCTCCCTCGGGACCTTAAGGTGACTCTAAAGAGACATTTCGCCTCGTGTCAGTCTCTTTCGGTAAGACCCGTCTTCCATGACCCCGTCGTCACTGCACCACTATTCTCTTCTGTCACGGTACACCCCACTGCACTACCAAGGTACGTCAACCATGTGTGTCACACATCCCGGTACTGGGTTTTACGCCTTTGCCCCAGTACGGAACTCCAACAGTCGACGGTAGGATCTCTCTCCACATGGACACTCGGTGCACTCTTTTCTAAGTCCGACAGTTGGCAGTGGTAGAAGTTTAGGGTTTTACTTCCCTAAGGCGATTCAGTCATCACACGTCCGAAAAAAAAAAAAAAAATCCACCTCTAGAATTTTAAAATTCCGAAAAGTCCACTGAGTCACCATTTCTTAGGTGGACGGTCACGTCCTCTACGTCCAAGCTAGGGGTCCAGTCCTTCTAGGAGACCTCTTCCTTTGTCGTTGGGTGAGGTCATAAGAACGGACCTCTTAAGGTACCTGTCTCCTCGGACCGCCCGATGTCAGGTACCCCGACGTTTCAACCTGTGCTGACTCCGTCACTCGTGTGCGTGTAAACTTTCGAATGCATTTTAGTTCGAGAACACTGTCTACCATTTTGTTCATAATATACATTTTGTCTGTTGTCGAGTTTTCATCTTTATTAGTTAACCGGTAGTTGACCTTTTACCTATTTGTTTTACACCAGTTAGGTATGTTACTTTACTATAAGTCGGTAGTTTTCCTTGTTCTATGGTTATCTGTCATGTTGTCTCTATTCGGAACTCTTGTAACGCAAGTCACCTTCTTCGGGCAGTGTAAGTACGTACACTTTACAGGTCTTTTCCAGTTATTGTCTTTCTCTTTCATCTGACTTCCAACGATCCCCGAGGTCCCTCCTCCCTTACCCCTCCTCGACATTACCTATGTCCCAAAGAAAGACCTCATTACTTTTACCAGACCTTAATCACCACCACTACTGCTGCTACTACTACCAACTTGTTGGAACACTTAAGGATTCTTGGTGACTTACACGATTTTGGCAGTGAAATCGCACCACTTAACATACCATACACCTAAAAACAGAGTTTTGGTTTTGTTTACTTTTGGTCTATTTCGTCCTGACTACACCCTCTTCCTCCTCTCGGACATCGGAAGTGTCGACGAAACTGGTAAAACACAGAGACGGGTAGAAGGTAGGTCTCGAAAGATCGGACCGAAAGGCGCGGGACCCCTCGTTTCATCCCCCCTTTCACCCCGAACATTTTAACTCTTTCATTTGAAAGTGAATTAAAAGGACAAAAGGGGGTTAGGTTTTTTCAAGACGCAAGGATCACACGAAAGAGGTCTACGACGTGTCCGCCACTGGATCATCCCAACCCCCCCCCAGTCCACGAGTGACTCCACCCTCGTCCTTTCGTAGTTCCCCGTTGAGTAGAATTTAACGACCGAAAAAAAAAAAAAAAAAATTCGACCTCACCTAACGGCAAAGGAGGAGGTCCCCTAGAAGGACTGGGTCCCTTGCTTGGGCAGAGGTCGTAGAGGACGTAACCGTCCGTCTAAGAAATGGTGACTCGGTGGACCCTTCAGGGGAATTTGACGAAGAATTTGAAGAGACCATGAAGGAGGGAAGAGAATGGTCGGGAGTGGGAAAATCGGGGTCGAGCTAGGGGTTAAGTTCGAAGCGATCACGACATCTAAGGACTGGGAACTCCCCAATCTCTTCAAGGCGTCCATTTACCCAATGAAGAACGGAAAGAGACTGAAAGGGACCAGACGATGCAGTCCGGAGAGGACAAAGAGAAGATGTAGTGTGGACAGTCATGTTTCGTTTGTGGTGGTGAGACGACACAAAAAGACTACAAGGTCCTCTCTAGTCTCCAATTGACAGGTGTCAGTCAGAAAGTAGAAATTGGGTCTCCATTTCGGTACCGAAAGGTATAAAGAATTTAAGGGAAGTTAATCGTGTGTTAAAATCTGAACTCTTTTTTCTGTCTTCCTCTTTCCACTTGTAAAACCTCCAGTTAAACTTTCGTGAGCCTTTGACGTTTGTCTAGACTCTCACTCCGTCCTCGGGTCTCTCTGCCCTCCCGTCTCCACGGTAACCGTCTCTACACCTCAGTCTGAGGTCTTCGTCCAAGCTACGCTACTCAGTCACAATACGAAGAGACAAGAAGTCCCTCCCTAGGTTAAAACTCGATACTGGTGTCCTGTGTACCCCTTTCTGGTCGAAAGGTCTTACTCGTGAACCCACACGTCACAGTGGTCCTAGACTGGGTTACGGGGTCGACGGGGACTGGAACCTTCAACCTCGGTACACTGTGGGATATTGGGACTTGGGTCCGAACAGGGAAGGGGTATAAGACCTTGATTAAGATTGAGATCACTCCCACCCACTCTATGTCCGGTAGGACCCGAGACCTCGCAAATCGTAGACCCTTCGGGTTGGTGTTTAAGGGGAGGTTGAGTATGGAGTTGAGATTATTGGTAGGTCACCTTTTCCGGGGTCGAATGTCGGGTCAAGATCGTGGTCGGATGGGTTTGTATAAAGGTTTAGGTATACTAGACCCGGACGATGGTTTCGGATTTTAGTTTCGGTCTTGTGTGTGGGACATCGATCTAGGAACAATTGGACGCCAGTTATCAGAAACCGTGCGGGAAACTACTAAGAGTTCTGGAGGCTGGGTCGAGGTAGGTCTTGGTTTACGACGAAGTGGGTCCGTGCAAGTACTAGTCATTCCGTCAATTGCGTCGGTTGTAGTAGAAGTAGGGACCTCGGAACTCCAGTTCTGAGTCCTTATTCTCTTTCTTCGCTCAGAGTAAAGTCAATCGACGAGGTCCGAATGGGAGTTCACCTAGAGTTGGGGACCCAATCAGGTCTGGACCGGACAGAAAGGTCTCGAAAGACCTCGTGAGTTTTCGAAGTACTACTTTTCGTCGAGTAATAATCTCTTTGTTTAGTTTTGTTGTTACTTCACAGTGGAGTACGGTCAGTCTTACCAGTAGTCGATTTTTTATATGTTTGTTATTTACGATCTCTCCCACACCTCTTTTCCCTTGGGAGGATGTAACAACCACTTTTACGTTTAACTAAGTTAAGACCTCTTGTCACACCTCCAAGGAATTTTGGATTTTTATTTTGATGGTATTCTGTGTCGTTAGGGTGACGACCAGTGTATGGGACTCTTTTGGTAGTGACTTTTTCTGTGTACATAGGGGTTACAAGTAACGTCTCGACAAATGTTATCGATCCTGTACCTTCGTTGCATCTGCAGGTGACTGTCTACTTGCTTACTTACTTCTTCGACACTATGTATATATCTTACCTGATAATGAGGTGGTATTCTTTCTTACTTAAACTCAGTCAAGATCACTCCATCTACTTGGATCTCGGACAATATGTCTACTTCACTCAGTCTTTCTCTTTTTGTTCATAGTATATAATTACGTATGTATGCCCTAGATCTTTTGACCATAACTACTTGGATAAACGTCCCGTCCTTCTCTCCACGTCTGCATCTCTCTTCCCTGAATCCCTGTGTCTTCCCCTCACTCTCCCACCCTACTCAACTCTCTCACCGTAACTGTATATATGTGGTGGTTCACACTTCATCTACGGGTCACCCTTCGGCGACGTGTCGTGCCTTCGAGTCGAGTCACGAGGCACTGCCGGATCTCCCCCCGACCCCGACGTACTCCTTCCGAGTTCCTCCCCTGAACCCATGTGTGTCGACTAAGTGCTACATCATGTCGTCGTTGACTGTGTTGTCTCATTTCGTTAACATAAGGTTAATTTTTTTTTTTTTGTCTAAGTTATCTAATTTTTTTTTTCGAAGTACTAAAGAAGGGTCACTGTTATCTATGTAAAAGGACAACGGGTCTAATCTGGACCCTTCCAGGGTAGATCTCGGACGAGTCGGTCAAAACGTTGTATTTAAGTCTCCTTTCTGATGTGTCCTTGGTATTATTATTCTAACGTAAAAGATAACATTAGCCTAGAATGACCAGGAGGTGATCATTAATGTTATTCACGAAAAATTTACCAATTTCGGTCACTCCCCAGTCCCTCGGGACCCTAGTTCACCTTCTTTATCTGTTCTATAGATTCTGTAGAAGGACCGGTAACCGTAAAAACGCCGTCACGCGTCCAAATTTAGGTGCGGTAGTGAGTGATACACACACTGGAACCCGTTATTAAGACGTAGAGTCAGTGGGTATGACGGACTGAGTAAACCAACAACGTTCCTTCTTTACTTAATTATGTACGTTTTGTGAATCTTGTTAAGGGTCCTACTCCGTCCTCGAGGTATTTATAATCACTAGTGGTAATAACTAAAATAGTAAGTATAATACTAATATTTACTACAACCATAATGAATTTATGTTAATAAAGAAATAACACACACAATTCAGTGAAGTCAGTGCACACAGAGAAACGTTGGGGTACCTGACATCGGATGGACCGGAGAGACAGGTACCCTAAGAGGTCCGTTCTTATGACCTCACCCAACGGTACGGGAAGAGGTCCCCTAGAAGAACTAGGTCCCTAGCTTGAACGGAGAAAATACAGAGGACGTCACCGTCCACCCAAGAAATGGTGATCGCGGTGGTAACACTTTCGTTTCAGCGAGTCAGCACAGGCTGAGAAACACTGGGGTACCTGACATCGGATGGTCCGAAGAGTTAGGTACCTTAAGAGGTCCGTTCTCATGACCTCACCCAACGGTAAAGGAAGAGGTCCCCTAGAAGGGTTAGGTCCCTAACTTGGACCCAGAGGGTGTAACGTCCGTTTACGAAATGGTAAACTCGATGGTCCCTTCGGGTGGTAACGATAATAAATTTAGTGAGTTCAAAGTCACACCCTTTGTCTTTGGTGACATCCACAAAATACGTTCTCCCCTAAATTGTGTCCTTTAATCTACGAATGTTTTGATGACCTTTTCTCGACTTCCACACCCGATGTCAGTTCCGGAGGTCCTTACTGACGGTCCACTCTCCAGTTCCAACGATCTTAAAGACTCCAACGGGGACCTCGGACGACCTTAACTTTAGGGTGGTGACGACGAAGGCGACAGAGACTCACGACCCCCCAATACAGTCAGTGGGTCTCCTATCCTACGACCACTTCCTCGGGAATAGTCGTTGACTACCTGTCTGTCTACCGTCTACGTGTCTTTTAAGAGTAGAGGTGTGAACGTCGTTATTGTGCGGTTTCTGCGTCCTTCTACCGAAAAGGGAGTGCGGATGGACGGTCCAGAGGACTTTCTTGTAGGTTTACTGTGGTGGATTAATCGTACACCTTGAGATTCCCAGACCTTCACTCCAACAAACAAAAGGTTAACAAGGCTACTCTTCCTTGTCCTTGTCTACATCCCTCTCTGTAGGTCCGTCCGTCGGTTTGCTCTTCTTACGGGATTCGACTTCCGTGGGGAGACAGGTCTTTCACCCGGAGTGGACTTCCCCCTCCGGTAAGGATCGTAACCACGTAGTTTGGTCTACTCCTCCCTCAGGACGTCGTCCGGTCACCAGTTCTGAGGGGTGAAGGTGACATCCCCCCTGTCCAAGCTAGGGACCAACCCCTTGACTCTAGGGTATACGGTACGTCGTACCGGTTTTAAATTTTTTTTTAATTTTCCCTTGGGAGAATGTGACAACCATCCTTACGTTTGATCATGTCGGTGATACCTCTTGTCACACCTCTAAGGAATTTTTTTGACCTTTATCTTGACGGTATACTGGGTCGTTAGGGTGACGATCCGTATGTGTGGCTCCTTTGGTCTTGACTTTCTCTGTGCACATGGGGTTACAAGTAACGTCGTGACAAATGTTATACAAGTAGCGTCGTGACAGGTAGCCGTCTACCTACCTATTCTTCCGACACCATGTATATGTGTTACCTTACAATGAGTCGGTAATTTTTCTTACGTAAACTTAGTCAAGATTACTCCACCTACTTTGACCTCGGATAATATGTCTCACTTCATTCAGTCTTTCTTTTTGGGGTTATGTCATATAATTACGTATATATACCTTAAATCTTTCTACCATTACTACTGGGATATACGTTCTGTCGTTTTCTCTGTGTCTACATTTCTTGTCTGAAAACCTGAGACACCCTCTTCCGTTCCCACCCTACTAAACTCTCTTATCGTAACTTTGTACATATAATGGTATACACTTTGTCTAGTGGTCAGGTCCAAACTACGCATTTTGTCCCACGAGTCCCGACCACGTGACCCTACTGGGACTCCACCCTACCCCTACCTCAACCTTCCCTCTCAGTCCTACCCCTTGTGTACATGTGGGTACCGACTAAGTACAGTTATATATCGTTTTTGGTGGTGTTATAATATTTCATTAATCAGAAGTTAATTTTATTTAAAATTTTTTCTGTGTATGTAATTTTTTGTTTTGTCTACTCCTATCTCTTTCACACATCCATACTTGTCTCCCCTAGAGTCAGAGGACCGGAAATGGTACTTCAACCCAGACAGTACTTATCTTTATAATAGTAAGTTCTTTTGTGTCCTCTTACAAGAACCTTGTGAACGGAAAGTCCGTTTCGTGTTTTAAGTCTTCGGTGTTCTTTTTTCTGACTGGATAAGTTGGTTTCGTTTTTGGATTTTATCTTTCTGTTCACTTTCAAACTCCCCTTCATAAATATTAAGTTTATTAGTCAATTATAGGTGTGATATAGTTCTCGAGGTTATTCTGTTATCCTAAGTTTTCAAACTGACCTCGTCCAGTGGCTTTTCGAAAAGTATCAAACCACCCAACACATCCGACACAGGAGACAGTTCTCACGGAAAAGGGGGATGGGTGGACCTTCTCAGAGATAATTATAAGTCTGTGATTATTATAGGGGAGAGGAACTGAATAATGGACTGAAGGGGAGACATCACCTATGGTACCACGTGTCGGTCTAAGGGAAGTCTTACCTCCGTAGCATCAGGAGTCGATGCGCTATCGACTCAGAACATGTCCTTAACGAGAACCGCTTCTTTTCAACGGGAGGGTTCAGGTGTAGTGAACGGACCCTCGTCGGACATAGGTTCTGCCACCTATGTTCTCACGTGTATAGGTCTCGGGAACCTGTCGATTCTGTTCGTCATCTCGGTCTACTCGAGGTCTCTACGGGTGTCTCTTTCAATTTCAAAGACAAGGATAAAGAACACAGGTCGGTTGAGACGGAGGGAGTGCGGAGTGTTTATGACCAGGTCTCTCGTGAAGGGTTATTTGGAGAGCGTGTGTTTAGATTCTCATAACCCTAGACAAAAGGACCCTTAGACTTGATACTGTTAGAGAATGACTACCGAATACCTAAAAAAGTATCACTATGCACAACTAAATGAAGTTAGGTAGAATTGTCGCAAAATAACATGTTTGTATGGTGTCGAATCAATAAGAAGAGAAAAATACCTATACATCAAGTAAAGGTAAAAAAACGGTATGTTCGGCACGAAGACAATTATAGAAAAATGTATAGAGGTACTAGTTAACGTTCACAGAGACCCTACGTGTCGACCTCTCCACCCCGACATTTTAGTCTCTATATACTTCAAGGTTTAAATCTCTATAGTGGTTCAAGAGACGTTTCAACATTATAGGTGACTGTGAGGATGGTCGGAACGTAGTCTCGAGGATTAAGAGGTATGGATGGGTCCACAACAGTCTGAAAATGTACCAACGACCAGTTGACCCTCCCTTTCCCGTAAAGTAACAACGAACTTAATATTAAAGGAACACTGATCACTCGACCTCGTAGAAAAACACCTCCCACCACCGTATAAGGAGAGATCCTTAATGAACAAGTATGGAAACTGGACAAAAGTATACTTCAACAAACCAAAAGAATGACTAAGAAACTCAACAACTTATGAATCCGATTTATCCCTGGCAAACAACCAGTTTACGTACTGTTTCATTGGAGGGAGAAATCTAAGAGGTAATTAAAGAATCTGGAAAAGTGTATATATTAAAAAAGGTCAGGTTTGACGAGAAGACGTGAGATCCGGGACAAGGTCTGTAGACCGTACTGAGTGTTCGGAAGGACAGAGGTCTTTCCTTGAGTCACTCGAGGGTAAGGGGTAACAAGGTTTAGTCCTGGACGAGTAGGAGGTCTTAACGGGTAGAATCAAGTACCGTGGCGGTGGATGGAGTAGTCGATCCGTCTTTGAACGTACCGTCCGACGTGAGGAGAGGGAGGAAGGGTGTATGGAAGACAGATATATCAAAGGAATGTTACGGCATAGCGAGTCTAGGAGAAGAGGTTTGGAGAAAAACGACACAATTCAGTCCGGGAGTAGTGTAGAGGACTCGATTAGACAATCGTACCTAGGATAAAGTTGGAGCGCAGAAGAGTTAGTGTGAGGATGGGACAGGGTGGATATCAAGAGGAGGGAAGATCTGATGTGTAACCAGACATATGTGTGGTCAAATTACCATAGGGACAAGAGGAAATTTGGTAAGTTACAGAGTAATAATATTCCTATTTAAGGTTTAAGGAAATCGAATAGAACTGAGGACAAAAGGAGAGGATTGAACGTCCGAACTAGGGTTAAAATGAGTCGATAAGTACCGAGTGATTACACGGGGTAGAGAGTTCTAAGGTCGGAACAACGATAAAACGAGAAAGACAGACTTTAAAACAAGGACGAGAAAGGTGGACCGACTAAGTCGTAGTAGAAGACGTGGTTCAAAGTGAACAAAAGGGACTAGGGTCGTGTCCTGATTCTGGGTATCGTGCAAACTGACTCAAGGTCACGAATGATGAACCTATACTTAACACCAAAACAGACAAAAGGGGATCTCCCAAACAAGGAACCACCGACTTTAACGAGTGGCGGTAGAGATCCCAGATCATCTCACCAACCCATCTACCCACCTACCTACCTACCTACCCACATACTTATCCAGGGGACAAGTTCTGCCGTATCAGTCGTCTATTTTACTATTTCGGGGTTTGGTTTGGAAAAGTATAAGAATAAAGACATGACGGATAGAAATTTTGGACAAGTAGTTGAAGGGTCAAAAGGGTTTAATGTGGAAGGTAACGTCCGACGATGTTTACTACTACTATACGGGACTCTCGAAGTCAACAAGTTTGCTTCCCGAGACACGGGTCACTCATGTTCCACCATTAAACAGGTTACCCGAAGACTACATGACCTGACTTACAACTTCTTGGTCGATTACTTTGGATGTAACATTAATCCGTTTTATAAGGACATCGTCCAACCTCTCTATTAATGACGGATTAACATACAAGGGGGTCATAAAATTGGGTTACCAGATCTTTTTTATTAAATCTTAGTACTAAAAATATTAACAGAAAAAACTCTCCAGACAGGTCTTAATATTAATCGAAGGTTGTCCAAACTCTCGATCGATACCAAATCCGTGATTTCCGGGTAGATCAATTTCGATACCAAAAAGATCATCAGTACATACTTACACTCTCAACCTGATATTTCTTTCGACTCGTGGTTTCTTAACTACGAAAACTTGACACCACAACGTCTTCTGAGATCTCTGGGAACCTGACGTTCCTCTAGTTTAGTCAGTTAGAATTTCCTTTAGTCAGGATTTATAAGTAACCTTCCTGACTACGACTTTGACTTTAAGGTTATGAAGCCGGTGGACTACACTTCTTGACTAAGTAACCTTTTCTTGGACTACGACCCTTTCTAACTTCCGTCCCCCTCTTTCCCTACTGTCTCCTACTCTACCAACCTACCGATAGTGATCAAACCACCTGTACTCAAACTCGTTCGAGGTCCTCCACCACTACCTGTCCCTTCGGACCACACGACGTCAGGTACCCCAGTGTTTCTCAGCCTGTACTGACTCACTGACTTAACTTGACTTGACTTGACTTGATTCTCAAAATATACATAACGGAGTAAACTAATAGAGATTTCGAGGTAGCCCATCCAGGATAAACGGAATAAAATATCTGCTCTTTAAACTCCAATCGTCAAACGACGGTTTCTTGTACTAGAATAGGTGAAGAGATACGACGGAGGTGTCAAGGGTTTATTACGGAAATAACTTAATTAAATCTTTAAGAAATAGTAATTTGTCACCGTCCAGAACAAAATCCACGATCTATATGTTATCCCTCGTTTTGTTTCAGATATCAATGTACCTCGTATACAAGATCCCTGTCTCCTTCCGTTTATTACTTATTTATTTACATATCATATAATATATAACCATTTACGATACATTTTGCCATTTCTCTCTTACACATCCCTCTTGACAAATTTCTTACCTACATCCCGAAGGACCACCTGGTCACCATTTCTTAGACGGACGGTTACGTGCCCTGTTCCCAAACTAGGGACCAGGGTCTTCTAGGACGTACGGTGTCCCGTTGATTCGGACACTCGGTGTTGATGACTTCGGGTACGAGGGATTTCGGGTACAAGGTGTTGTTCTTTGCAGTGGTTTTATTCTTCGGACTTGTAACGTCACCTCTCATTGGGGGTGAATGGTGTTGATCTCTTTCGGGCACGTATCGTTCCTTCTGGGTTTATTTTTGTATTTTTCACCCCCCTTTCACTCTCTTTTTTTACTTGCTTTCGTAGATTTAAGGTTTAGTCATTACAATAGTCTTGAATCAAGTTCAAGGGATCTCTGTGTGAGGTTCGGACTCACCGGGACGTTTTCTAGCTGACCCTGCACGAGAGTCCTTTCCATGGATATTCCCTTACTCCTGTCGGTCTAACCCGCCCCCCTCTTCGACTCGGTTCTACGCTAACGTAGACTCGAGAGTCATCTACGATGTCTTTTGAACGGTAACACCCTCAAGGAGTCCCAACAGATTCAGTTCCGTTTCCCTCGACCCAGAAACACAGAGGTGTAGTGGTCCGTAACTGGGGACAATAGTGATCCCCCTTAACTTCGGAGGGGGACACCGGTTCCCGTTTCGGGTCACTCTCCGTAAAAGACCTCAGGACCCACAACAAGGAACTGTCACCCATAAAAGGTAGTTCAGAGAATAACCGACTACGGTTTCTTAAAAGCGGGCTCAAAAGTAGGAAGTAGAGATGTTCTTTCCTATTATTATAGAGACAGTCTTTCAACCGACATTACTAACGTTACTATTTTACTACTATTTACTGGGATGTCTTTGTATTATTTCTACTCTACTTAATTCCAGGGGATATGACATTTGACCCACGAAGGGTCTACCGTTATCACCATTTCTTGGACGAACAGTTACGTCCTCTGTACAATCTGCGTCCTAGGGGCCCAGCTCTTCTAGGGGACCTCCTCCCGTACCGTTAAGTGAGGTCATAAGAACGGACCTCTTGGGGTGCTTGTCTCCTCTGACCACCCGATGCCCGGTGTCGTAGTGTTTGTCAGTCTGTGCTGTCTTCGTTGAATCGTACGAGAGTGTGTGACACTTCATCATTTCTAGAGTGCACCCCTTTTTTTTTTGTGTCATGGGACTCCTAAGATTACTTTGTGTCGTTCGGGAACAGGTAGGAACCAAGGTGTAAGGTTTCCATTGGAGTAAATTGAGTAATCCGATAGAGTGGTCAATGAAGACACAAAGATTTGTCATACCAGTAAAATGACAAAGGACAAAATAGTTCAAATCTGTCATAGACAACAGATAATCCTAGGTGTGTGAACCGTAAGAACATGGTGAGAGGGTAGGAGGTAGATAGGGTATCGAATTCATTTCACCTTTTAGTCCCAAATATTGACACATTTACCGAGAAATCAAAAATTTTTTGAGAAGTAGTCTAGAGGGTCGATGGATGAGAAACTAAGAACAAATGTTTGTAGGAGTGTAGCCTATAAGACAAACGGTACATGGCATAGTGGAGGAGAAAGACAAAGACGTATCCCCTTAGAGGCAGGACGTGGTCTGTTCAGTGAGAGTTCCAGATAGTGTGTCGTCGGTAGACCCCCTCGGAGAACAACGAGAGGACCCATCTTAGGAGATAACGGACCTAAAGGACAGAAAAAAGAGGGGTCAAAACGACCTTGTGTAGGAAATTCTTTCCTTGAACCGTCCTTCCCCACATTCAAAGGAGAAGTTAGTAGGAGACCTAAACGTGAACCGGTCTTCGTCCTTCCACAAGAGGGATCATTCCATGGAGTGTGTGGACTCCAATTTGTTCATATTTGTGTCACATTGTGTGCTTAGGTAAATAAATTGTTTATACCTGAACCTAGGACGGGTCCCTAGATTTTAGTTATTCTGTCCTTGAGACGAGAGTTCTACAAAAAAGTAGCTCCTTTTATTTATTTGTCCGTTACTGAATTACACCAGTCATAATATCATCTGTGAAGTATTCCACGATTTATCGTGAGGTGGGAGTGGGTTTTACCTGAATTGAATCCCTTAAGAATCTTCGGAAGAATCTTAACCTTGATGGATTTAACTCGGATTTCTTACTCTTACATAGAAATACATAACTCAAATACCGATTTTTACGCATTCTATAAAACGTATTAGGAATATTGACGAGTCCATATGAATTTAAGTCCGAAGGGTCCACCATGATCACCATTTCTTAGGTGGGGGGCTACGTCCTCTGTATTCTCTTCACCCAAACTGGGAATCCAGTCCTTCTAAAGGACCTCCTCCCGTACCGTTGGGTGAGGTCATAAGAACGGACCTCATGGAGTAGTTGTCTCCTCGGACCACTCGATGGCAGGTCCCCAACGTTTCTCTTCCGCTGCTAACTTCATTGTCGTACGTACGTGTGTCACTTTAAGAAGGTCCATGACGTTGACACGAAGTTAGAGGGACCGGAAGACTCAAAGCTGTAAAACGAGTCACTGAACTTATCACGGACCATGTACTATATATCAATAATTTACTTACCTACAGGTTACACTGTAATATTTAGTCACCTCCTTCGTTCAAGAAAATTTGTCTTGGAAATTATTTACCAAGACCCTGTCGAATGATAATTAAGTGTGTTCTTTTATTACTTTAATCAAGGAACGAAAAGGAGTAAATGTTTTTAAAGTCTACTTGAATTTTAAAACAGCTACAAAACTACTGTCATGTTTGCTTATAGATATACTGTCTTCTCATCCCTTTCTAATTAATTTATCCTGTGTTCCGTATTTAGTCTTGTAAGTGTAACTGTTCTACCGGTGGTTTTCTGTGAATAGTGTCTCATGACGGTTTGAACGGAGAAGAGGACTTGAGGTTTCCAGTGTAAACAGTCAGGTTATCTGAAACTGAGACTTACACTGGAACGACAAATGATCGACACACTCGAACGAGTTTATTAAATTGAAGTCCCACGGAGAGGACTTTTCTCTCTATAGTAAAACCTTGTAATTCACTATTCTGTTGACACTTCTAGAACCGTCTCACGTACCAAGTAAAATCCACAGGTCTCACGATCCGTGACTCCAAAAGTCCTATTGATTAGACACTGTTTCGTTCTCTCAAGGTCTTTTTGTAGATAAAGACGAAATAACTGATACGGTTTCGGAAACTGACACACCTAGTGTTATTTGATACCTTTTAAGACTCTCTCTACCCTTATGGTCTGGTGGACTGGACGGAGAACTCTTTGGACATACGTCCAGTCCTTCGTTGTCAATCTTGACCTGTACCTTGTTGTCTGACCAAGGTTTATCCTTTTCCTCATACAGTTCCGACATTTAACAGTGGGACGAATAAATTGAATATACGTCTCATATAGTACTCTTTGCGACCTGACCTTCTTTGTGTTCGACCTTAGTTCTAACGGTCCTCTTTATAGTTATTGGAGTCTATACGTCTACTGTGGTGGGAATACCTTCTTTCACTTCTCCTTGATTTACTACTTTCACTTTCTCCTTTCGATTTTTCAACCGAATTTCGAGTTGTAAGTCTTTTGCTTCTAGTACCGTAGGTCAGGGTAGTGAAGTACCTTTTATCTACCCCTTCTCCACCTTTGTCACAGTCTGAAATAAAACCCCCCGAGGTTTTAGTGAAGTCTATCACTGACGTCGGTACTTTAATTTTCTGCGAATGAGGAACCTTCTTTTCAATACTGGTTAGATCTATCATATGACTTTTCGTCTCTACAATGAAACGACTGATTCTAGGCAGATCAGTTCCGATACCAAAAAGGACACCAGTACATACCTACACTCTCAACCTGACACTTCTTCCGACTCGTGGCTTCTTAACTACGCAAACTTGACACCACAACCTCTTCTGAGAACTCTCAGGGAACTTGACGTTCCTCTAGGTTGGTCAGGTAAGACTTCCTCTAGTCGGGACCCTAAAAAAACGTTCCTTACTACGATTTCGACTTTGAGGTCATGAAACCGGTGGAGTACGATTCTCAACTGAGTAACCTTTTCTGAGACTACGACCCTCCCTAACCCCCGTCCTCCTCTTCCCCTGCTGTCTCCTACTCTAGTGACTGAGCTACCTGTACTTAGACTCAGTTGAGGCCCTCAACCACTACCTGTCCCTCCGGACCGCACGACGATAAGTACCCCAGCATTTCTCAGCCTGTGTTGAGAACTCACTGACTTGACTTGACTTGTTCGACACTAAGGTAGGAAGTAGGAGTTTCTTACATGTCAGTTAGCCCGTTAGATCTGTTTGCGAATTGTTTACAGTAGTGTCAAGAGAAATGAAACCGGAGAACATCCAGTTCTTCGGCACCGTGGGGTCAGACCCGACTCCACTCGGGGAGAACCGGAGGAGACAATCAGGGCAAGGAATTCTGAGATAATGTCGAAACAGGAGTGGTTCGTGAAGAAGGGTACACTGGAGTAGACGAAGAGACCGGTACTTACGAAGGAGACGGGACTTTTAAAGTTTTGAACAGAGGTCAGTTCTGGACTGTGTAGGTGAACTTAAAGATTATGTGTAGCGTGTGAATCATACAGTCTTTACTTTTTGAGAATTAGAAAGAGACAGAGATTTATTGGAGACAGACAGGTGACCGGGTCGATCTGTTTACTAGGAGTTAGGTGAGTAAATGAGGTTCATGAGTACTGTTTTTAGACCCTGGACAGAACTATTGACGGGGAGTATATAACGGATTTGGTACAAGTAAGAAGGAAGTTTTATGAAGAATTTGGGTAGATGAAGGGAGGTAGAGTTGAATTGGTTGGACGACATTTGGTAGTAGTAGGGAGTGGACCTAAGGACGACCTTCATGGATTGTTTGGAGGGACTTAGGGGAAAACAGGAAGAAGGGAAGGAGTAAGAAGTACGTTTATCAAACGTTTACTTTTAACATACAAAGGGATGCACTTCAGGAGTCAACAGAAGGGTAGTATATATTTACAGAGTTAGGGAACGGTTCCAGGTGTTTCGGTGCCTAAGGGACGGGAGGTGGGTACGAGGACGGAACAGAGTGAGGGAGACAAGTAGTAAAAAGGGTCTGCGACCAGAAGAAGGTTAGAGAAGTTGTGCGATGTGAGAAGGACGAAGTCCGGTACCCGTATATAAAAGAAAGACGGAATTTGTTAGGGATGGAGGAGGAACCGGATGGAGTGGGTATAGCAGAAAAACCTAGAGAGGGACTCACGGTAAAAGAATTTCCTTTAAAGGGAAAACGGGGATAGTTTTGGTCCATAAAATTGAGAGATTAGTAGAGAAAAATAAAGAAGGGATATAAATAGTTAAAATTTTATAGATAAATAAAAAATATAAATAACTTATACAAGTAGAGTGAATTCTCTGATCTTCAAAATATCCCATGTTTATTCAGTTTGAACAAGGGAAATGATAAACGGGAAACAATATCGAATATAGGTCGTGTCAAATGGTATGTAACATCTCTAAACCGATAGTAGGTCCGACGTGTCCTCTAAAATATCCCACAATAATGTCCGACTTATAAACACAAGAAGGGAGATTTAAACATACAACTTCAGATTAGGGGTCACACTATCATAAACTCCCACCCTGGGAACCTTCAATCAATCCAAATCTACTCTAGTATTCCCACCCTCGGGGTATTACACTAATCGTAAGGTTAGGGTTTCTTTCTTTCTTTCAACGAGGTAATATAGACTGAGAAACTCTGGGGTACCTGTGGTCCGAGGAGGTAGGTACCCCAAAAGATTCGTTCTCATGACCTCACCCAACGGTAAAGGAAGAGGTCCCTTGAAGGGTTGGGTCCCTAGCTTGGGTCCAGAGGGTGTAACATCTGTCTACGAAATAGCAAACTCGGTGGTCCCTAAGTTTAATGGTATGTTAACGTAAGTAAAGTATACGATCGTTTTGATATGAGTTTTAGGAAGTTCGATCAGAAATCGTCAAGGACTTGAATCTTTAAGGTCTACATGTTCGACCAAAATCCTTTCCGTCTCCTTGGTGTCTAGTTAGACGGTTGTATGTGGTTTAGTATCTTTTTCGTTCCCTTAAGGTTTTTACAAAACGAAGACGAAGTAACTGATACAATTTCGGAACTGACACACCTAGTGTTGTTCAACACCTTATAAGAATTTCTCATAGTCTGGTGTAAAGGACGGAGGACTCTTTGGATATACGTCCTGTTCTTCGTTCTCAATTTTGTCCTGTACCTTTTTACTTGACTAATTTTTAACCCTTTGCTCATGAGTTCCGACATATAACAGTGGGATGAATAAATTGAAAATACATCTCATGTAGTCTGTTTTACGACCCGACCTACTGAGTGTTCCACCTTAGTTCTAACGGTCCTCTTTGTACTTGTTGGAGTCTATACGTCTACTATCGTGAAATTAACGTCTTTCATTTCTCCTGATTACTTGGAGAGCTACTTCCACTTTCAAGTCAAGTCAAGTCAGTGAATCAGTACAGACTGAGAAATGTCGGGCTACCTGACGTCGTGTGGTCCGAAGGGACAGGTAGTGGTTGAGGGTCTCGAATGAGTTTGAGTATAGGTAACTTAACCACTACGGTAGGTTCATAGAGTAGGAGACAACAGGGGAAGAGGAGGTCGGAAGTCAGAAAAGGTCATAGGTCAAGAAAAGGTCACTCAGTCAAGAAGTGTAGGCCACCGGTTTCATAACCTCAAAGTCGAAGTCGTAGTCAGAAAGGTTACTTATAAGTTCTGACTAAAGAAAATCCTAACTGACTAAACTAGAGAACGTTAGGTTCCCTGAGAGTTCTCAGAAGAGGCCGTGATGTCAAGTTTTCGTAGTTAAGAAACCGCGAGTCGAAAGAAATATCAGGTTGAGAGTGTAGGTATGTACTGATGACCTTTTTGGTATCTAAACTGATCTACCTGGAAACAACCGTTTCATTACAGGGACTAAAAATTATCCAACCAGTATTGAAAAGAAGGTTCCTTGTTCGTAGAAAATTAAAGTACCGACGTTAGTGGTAGACGTCACTAAAACGTTTTTATCAGACAGTGACAAAGGTGGTAAAGGGGTAGATAAACGGTACTTCACTACCCTGGTCTACGGTACTAGAATCAAAAGACTTACAACTTAAAGTTCGGTTGGAAAAGTGAGAGGAGAAAGTGAAAGTAGTTCTCCGAGAAATCCAGGAGAAGAGAAAGACGGTATTCCCACCACAGTGGACGTATAGACTCCAATAACTATAAAGAGGGCCGTTAGAACTAAGGTCGAACACGAAGAAGGTCGGGTCGCAAAGAGTACTACATGAGACGTATCTTCAATTTATTCATCCCACTGTTATATGTCGGAACTGCATGAGGAAAAAAGTTAAACCTTGGTCAGACAACAAGGTACAGCCCAAGATTGATAACGAAGAACTGGACGTTTGTCTAAAAAGTCCTCCGTCCAATCCACCAGACCATAAGGGTAGAGAAATTCTTAAAAGGTGTAAGACGACACTAGGTGTGTCAGTTTCCGAAACCACATCAGTTATTTCGTCTTCACCTTCAAGAAGACCTTGAGAGAACGAAAAAGATACTAGGTTGACTACAACCGTTAAACTAGAGACCAAGGAGACGGAAAAGATTTAGGTCGAACTTGTACACTTCAAGTGTCAACTGACAACTTCGGACTAAACGTCTTAAAACTCGTAATGTAACGATCACACACTTTACTCACGTTAACACGTCATCAAACTTGTAAGATACCGTAACGGGAAGAAACACTAACTTTACTTCTGACTGAAAAGGTCAGGACACCGGTGACGACTCAAAAGGTTTAAACGACCGTATAACTCACGTCGTGAAAGTGTCGTAGTAGAAAATCCTAAACTTTATCAAGTTGACCTTAAGGTAGTGGAAGTAATCGAAACAAACATCACTATGAAGGATTCCGGGTGAACTGAAGTGTAAGGTCCTACACACCAAGATCCACTCATTAGTGTGGAAGTATTAATAGACCCAGCACTTCTAGAAAAAACATATCAAGAAGACATATAAGAACGGTGCAGAAGAATCATAAGAGACGAAGACAATCCAGGTATGGTAAAGACAAGACATAACACGGGTAGGGTACAGGTTCCCGTTTCCTCTTCGGGGTCATTCTACCACCCTCCCCGTTTGATCCCAAATCTTAGTTTGGGTCATGAGCGGTCTCTGCGAGTCTCCCGAGTTCGTTTGGAACACGCGTGGTCCTGGGTCTCGGGGTGTCTCTGAGTCTGTCTCGACACAAACCCACAGAGGACTCTCCATACCCAGTCGTCACCGGACGGTGTCCCCGTCCCCGAGACCCACGTCGTCTGGACCCACACCGTATTCGGGGGAACCTCCTCCAGCGGTAATTGGGTGGTATCTCGGTGGTCTTGAATGTGTCCTGACCCCTTGACTGACAACCTCCCGTGTTTGTCTTGGAACACGTGGTCCTGGGTCCTCTTTCCTCGTCAGTGGGTCTTCTCTGACCGGGTCTGAACGGGCATTCACAGGTCCTCAGAGACCGCCTCCGGACCCAACGGTTACCGGACGACGTCCCAGCCCCCGTGACTCACATCGTCACACACGTACCCTGTAAAACTTCCAACGGTAATGGAAGTAATGGAGGGGGTATCAAACTGGAGTCCAGTTTATTGTCCCTCCCTTGTGTCGGGACGGGAAGTTGTCTTTTAACCTAATTTCTAAATAACTCGTAACTGGTAGTCTTGTTCTGAGTCAAAGGGGGACTCAGTCAGAGAAGGTAGTCCTTCAAAGGTATTCGGAGAATAGGAAGAGGTGGTCTCCAGTCTGTCTGACTTTTGGTGGTAGTGTCTTTTGATTGGTTGGACTAGTGTATCTGGTGTCGGAACAGATTGAGTTACTTTGATACTCGGTACGGTACGTCCCGAGGGGTTTTGTCTGCCCAATACCACTTCCGTTTTCCCCTCTCACCTTTTCGACCGAATTTTGAGTTGTAAGTTTTTTGATTCTAGTACCGTAGGTCAGGATAGTGAAGTACCGTTTGTCTGCCTCTTTTTCACCTTTATCCCAGTCTAAAGTAAAAGAATCCAACGTTTTAGTGACACCTGTCATTGACGTCGGTGGTTTAATTTTCTGCGAACGAGGAACCTTTTTTTCGAAACTGTTTGGATCTATCACATAATTTTTCGTCTCTATAGTGAATCGACCGTTTCCAGACATATCAGTTTCGATACCAAAAAAAGTCGTCAGTCCATACCCACACTCTCAACCTGGTATTTCTTCCGACTCACGGCTTCTTGACTACTAAAACTCGACACTATGACCTCTTCTGAGAACTCTCAGGAAACCTACCACTCCTCTAGTTTGGTCAGTTAGGATTTCCTTTAGTTGGGACTTATAAGTAAGTAACCTTCCTGGACTACGTTTCTCAGTTGAGTAACCTTTTCTGGGACTACGACCCTTCCTGACTCCCGTTCTCTTCCCCTGCTGTCTCCTGTTCTGCGAACGTACCGTAGTGACTGAGTTACCTGTACTCAAACTTGTTTGAGTCCCTCTATCACTTCCTGTCCTTCGGACCACGCAACGGCAAGTACCCCAACTTTCTCAACATGTGTTGAATCACTGACTTATTGTTGTTCTTCTCTTTCTGTCTACGGAGAGAGTGGTGTATGTGCGTGTCTCTTTTCCGGTACATATGATCCTTCGTCCGAGAGTGATCCTTGGTTTAGACGGTCATGGAACTAGAACCTGAAGAGTAGGGGTTCCTGATATTCTTTATTTACAACAAATTCGGTACTTAAGATATAATAAAACAATATTATCGGGTTCGATTGACTCTATCTACAAATTACTTCTATAAATAAGTAACTTGTACCGAAGTTTTTGTACAACTTAGTTCTGAAAAATCCTCTCCTCGGGTCTTTAGACATAAAAACTGTTTGAGGTTTTTACTAAGGATGAATCTGTCGGGTCGAGACTACAAATCTTGGATGGTCAGATCTCTTTTGACTGGTTCTAACCTATAGTCTAACCTATACGTTCAAACTTAAGACGAGACATTTAACAACACCCACTGTAAATCCCTTCACTAAATTATATAGATTAGAAGTCAAAGAAAAAGACACTTAAACCTTATTATTGTAGACGAAGTTTCACATCGACACTCCGAAGTTACGTACTAAATAAAATTTCGTGAAACATTTGACGTATCATTTCTTTATCTGAAAGATGAACGATTCCTAGGGAAGATACAGTGCGAATTGAAGTAATAGAGACTGATGGACCACATTGGGTGTGAAGAGGTCACTCTATCGTAGGGACAGAAGAATGAAGACTTCCTGATTATTGTCACTAAGTGTCTCGGAAAACGAAAAGGTTTCAAAACCCGGTAGTAATAAATCTATATGTAGTAGTGTGTGGGTGTCGGAGTTATCGGGTAAACGAAGACCCCTCCTTCGACTCTAGTCCGTCGTCGTTTCGACTCTTCTCTTTCGAACCGGAGTGGAGAGACCTCTACCACTCACAACAGCTACCTTCTATTGTTCCTTTTCGGTGGTGGAAAAGGGAAAAAGAAGGAAAAAAACCCTCTAGAGACTCGTCACAGAAAAATTTTTTATTAAATTTTTTAATTCCACATTTACGAAATGTTACAAAACAGTCGAAGACGACATGTCGGTATACTTAGTCGGGAAACATATGTATGGGGGAGGGAAAACACGGACGGAGGGTGGGGGAGTAAGGTGGGGACATCCAGTAATGTCTCGTGGTTCGACCCGAGAGCGATACGATATGTCGTCGTAGGGTGAGAGACTCGTCAAGGAATGGACTATAAGTGTACGACTTAGGAAACTTTCGAATAAAAACCCCTCACTACCGTTTAAGTTCTTTTGACAGACTCCACATTAAAAAAAAATTTACTTGACAGTTAAAATTCGTTAAACGACACACTTAGATCCTTTTAGGAGAGTAGTTGAACCGAGAGTCCATAGAATGTACACCTTGTCCACCATCTGGTCTATGTGTATATTTGCTTACTTACTTAGTCGAGGAAACGGACGTTGTGTCGTAAAACAAAATTATACCGTGATACATTTGTGACGATATAAAATTTACCTATTGGTTGTTCCTCGATGACATATCGTGTCCTTTGAGACGAATTATGAGACATTGTTGGATTAACCCTTTTGTTAAACTTTTTCCTACCTATGCACATATACATGTTGACTTAATGAAACAACCTGTGGACTTTGATTGTGTTGTAACAATTAGTTAACATGAGGTTACATTTTATTTTTTAGAATTTTTTTTTTTTTTTCTTACTGACTTTTTTTTTCTTATACCGTGGTTGTGGGTCAGTGGGTTCAGTCTGTGCAAATAAAGGACTAAGGAAGGTCCAGTAGAATTAAAGGGAGTAGAAGGGGGGGAAGGAGTAGGGACGATGTGACTGGACTAGGTCGGGGATTGTCCAAACGGAAGAAAGTAAGTAGCGGAAACAAACGGGTACACAAGTAAGTAGACTCTTTGTGGCTGACTTCATAGAAGAGACCCCGTCCGTAACAAGGTCCCTGCCCCCTAGACTACCACTTGTTCTGTTTCAAAGTCGGAAGCACTTCGAATGTAACAGTAATCCTCTTTACTGACCTTTTGGCCAATTGTTTATGTGTACTTTATGGTAAACCTCAACAAGTCAAGTCAAGTCAGTGAGTCAGTACAGGCTGAGAAACACTGGGGTACTTGACGTCGTGTGGTCCGAAGGGACAGGTGGTGGTTGAGGGTCTCGAACGAGTTTGAGTACAGGTAACTCAGTCACTACGGTAGGTTGGTAGTGTAGGAGACAGTAGGGTAGAGGAAGACGGAAGTCAGAAAGGATCGTAGTCCCAGAGAAGGTTACCCAGTCAAGAAGTCTAGTCTACCGGTTTCGTAACCTCAAAGTCGAAGTCATAGTCAGGAAGGTTACTTATAAGTCCTGACTAACGAAAATCCTAACTGACCAAACTAGAGGAACGTCAGATGTTAAACTCCGACACCTTTCACAATAATTTTCTTACACTTTCAACCGGTTTCCTTATCTCTCATCGTACCCCCCTCTCTAGATATAAAAAAATCCCATCAGTCCGTTCTTAAGAGATTCCTCCTTCACCCCCTTACCCGGTACACTCTAGTTCATCTTATAGTAATATTCGTCCCCTCCTTATACGTATTTCTAGGACTCCACATGTGTTCGAACCACACAAGATCCTTAACACTTTTCTGGTCACACTGACCTTACCCCACTCATTCCACTTCTTAGTATCCTCTGTCCAAATTCCCCATCCGTACCTGGTCTTAGTACTCTTTTTCTCTATGATTCTTACTTATGAACTGAAACCCGAACTCGTCGACTCTTTTACCACGGTAGACGACCCAGCCCCTCTACCTTTCTTGCACCTGTCCACGTTTCAAAGTTATCAAGGCATCAAAGGTGATCAAAACTATCCGAATAATCTATTGATTCACGTGTATAGTTCGTTCTACCTTTTTATTCAGACTTCGAGTTTCCTCTCCGTACTCGTCTACGCTTAGACCTGAATAGTCTACAATAAATTTCGGTCCCGTGATCTTTCTCATCTCTAGTCTGTCCTCTCTACCCTCCTAATCGGTACTCTTTAAAGTTATTAAGTTCTTGACCCCCTCTTATACGTAGGTCTCTTCTTCTCACTCTTCCTCGTCGGTCACTCCAACCCCGTTGCGGTCCGCGCCCTACACACCCTCGGTTCTTTTCTTTCGTAAAATTCTCTATTTTTACCAGCGACACAGTTCATACAGAAGAAAAGAACCTCCTAAATTTAGTTAATGTAAAGAAACTTCTGACTCAATAAACCGGTAGAAAGAACGCAGAACAAAAAATAAAGATAAATGGTACGAAAAAAGAAACGAAGAAGAGACGACTATCTTTAAGTCAAACATTGTCCAAATCTCCCTTAGAACTTACCGACCCATATGTATACTTTACTAAAATCAAAAAGGTTTACAACGAAGGATTACGACGATACTACTAGGGGAAGAGAGTGACCCATTACAGAGGGAATTCCCGTAGAACCGATCTAATGAATCACAAGTCCAGTCAATTCAAGTCAAGTCAGGGAGTCAGTACAAGTCGAGAAACGCTGGGGTACCTGACGTCGTGCGGTCCGAAGGGACAGGTAGTGGTTGAGGACCTCGAACGAGTTTGAGTACGGGTACCTCAACCACTACGGTAGGTTGGTAGAGTAGGAGAAAGTAGGGGAAGAGTGGGACGGAAGTTCCTCCGTCAGAGGAAACGACAGGTTCCCTGAGAGTTCTCAGAAGAGGTTGTGGTGTCAAGTTTTCGTAGTTAAGAAGCCGTGAGTCGAAAGAAATATGAGGTTGAGAGTGTAGGTATGTACTGATGATCTTTTTAGTATCCAAACTGATCTACTTGGAAACAGCCGTTTCACTACAGAGACGAAAAATTATACGACAGATCCAACCAGTATCGAAAAGAAGGTTCCTCGTTCGTAGAAAATAAAGTACCGACGTCAGTGATAGACGTCACTAAAACCTGGGGTTCTTTTATCAGAGAGTGACAAAAGTAATAAAGGGTAGATAAACAGTACTTCACTACCCTGACCTACGGTACTAGAATCAAAAGACTTACAACTTAAAGTTTGGTTGAAAAAATGAGAGTGAAAGTCGTTCTCCGAGAATTCAAGGAGAAGTGAAAGACGGTATTCCCACCACAATAGACGTATATACTACAATAACTATAAAGAGAGCCGTTAGAACTAAGGTCGAACACGAAGTAGGTCGGGCCGTAAAGTGTACTACATGAGACGTAAATTCAATTTATTCGTCCCACTGTTGTATGTCGGAACTGGATGAGGAAAGGGTTTACCTTGGTCAAACAACAAGGTTCAGGTCAAGATTGACAACGAAGAACTGGACGTATGTCTAAAGAGTCCTTCGTCCAGTCCACCAGACCATAAGGGAAGAGAATTTCTTAAAAGGTGTCAAACAACATTAGATGTGTCAGTTTCCGAAAAGACATTAGTTATTTTGTCTTCGTCTACAAAAAGACCTTAAGAGAACGAAAACGATACTAAGTTGTCTGCAGTCGTTAAACTAGAGACCAAGGAGACGGAAAAGATTTAGGTCAAACCTGTAGGTCTTCAAGTACCAAGTACATGACAAGTTCGGACCGAACCTCTTAAAACTCGTAATGTCACGATCACACACTCTACTCACGTTAACACACCATCAAACTCGTAAGGAACCGTAACGGGAAGAAACCCTAACCTTACTTTTGACTTGAAAAGGTCAGAACACCGATGACGACTCAAAAGGTTTAAACGACCGTATAACTCACATCATAAAATTGTCTTAGTAGAGAGTCCTAAACTTTATCGAGTTGACCTTAAGGTAGTAGAGGTGATCGAAAAAACATCAATATGAAGGATTCCGGGTGAACTGGAAGTGTAAGGTCCTACAGACTGAGATCCACTCACTAGTGTGGTAACACCAATAGACCCAGGATTTATAGAAAAAACATGTCAAGAAGACAGATAAGAACAGTGGAGTAGAATTATAGAAGACGAAGACAATCCAGGAATTATAGAAGACCAAGACAATCAAAAGTCATGGAAAACTGATTATCGTGTTAGATTAAGACAGAAATTTTTGTGTTAAGACAATGAGTTTTTGGTTCAAAAAAAGTTACCTCATGGAAAGTAAACATTTGTAAAATCACCTTTACAAGTTTGTACATGTTTTGGGTCTCTTTAAGATAAGTAAATTTCTGAGTTGGAACGTAGTCAAATTTTTGAGAGGAGGAGACCTCCGATCCGTCCCTGTTCACCCCCTGGATGTCACTAGACGACAGTTCCTTGAGTAAGGGCTTGAAGGAGGAACCCCGTAAACCTCTAAACTAGTATAGAAAACCAAGGCTGGGGTGGGGCAACCACTACAGTACGTAGGTCGAATAACGGACACTGAGAGGTAGGGGGTGAGAAAGAACCGTGACCTTTGTGGTGTGAAGGGTAAGGAAGGGTTCTAATAGAGACTCGGGTAGAGGGTATGAAGAGTCCTTGAGTCTAGTTTCCACCCCCGTCGTGGGATATGGGGTTAATACCAGGTCAAGAGAGAGGTACGAAGGAAAAGGGTGATGGGGAGGTTAAATCTTAAAGTAGTATAGAATAAATAAATAACTGAATGAGGGAATAAAGAAGTTGTCACAAGTGACTCATGGACGATACCCAGTCACAACAACAACACGATTCAGCGAAGACAACACAGGTCGAGAAACGATGGATACCTGACATCGGACGGTCCGAGGAGACAGGTGTCCCTAAGAGGTTAGTTTATATGACCTTACCCAAAGGTAAAGGAGGAGGTCCAGTAGAAGGGACGGGACCCTAACTTGGGTACAGAGAAGTCAGAGGACGTCACCGTCCCCCCAAGAAATGGTGCTCACGGTGGATGATACTCAGTCCGAGAACGAGTTTCACCACTTGTCCATCTACACAAAGATGGAACTACCTCGAGTGTCAGGTCGTCCCTTTTGTCTGAAATTCATCCATTACTATGATTGGACACTACGAGATAATGTGTAAAATGTGTGTATCTACAAGTAGAAAATTTGAGTCAAATCTGTAGTGGAGGAGACCGTCAGAGAGGTCTAAGGGGACCGACCCAATTCATGAAAGGATCCACGAGTGAACCATAGCATAGAGAACGTATGTGAAGTGTGTAACGAGTAGTAACACTTGTACGGACAGAGAGGGTGTCATGTACCGCCCCGTAGAATCCCCGTCCGTAACAGAGTAAATAAAGTATTAGAGATCGAGTCAAAGTCATGTATCATCTAAGGTTACTTACGATTCAATTTCTGACTCACATATTTGTAAAGGTAGTCTAGGAAGGTTCCTCTCAGGGTTATTTATTGGGAGACTTGTTAGACTCTTTATTCATCTTATTTTTGTATTCGTTTATAGTGGAAATCATTACGAACCACGAGACGACCTCCTACATTGAATCAAACTTCCGGTTTACCCAGACAGTCCCTTGGTAACGTAATCCGTCTACGGATGGGTCCACTCCCCGACAGTCCCCGGTCATCCCTCCATCCTACCCCTTAGTGTCGTCTCCCCTAGGAGGGTGCCCGTCCGATCGAGGTCCTCCTTTTCCCGTCTCGACGTTCCTCGTCCGGGTCAATAAGAGCGTCTGAATGGTACACTTCTCAGTGGGTGGAAGGGTCTCGTTCTCTCCCACTTTTCTCCGTCTCTCCGGGTCTCTTATCTTCGATGCGATCAAACCGAGAAAGTGTCCTTCCTTTGTGGTTTGCAGTCGTTCCTTATAAGGAGTACTAGTTGATACGATATAACCACTTTATTTTAAGTATAAAATACCGTTCTGTTCTTTTGCATTTGTATTTTTAGGGAGATCACACGTGACAGGTAGACGTAATTGGTCTGGAGGAATCTTCCATTGGAAGGGAGACTGGAACCATTCCCCAGCACTACTGGGCCCTAGTGAAGGACGTACGACTAGACCTGACGTATTTAACCGTTATACGGTAGACTACATACTAGGAAACAGAGTTTTTGAATGTATTGACACGAAACTGGAGATACCCGTCTTGCCACGAGTTTCGAAAGACTTTCTGACAGAGGATGTAATATTAGGAGTTTTTACTTTAAAAGGGAAAGAAACTAACTGAGTGACTACTAAGAAAAAGACAACTGTCATAGTTCGTGAAAAGATCTGGGAAAACGAATACAGCCTAATACGTTAGACATGTTTCCGTCTCTCTCCATCTATAATAAGGGTAAAATGTGTTCTACTTGGGTTCCAAGTATAACCGGTTCAGTGAATGGACTCTAACGTTCAGTACCTCCACCATCTCTCTTGAACCTAAGTTAACATGATAGTGATTAATACCAACTCTGCACAAATCCACGAATAATACACGATCCAGGACCCTATCCATGTAGTTGTGTTGATTAGGAGTGTCTTTGTGATACTCCATCCGTTAAAAACAAAAATTAAGGTGAAACATCTCCTCCATCAAATCCGGTGCCAATGGTCGAGTCCCGACTCTAAGTTTGGTCCTACACAGGAGGTTTCGAAACGAAATGGAGGTTTGAGTCTAGTAAGGACGGAGGTCATTTTGTGCATTCGTTTAGGTGTCTAATGGTCTTGGTGTCCTGTCTGACGTAGAAAGTTATCAAGGGTTGGAAAAAATCGTGGTCCCTGGTCAAAATACTTCCGTTAAAAAGGTGCCTACCCTCTCCCCTCCACCCCTACCAAAGACCTACTAAGTTCGTGTAATGTAAATAACGTGTGAAATAGTGATTAGATTACGGAGGTGACTAGACTGTCCACCATGACCAGACGTTGGGCCTCCAACCCCCGGGGACGAGATTCTATTTTTCGAATAAAGATCCTGCCTCTATTTTGGAGGTCCCGGACCCGAACTCAGAACGGTGACGACTCGACACCCAAAGACCCGTTCTCTCCCACTTTTCTCCGTCTCTCCGGGTCTCTTATCTTCGATGCGATCAAACCGAGAAAGTGTCCTTCCTTTGTGGTTTGCAGTCGTTCCTTATAAGGAGTACTAGTTGATATGGTATAACCACTTTATTTTAAGTATAAAATACCGTTCTGTTCTAGAGCCAAATCAGTGGATGGTTCCCACTTTTATTGTGGGGGTAGTGTCCAGACCCGTCTGTGTCCTGTCCTCCACTCGCAGGGTCGGTCGTGTGTCCAGGGTCCAATAGACCCCCTAGACTACCGGTACGGAGGCCGTCCTTCGTCCGACTACCAAGTAGAGGTGGGAAGTCCTCGAACCAAGGTGAGAGTCACAACAAAACCAGGTCGGGTCCCAGAACGGACACAGACTCGAACCCTTTTTACGGGTCCCTAAGTCGATGAAGGAGGAACGCCCTATCCTCCGTCCCGTGGGAACCACATCTGTCCTTGAGTCCACCGAGGTCACCATTTCTTGGGCGGACGGTTACGTCCTCTGTATTCTCTAAGTCTAAACTATGGACCCAGTCCTTCTAAGGGACCTCCTCCCGCACCGTTGGCGAGGTCATACGAACGGATCTCTTAGGGTGCCTGTCTCCTCGGACCACCCGACGTCAGGTATTCCAGTGTTTCTCAGCCTGTACTGACTCCATTGAATCATGCGTCACGAAACGGGAAGAGACTCGGACTTTCTTTACGGATTCCCCACCCCCTCCGTACGAGAGAAACTCCCTCCACTGTGACCCCAGGACACTATCTCTCGTTTTCTGTTTGGGATCCGACCCTCTCCTGTCTCGCGCTACTCCACCAGCCCCGGTCCACCTTGACGAAGGCTCTTGTGGTCTCTAGCGGAAATTAGGAGGGTTGTTTGGACTTTCGGTTCGTAATAGAGAAAAGGTCTCTTCACTTCCCTCCTATGACTTTGGTTTGGTTTGGTTTGTCCACCGTCCTCTTTGACTCGTCCTAGACCCCGACCACCTCCTCCGTATGACTCTTTTCCACTGTCCTAGTGCATGGGTGAGACGACCCGGGGCGAGGTGTGGCCTGCACGAAACAGAAGACAAGACGTCCCTCCTTCCTCCACTAGGACCCGAAAACCTCCTTACCCACGTTTCGACTATTACAAGTGAGTAAATGTTTTTCGAGAACCGGGACGAGTTCCGGGTGTCGACTCCCACCACCTCTTCGGCCCTAAGTCCGACCGGACTGGGGACGTGTGTACCCCAGAGAAAAGAGACCACCGAGTCTGTCATTCCTTAGACGGACGTTACGTCCTCTGGGTGGAACTTGGGGAGCCGACCTTCTAGGGGACTTCTTCCCTCACCGATGGGTGAGGTCACAAGAACGGACCCTTTAGGGCACCTGTCTCCTCGGACCACCCGATGTCAGGTACCCCAACGTTTCTCTCAGTCTGTACTGACTCACTGATTGTCGGAGTGGACCTTCAAACAATTTTTCCTCCCTAGATCCCGGGAGGGACCACTGACCACCAACCCTGTGGAACGAACGTGACATCCCTCGTTCCCAAGGTAGTATCTCAATCCTAGGGGGAGTTCGGTACCCGCCCCGGTTTTTCATTCCCCCTTTTTTTCATTAGAGTTCAGGACAGGGGTTAAAGGAACGGTCTTAGATGGAAAATCACTCTAGGAGTCCACTAAGCTTACGGAAATGTAAACTCTCCAGGACAGGATGTGACAGAGATTCAATAGGGTTCGAAGGAAGTATCGACGATAAGTACGTCGTTTTTGTTGACGTAGGAATAGAGATGACACATACGTCTGGGGTAGTGTAAGACTCGAAGTGTCGTTGAAAAATTTCATCCAAAATAATAGTCTCAGTTATTGAACGGGTTCGAAAGTCCCGATCAAATCTAGTTCTTTTCTTCAGGAAAGTTCTAAGGGTAGACATTTTACTTTTATAGAGGACGGTACAGTTATTTATTCTTTACAGTATCGGTAGTCACTACAGACCGGAAGTTTATACTTACTCCCGAGGGATTTGACACTGGGTCGTCTACGACGGTGGGGGTTTTCACTGACGACTCCTCGAGACCCCTTACGTTCTTCATCGACAGACGGTGAGGAATTCCACTTGTTCCTTTGTCCTATACTGCGGGGTTTCGACTTCACGATAGGTTGGTCAGGTAGGGTTTTCTTTAGTCAGGACTTAAAAGTAACCTTCCTGACTATGACTTCGACTTCGAGGTTATGAAACCGGTGGATTACGCTTCTTGACTGAGTAAACTTTTCTGGGACTACGTGCCTTTCTAACTTCCGCCCTCCTCTTCCCCTACCGTCTTCTATTCTACCAACCTACCGTAGTGACTGAGTCACCTGTACTCAAACTCATTTGAGACCCTCAACCACTGCCTGTCCCTCCGGACCACACGACGTCAGGTACCCCAACGTTTCTCAGCCTGTGCTGACCCACTGACTTGACTTGACTTGACTCGACTTCACGGATACTTCCCTTACTTAAGTCACTCGGGTCTCCGAACCTAGAAGGGTATGTATCTTACGATTTAAGGAGTTGAACTATGGACTAGAAACGACAAGTCTGACAGACGAGGGAAACAACGTTTGAACATATTTCGGACTGAAGGGGAGGACTGAGGAACCTCGTCAAAAGAATCTCGATGACTCTACGACAGAGGGTCCGACCCAGGATTTGTACGGGTGGTTTATTTTATTGAGAGATGAGAGTCCAACACTGACATAAAAGTACAGAGAAATGGAGAAGGGGGATTTTCTTTTGGTGTCACCGTCAAACCTCCAAGACTCTGTACCTATGTCCTACACAAAAAAAATTTCTCCCGTACTCCAATACCGTTCGTCGTTGGAACACCTTAGGGACGTACTTGGGCACACGAGGGTCCTCTAGTCGGTCAGGACTGATCCGTCCGAAAGGAGACTCGTGTCTTTAGAGAGAAGTGATGTCGACTCCTCGGCCCTCGGATTTTGTTCGTAGAAACCGGAGGTCGGAGTCGACAGTGAGGGACCGTCTGAACCCACTTCACTCGAGTCACACACTTCGCGAGTTGAGGTGCGGTGGGAGTCGCCATTAAGGACACCAAGGGACCCAGAGTCAAAGAAGTAGACCTTTTCCTTCCAAAAGACGACCTTAGTCAACAAAAGTTTGACACCAGTCTTCTCGAAACCCCTACAGTCAGACGTAGACGTTGTCCTAAACTCGACTCTACCTTTTCTCTTTCGTGTGTCTAGAAACACGACAGGGACTAAAATAGGTCTCGTGGTACTAAAAATTAGGTGAAATGGATGTTCGAAGGAGTACACTGAAAGAGATTTATGTGTGTGTATCCTTGTCTGAGAAACCAGATTTGATTAAAACTTTTGGTGACACTACTTATAATACTCCAAGAAAGGTTGGTTGTATCTGATACTAAGGTCCGGACTATAAATGATTCACTTAGTGATTTTATAAACAACTCACAGTACTACAGTAAGTAACCCACTGTGCGGAACTAGAGACGAGATGGTACAAGTAAAAACCGACGACATCCCTTTTGTCTAGTATCCCCATACACATACTGTCTTTAGGGTTATAGGAGAGTTAGAAAGATATCGTAGTCTCGAGACTAACGTTGACCTGTGGACCGACTCGTCTTGTTTACAAAAGGGTCAATCGATCCACACCGATCCAAACTTAGTTAAGACTGACTACGTAATTAAGTTTCACCCGTGTTACACACCCAGGGTGTCAATTTCTTTTCTCCACACAGGAGAAGAAGAGGTAAAAAAAGGAGGGTCCACCTCCTTGGCTTTCACTTGTCCCACCACTCGATACGACGAGTTTCCTTTATGGGATACCTCCCACCTCGGTGTTTTTGTTCCTCGGACCAACAGTATGTTTCGGCCCTGACGTAGGTGGGCCTATCGATGTACTCACTGTTTGTTTCGGAACCGAACAAATTCGGTGACAAATAAACCCAGAGACAATCTCATTAATTTACATATATGTGTATGGTTGAGACATGATATGTACACATAGATATATGATTGGTATATGGTATATATATTTGACACCTCCTCCTTTTTAGTAAAAGAGAGATGGGAAAATCCAAGAATAGACTCTATGGGGGACATTATTTTGCTGTCTAGTTGTCTTCTTTTTCTTTCAAATCATTTTGCATGTAAAGGACGTATGTATCCTCTTTGGGCCCTTTTGACTCATTTTTGAGTAACTTTACCGGGTTCGGTAGTGGAATTTATGGTAGAAGTCGATGTCTGTCTGCAATCCCCTCCTGACAAGACCACCAGGTCGCCAATTCTTAGCCGGACGGTCACGTCTCCTGTACCCAAACGAGAGACCAGGTCCTTCTGGGTAGGATTCGGGTGCACGGTGTTGATGACTCGGGTGCGCGATACTGATGGCCTAGGGTACACGGGTCTTGGGTACGAGGTGTTCTTCTCTTCGGTGCTGGTCCTCTTTGGGTTCGTGGGCGTACCTTTTCATCGGGGGGTGGAGCGACGTTGATCTCTTTTCGGATGTGTGTCGTTGGTTCTGGGTCACGTCTGTTCTTAATTTTTGTCTTGTTGGAATGTTTACGTTTTACAGGAACATTTACATCTACAGAAAATATTTTACCGATTGAAAATGAACCAAAAGTCTCGAAGAGCATTCAGACGTTAAAGGATTCTTATTGGTCGGATTTTATTAGGTATACGGTTTCCCCGTATAAACCGCCACTGATTGACGAGGGGAAACTATGATGGATTACGTCACCCGTTTTTACCCTTGTCTCTCTACTCAATCTTCTAAAACTTTATCAGGTCCATTTCCATTACCACCAAACCTCTTTCCATCATCCGAACCTCCACAATTGGACTTTGTTATTTCGTCAGTCAATAAAATGGTCGTTTTGACCAAATAAACCCTCGTAGTTTCGTGACGTTAACTCCTGTGCGTTGATACCGTTTGGTGTACGTTCAGGTCATTTCGTTTCCTCTCCTTTAAGAAAATAACTCCTCCTCCCCCTTTACCCTCCCCGACAATATTTGTTTTTTAGGAAACAAACCTGAAATACAGTTCCATATTATCGAAAAGTGACCCACTCATTGCTATCAGAGTAACCGACTCGATGACTGTCCATTCCTCTTTTAGAAAAAAGAAGGACGACGGTCAACATCTCATCACAGTGAAGGACAACCTCTACGTTCTTTACGGAGAGAGAGAAAAAAAATTATTTATCAATAAACTGACACAACCCAAAGTCAACGGTGGGTACCCTAGAAACAACACAGTGACCCTGGAAGGTAATACGTCTGAGAGATTGACACCACACACCGGAATCGACGAGGTGTCGCACACCTTAGAAGTAAGGGGGGATGGTCCTTAACTTAGGTACACGGGACGTAACGTACCACCTAAAAATTGGTGTCTTGTTACCCTCTTCAGGGTTCTAGACAGAGAAGGATAACTCAAGACATGACTATGGTTCACCATGCACACACTCTCACGGAGGAAGACCGGAGGACTGAGGCAAAATCACTCCAACGGGAGAATAAAAGTGTCTCCTTCACTCTTCGAGTCCACCAGGTCTTCTATAATGTCTCTATGTCCTCTACGTTAAACGATCAGTTCACTTACACTCCATACTCTCTTTGTCATCTCAGCACTTACTAGGGTTCTAAACCTTCTTACATGACAGTCTACCTCTTCTGATCCTCTCTTTCAAGTAAAACCTGTACAATCTAAACTGTAAGATTGATCTGTAGGATACAACTGACTCAGAAACTTAAGTCCGTAGTCCTAAAGTCTCCTCTTCCTTAGCTCAATTCTTATTTTCGTCTTGAAACCCCGTTTTTAACATTTCTTATCTTAAGGTGTCATTTTTAGACTAGTTCGACGAGGGAACAGTAAAAGACATTAACGTTCTACCGAAAATTAATTGAACGACATGTCGGGTGACCCGTGACCCTTTGGGTGTCCTGTTTAATGTTGAGATACGTGAAACCTTTCACGTAGGAATGTAGACTTGTCGAGTCGTAAGGGTTCCGTGTATTAATAGAAGACTCTTTCGAAAGGTCCCATTTACCCTAAACCTTTTCGACCCTTCAATCCTTTGATCTAACAGTTGGTTTTCCGTCTTACTTTTCTCACCAGTCTTCTAGACTGAGTGTCAGGAGTCGAGAGAGACACTTCTGGACTACTATACCCTGTTTAGTAGATTATAGGTAGGTAGTATTTATCTGATAGAGGTCACAGTAAAGGAAAGAGAACTTAACGGGTATAAGGAAGGATGTGGTATACCAACCTACCACCACGAACAACGGGTCTAATTTACTTTCTCCTTTGGTGGACTTTGTATTTTCCGATATCTCATGTTTTCTTTTTTCTCTCTCTCTCTGATCTTTATTTCCCTCCTGAAGGGACCACCATGTCACCCATTCTTAGACGGGCGGTCACGTCCCTTGTGTCCAAGTCAGGGACCAGACCCTCCTAAGGTGTACGGCTCCTCGTTGATTCGACACACAGTGTTGATGATTCGGGGGCACGGCGTTGATCTCTTCGTACGTTCGGATGTCGGACACGAAACGTCGTTGTCTTCGACGGTGACCCTCTTCGGACGCGTGGTGTTACTTCTCATCGGGGACACACAGTGTTGATCTCTTTCGGGTCCTCGTCGTTGTTTCTGGGTCGTGTTGGTTTTTATTTATTGTTTACTAAAAAATTTTTCTACAATACCCCTCCCTCCACCCTCCCCCCAAGTACAAGCCCTTACGTACATGTGGGCACCACCTAAGTACAGTTACATACCGTTTTGGTTATGTCATAACATTTCATTTTATTTCATTTTTATTTTTAAATTTTTTTTCTTTATTTTCCTATAAGAGGATCTTTGTTTACCCATTACCTTTTAAGAAGACCGTACTCTCAAATCCCCGTTAACTATGTCTCCCTCTTTTTCTTTTGTGTAAAACTCCTGACTTAAGAGATTTCATTCCCAAAACACTCTCTCTGAATCCCTGTTATGACGTCTTATCAAACACGGAACGAAGAGTCCCAGATTGAGACCCTGTACAGTTCAGAGTCCAAGTCACACCGTGGTACCGGGTCATTATGAGCAGAAAGTCCAAATTCCAATCTGAAGTGAATGAATTCGTCCGTAAGGGACTGGGGGTAGAGTAGAGATGACGACTATTATAGGAATAACGAAACATTAAAAGGTAGCATTTACTATGTAAGTGGTATGAGGAAGAGGTTCTTGAACAGACAGAAAGGTCGATTCGAGGTACTACCGACTGTGATGTAGACCGACTGGGAACATGGGAGTTATCGAACGAGGTACGCACCGTAATAAATCAGAGAAACATCCTTTGATTACTTACTTGACTTTTTTATTTCTTTACTTACGTGTTTCCTGTCCGACCCCTATTTGTGACACCCTCTCGAACATTGGTCCGTTCATGTCTGTAGTCGACCTCCTCTCAAGGAGACTGTACCATCCGTCAAAGTCTGAGGACATCAAATAAAACGTTCTCACTTATGTAACTATTTATATTTTATGTCGTCCGGACTTATTGTAGATCTTTTAAGGTAGTGTGAGGTTTATTAGAAGTCGTTGGAACTTATCTTGGTCTAAGAGGATTCTCTTGTCGTAAAGGGTAATTAACCAACAAGGTAGCGAGTCAGTACAGGCTGAGAGGCGTTGGGGTACGTGACGTCGTGCGGTCCGAAGGGAAGAGGTAGTGGTAGAAGAAGTGGTAGAGGATCTCGAACGAGTTTACGTACAGGTAACTCAGTCACTATGGTAGGTTGGTAGAGCAGGAGACAGCGGAGGAAGAGGAGGACGGAAGTGAGAGAGGGTCGGAATCCCAGAAAAGTTTACTCAACCGAGAAGTGTAGTCCCCCGGTTTCATAACCTTGAAGTCGAAGTCATAGTCGGGAAGGTTGTTTATAAGTCCTAACTAAAGGAAATCCTAACTGACCAAACTAGAGGAACGAAAGGTTCCCTGAGACTTCTCAGAAGAGGTTGTGGTGTCAAACTTTCTTAGTCAAGAAGTTACGAATCGGAAGAAATACCAGGTCGAGAGTGTAGGTATATACTGATGACCTTTTTAGTATCGAAACTGATATGTCTGGAAACAGTCGTTACATTACAGAGACGAAAAATTATACGACAAATCCAAACAGCGTTTCTCAACCTGTGCTGACTCGTTGGCTTGACTTGACTCCAAACAGAATCGAGAAGAAGGTTCCTCGTTCGACAACTTGTTGGTAACTGTCCTCTTACAACCTAGAGTGGTGTTTTTCTATGGGACGTAGGTTCCTGTTTCTTCTTCGGGGTTATTCTACCATCCTCCCCACGTTTGAATAAATCTTACTTTGGAGTATGGGTGGTCCCTATGAGTCTCCCACGTTTGTTTTTTACGGAACCCATGTGGTCCTGGGACCCTTTCCTAGTCACTGGAAGTATTCTCTGACTCTGTCTGGACAGACACTCACAAACTCACAGAGGTCACCTCCGTGCCCAGTCGTCACCGGACGGAACCCCTGTCGCCGAGACCGACGTCGTCTGGACCCTCCGTGCCACACACCGTTTTCAGGAGAATCTCCTCCAGTGGTAATCAGGGTGGTATCTTGGCGGTTCGTCTGCTGGGTGTTTGACCTCTTGTCAATATGGTTTCTTCAAGAACGTATCGACGTTTTCAAGATCCCGGGTGTCGTCTAAAGGGTTGGACCCCTAGGTCGTTTCCCTGTCTCTTTGAGGTCCCTTAAACTGAACTTCCGGTCACCCTAAACTAATATCTTGAAGATGTCCTGACTCCTTTGTCTGGGAACCTCCCGTGTTTTGGAACTCACGTGGTCCTCCTTCTTTCCTCGTCACTGGGGTATTATCTGAGTCGGTCTGAACTGACACTCACAGGCCCTCAGAGATCACCTCCGCACCCAACTATCGCCAGACGGTGTCCCAGTCCCGTGACTGATGTTGTCCGGCCCCTCGGCACCGTACGACCGTATTCAGGAAAACTTCCTCTAGCGGTAATGGTGGTAATGGGGATAGTGTTAAACTGAAGTCCGGTTTGATGTCCCTCCCTTGTGTCGGGGTAGGTAGTCGTCTTATAACCTTATTTCTAAATGACTCGTACTGGAACGGGTGGCCTCGTTCTGGAAACAAAAGGGGTGTCGGTCAGGGAGGGTAGTCTTTCGAACGTGTTCAGAGAATAGGAAGAGGTAGTCTCCCGTCTGTCTTATTTTTGGTGTTAGTGTCTTTTGATTGGTTTAACTAGTGTACCGAGTGTCGGAACAGATTGAGTTATTTTGATATTTGGTACGGTACCTCCCGGTGGGTTCTACCTACCCAGTACCACCTCTCAAGACTGTTTTGCACCAGGTGAGATCTTCCCTTATGTTTGGTGAAGTAAGAACGGAACTCTTGGGACACTTGTCATACTTTTCCGTAAGTACCCATAGACAGAGGTTATTCCTGTACTAGGGACCTCATGGACTGAAACTCCTCCGACCTCTATTAGTCTACGAACCCTCAAATTTGCCACGTTTTACCAGAAAACGTCTCCAACGGTGACAGATCAAGAGTCTTGTTCGACTTAGAGTCTCTTCCTTGTAAAGGGTATATCGAGGACCTGTCCAGAGAAACCTTGTGTCTAACTGAAGAGTTTCCTAAACTGAACTGTTGTACAAGGGGGTATTCCTAACCCGGACATTATGACATCGGTATCAGATCGGTATTATGACGTTCCAGTATGAAGAGACTTCTTTCTCGGACGGACCCTCGATACACAAACGGTGTCATTTCAGTTCCAAGACCGTGTAGTCACACACTCTTCGAGGAAAGGAACGTCTCTCCTTAGTTACTGTAACCTACCTGGTTTTAGAACAGAGTTTACTTACGTTTCGAGTGAGGTCCTGAAGGTCGGGAAGACGGAGAACGAGGTTTCTTGACTGAAACGGTGACTTTAACAACCGTGTCACTCAAGTCACTGTCTGGTCCCCCTCCTTTCTTGTTCCCTCCAACCCGATCAGTTCCCCCTCGGAATACGACACTTCGAACCAAAACTGTGGACAACAGATCCAATGAGAAGGAGGTTTCTATGTGACGGTATCAGTCTTCTTGATTTCAAACGATCTAACGTCAGTACACCCTTTCTCCATAATTATTCTTTAGGTATCGCACACACACACACACAGATACACTTATACATTGTATCGATGAATATTCCTCTTTCGTTACCGTTGGGTGAGGTCATGAGAACGGACCTTTTAGGGTACCTGCCTCCTTGGAACATCCGACGTCAGGTACCCCATCGCTTCTCAGCCTGTGATGACTCACTGAAGTGAAAATGAAGAATGAAAGTACGTAACCTCTTCCTTGACCGTTGGGTGAGGTCACAAGAACGGACCTCTTAGGGTTCCTATCCCCTCGGACCACCCGACGGCAGGTACCCCAGCGTGTCTCAGCCTGTGCTGACTTCGCTGAATCGTCGTCGTCGTCATCGTCGTCAATGAATATTTTGTAGTTACTTGTACATTCTACGACTCTTAAATGGACACGAAGAAGGAGGGGACCAAAGTACTAACTAGAAAAGTGGAGTGGTTAGGTCGGGTGGATACTTAGAAGGAAGGAATGATTGTTGAGATGTTTTGGAAAAAATTTTTTTGTTAATAAAATATAAAATAAGGATAGCGAACACCAAAACCCCAAACTGTCCCTAGTCACTCCACACTCCACAAAGAACGAGTCACGAAGACTAGAGCCTAAAGGCACCAAGGTAACTCTACCGCCGACGTGGACCTCAGTCGAAAATATGACTGACAACCGATTGTGGGGGTGACCCGAAAGGCGGTCTTGTGTGAGGAGACACATTGGTCCGAAGGAGTGGTATACTGGAGACCAAAGGTTCTCACTCCGTTTCCGAGTTCGAAGTCTTCCGTACCCCGCACAGAGTAGATATGGGATACTCAGTCCGTCAAAGTCTCTGGTCTTCGTTCCTCTCCCCGGCACCTCGTAGTGAAAACCTACCCTCCACACAGTTTCTTGAACCTCCGGTGAAAATTTTTCGTCGACAGGTACGTCGAACGTCCCAGAATCAAGGGACTGGTCTCTGACTTGAACACGACGAACATCATCTTCGAACTTCGGGATTCATGACCTAACGGTCCTCTAAGGAATGTTTTCGAAAATAAAAAAGAAAGTCACAATAATAAAAGAACCAAATCTTATCACTAACTCTCCGTCACGAGACTTTAGTCTGAAAGAGTCAAATTTAAGGTTAAGATGGTGAACGAAGACACACTGGATCCTTTTAATTGGAGTAAAGAGGGACAGAGTCGAAGGTGAGACATTTAACCTCTAATTTTATAGAGATTGACGTACCTTAACGACACCCTCAATTTATTGTAAATTTTGTTACGAACCGTATAACATTGAGTTACTATAAGTAATAGGGAGAATATTAATAACGATAATTATAAGTAAACATCGTGACAAAATATCAAATCTTCGCATCGAAAGTACCTAAAATACATCAATCAGTTTAAATACCAAATTTACTGTCGACCTAGTTTTACCAAAGAGTGGGTAAGAGGTAAGATCCCAAAATTTACGTCGTTCACTCGATCCAACGAGAGTCCTACTTGACCTTACCTTCTTTAGTTTGAATGGTTGGGTTACAGGTATAGAGCCTCTTTTAGTGATATCGTAATAAATCCGACGGAACCCGTCGATGTTTAGCACGGGTGTGACCGAATTCGATCTTCGTTTACTTAATCGAGTGTATCGTCTATAGGTCGTTATCCCACCCGAAGTCCCGACCTACTAAGTCTTTAGACTACTACGATAAAACCAGGATCAAAGAAAGGTAAAGAGGGGAGACAGGAAGATTCAGACCAAGGGGAACACAAGCATGTCACCAACGGTTACCGTTAGTCCTGTGTATGGACGAAAGGGTAGGTCACTCGTTCTTTTTCTCCGATCTATGGGTACTTTCTAAGAGTTGACCGTAGAGGTTCTCCAAGAGGAGTACTGAGTCCCCTGAGGGCTATGGATGGATCTTTCCTTCTGCCACAATGGTAGTAAGAGAGTCCGGGTAGTCGACCCCACTTTGTCTACCTCTAAGTCAGACACCGAAGACATCCGTGGTATACTTCTCCGAAAGCCTGTCACGGCCTTGAATGGATGATACCAGGAACTCATAGTTGTTCACCCCGAGAAGACAAATAGCACACACACACGTACACACACACACACACACACACGAATCAACGAGTCAGTGCAGTCTGAGAAACACTGGGTATTGAAAACGGACCCCCGGATCTGAGTACCCTGAGGTCCACCGACCAGGATAAATCCGGAGACTGGGACCTACCAACCCCAGAAAACGAGTCAGGACTGTAGGGAAAAAACATAAATCAAAAGATTAAACCGTATCTATTGGTTGGGACGGTCAAAAAGGGTTCTCTCGTCCAGAAAACTTTACTACGTACATGACGGAACGGAGTCGGAGGACCTTACGCTGGAGTAAGGAAGGGGTCCAGTCATGGGAGCAATTTGTTGGACGGGTCAGGAGCAGGTCGTCCGTAGGACGGTCCGCACGTGAACTGTGTCCTTAGGGAGAAGTCCCCGACCCCGTCGGCAATGACAAATTCTCGTACCTGAAGTTTAGTTTATCTGGTTCTAGGTGGACTTCACAGTGAATGATCGACATACCAGAACTCGTTAAATGAATAGACAGACTCTGAACTGGAGTAGTAAACATCTCACCTTAAAATTATTGTCACGGATTAAGTATCGTATAAACACTCCTAATTTAATGTATTAGGGACTCAGTTATTGTGTATCGGAGTTATTTATAATAAAAGGATGAGTTCCTAATAAAAACGAGAAACCATACAATATATAAAGAGACCCTACCTCGTCCCAATCTCTCTCTCTCGTTCGCTCACTTGAGTCACCGATTCGACACAGGCTGAGAATCGTTGGGATGTCTGACGTCGGACGGTCCGAGGGGGCAGGTACCCTAAGAGGTCCGTTCTTATGACCTCACCCAAGGGTAAAGGAAGAGGTCCCTAGAAGGGTTGGATCCCTAACTTGGGTGTAGAGACGCAGAAGATGTAACCGTCCGCCTAAGAAATGGTGACTCGGTGAATCCTCTCACTCCCTCCTTTCCCCCTAGTCAAGTCAAGTTAAGTCAGCGAGTCAGCACAGGCTGAGAAACGTCAGGGTACTTAGCGTCGTGCGGTCCGGAGAGACAGGTAGTGGTTGAGGACCTCAAGTGAGTCTGAGTGCAGGTAGCTCAGTCACGGAATTTCCTCCCGTACCGTTGGGTGAGGTCATAAGAACGGACCTCTTACGGGTACCTGTCTCCTCGGACCGTCTGACGTCAAGTACCCCAACGTTTCTGAACCTGTACTGACTCGCTGTCGTGTTCGTAGATATTACGTCGTCCGTGACACGACCGGACGGGCGATTTGGTACACTGCTGAGTGCAACAGGACATTGTAATCAGGGTAAAAGGAGACCTACCTCACGATAAACATCTCCTCTGTTTGGACCCAACCTTAGGTCCGAGACTTTGCGTGAGAAGTACATTTAGACCTGTTCCGGGAAGGGGAGGTACAGGGGTGCTTATCACCGACAAGGATAGAGTATCCAAACGACGTGTCTGACATACTCGATCGTGATACATTTTCTTCGAATCAGTCTATTACGAGTCGTTTACACTCAAGGAATTAAGGGTACGCCGGGGACCAATTTTCGTCCCGAACTTACCTCTCTTGTACCCCTGTACGATCCTTCTCTGTGGGATCCCGTAACTCTAAGACCCCCCTGTGGAAAGAGAATGAGGGCTCTCTTGTTCCGACATATTTGTAGTACTCACCGGGAGGGCCGACCCGACCGTTTTTCTGCGTCTACCGACCAGTGGAAGTAGGGACCGGAAAGACCGGGGTCCCGAACCCTCCCCACCATTACTATGTCGTCCTTCCTCAAGTTTGTCGTCAAGATTTCCAGTCGTGTTGACCCAAATCGAGACCGACACGGTGAAGGGTCAGAACACTGAAACCAAGTCAGGAGGATTAGAGACAGTCGGAGTCAAGGGGTAGGTCCACCCCTATTATAGTGCACGAGAGTAATGCGTAACAACGTACCGTGTAGTAGGGTTTTGTGTTACCGAATGTTGTCGTTAAGAATGGGGAATCCCAAACGCCGACTGAACCAAGTCGACCCACCGAGGACGACTACGAGAGTACGTCAACGTCAGTCTACCGTGGACCCAACCTCAGTAGGACAAACCTGTCCGAGTCATAGGTGTCACCGAAAAAGTAAGTGGACAGACCGAGGACCGGACCCACCCCTTGAGAGGACGGTAAACCGGAGAGGCGTACCGATCGACCCTGAAGTGTCGTGTGGCTAGAATTCCATCAGTCTGAAAAGGGTACCGTCGACCGAAGGGGGTCTCATTCGTACGACTCTCTAGTTCCGTCTCTCCCTTTCCACCGAAGAGTGGATCGGAACCTTCGGGGAGACCCGGGGACTACGACGTCAGGTGACCAATATTCACCCTGTACTCCGGTCGGGTCTACGTTCCCCTTCTCTACCCCTCCCCATAGTTTCTGTCCGGTGGTAGAAATTGAGTGGCGGGGTACACAGGGTGGGAGAGTCCCGACGACACTTCTGCAACTTTCTACCGTACGGGGTTTCAGTAATCACATTTAGTACTTTCTCTGCACTCCAATGACAAAGTCTAGGTAGGGAAGGAGAGAGAGGATTTAGTCCGGGAGTAGGAGAAATAAGACGTGACCCTCGGAAGTCTCGGCTGAGGACAGAGGGGTAGTTTACGTAGGAAGTATTTACGGCGGTCGGAATCGCTAGAGAGGTCTAATTCTCACGTAGGTGTAGAAATGGGATCGCCTTTGGACAGTAATCGGGTTCCGGGAGACACGACACCGAGAGCGAGTGGACGCGTCGGAACCGACATGAGGCTTGGGGTGTCAGCTTGATAAGGTAAGGGGTGAGTCATCGACTCACGGAACCGGATGTGGTAATGAAGTGGGGTGTTGAGGGAAGAGAAACGTGGAGACGGGTTTAGGGGTGGAAAGTCCACTGTCAATGAGGATTAAAAACTCTTTTTACAACCCGGTGTGGTGTACCGTACACCACCCTAGAATCAAGGGACTAATCCCTGACCTGAGTGTGAGGGACGTAACCTTTACGTCTCAGAGTTGGTGACCTGGTGGTCCATTCGGGATGAGGATTAGAATTCTAAGGGAAGTTTCAGTGGACGTTCTTCTGACTGTGGTTGAGAGAGGAAGATGATTACGGGGTACATAGACAACCTAAGTTCGTAGGGAAGGCACTCGAGGGTATTTTGGTCACGAGGGACGTCTGATCTGAAGAGTGGTAACGGGGTCGTCGGGTTTGTACCAGGACTGAGTCTCGGAAACGTTACGACAAGGGAGACGGACCCTAAGAGTAAAGGATTTTTAAGTGGTTTATTGACCGAAGGAGTAAAGTGACTCCAGAGACCAGGTTAGAGTGGGGGAGTCTTTTCCGACGGGACTTGTCGGACAGATTTTGTCGTACGGGAGGTAGTGAAAGGTAGGGGAGGTAGACGAAGAACGGAAAGTTCCGGGAATGGACAAGTCACAGATGCACCACGGCACACCGTCGGCCGAACGTGGTCGAACGGTCTCGGTATCGCACGTAGAAAGAGTTGGTCACAAGGTAGTACGGTCCAACCATCGAACTTTAATCAGTACTCCTCTCGTAAGAGTTGTTCTTTTATTCGTTTACGACGTCTAATACCAGGAGAAAAAGACCTCTTGGACGACGATGTGTAGACGGTCGTGTGACGACACGACACGAATCAGCGAGTCACCACAGACTGAGAAACGCTGGGGTACCTGACATCGGATGGTCCGGGGAGACAGGTACCCCTGAAAAGAGGTCCGTTCTTATGACCTCACCCAACGGTACGGAAGGAGGTCCCCTAGAAGGGTTGGGTCCCTAACTTGGGTCCAGAGGGCGTAACGTTCGTCTAAGAAATGACACACTAGGTGGTCTCTTCGGGTTCTTATGACCTCACCCATCGGATAGGGAAGAGGTCCCCTTAAAGGGTTGGGTCCTTAACTTGGGTCCAGAGGAAGTAACTTCAGTCTAAGAACCGGTCCCTTCGGGTGGTCGTGTAATGACAACAAATAGAGGATATGATCTAATATTAAAGGTACTTCCATCTCGGAAATAATTAAGACATAAGGGCCGTAGACAACGTCACGGACTATGTTGTACATATAAATTATTACAAACAACTTACTTGTTTACGTGTTTGGTTGATAACTCATTGTTATTAGTGTGACTTGACACTCGACTCCAGGAGCTTTCGTCTTTGACCGAGAAAAAAGTAGAAAACGTAGGTCATCTCTCGGACCGGGTATCTTCCTCTAGTCCTTTACAAATATTTGTTCTCGTATGTCAGACGTTTCCCGACTACTCGTGGTTTTCTGACCTGGCCTGTTGACGAGACCATCAAAGGTAATACACGGTTTCTGTCTTTGGTCGCGATTACGTCCGTCCCCTTTTCGTGACTGGACCTTCCGTTCCGATTTCAAAAGATTAGGGTTAGATCGATAGACTAGAACCTGTTCAGTGAAGGGGTTGGACCCGGTATCAAAAGGATAACCATTTTACTTCATTAATCTTCATCTACTACCCCAGGTAAGATTGAGTGGTCGACACCGACTCAAACACAGATCTCGAAGGGGTCCTTTCCGACGAGATTACATCCCATCCACACCCTTCTTCCACCGACTGGACCGTCTTTACGGGTCTTTGGTTCCGGACACCAGGGGTAAGGTCGGGGAGAATGGAAAGAGACGGAGTACTACCACCGTAGACTGAGTTCCGAAGGGACTCTTATTAATATCGTACAACCGGTAAAACGGATGAATTCGACCTGTACCTACCCCAGAGTCTACCCCAGAGGACGTGACCCCTCCTCGTCCTCTGAGATGTGTGGACCTCTGGACCCGGGTAAACACTGTTTGCAGAACCGGCTCAACCAACGGGTCGGGGAACAAAGGGTAACAGTAAATACGAGGTATCTCCTCTGGGACCGTCGACTTTCTCGGGACTCAACCTAATCCGACTTCTCATCTTCGATCGTGAATAACTCATGAATGACACATGGTCCACGACGCGATTCGATTCCCAACCGTTTGATATTTAGACACTGGGTTTAGGACAAACACACACCCATAAACAAAAACATACCATGTACTCGATTCTTAAAATGTAAAAATTTATTAAGATATAATAGTACAATCAACGTGTCAGCACAGAAACGTTGGGGTACCTGATATCGGACGGTCCGAGGAGACAGGTACCTTAAGAGGTTCGTTCTTATGACCTTACCCGACGACACGGGAGGAGGTCTCCTAGAAAGACTGGGTCCTTAACTTAGGCACAGAGGACGTAGAGGACGTGACGTCCGTCTAAGAAATGATAGGTTCGGTGGTCCCTTCGGGTTTATTAAGATATCTACAGAGGTTTTATCGGAACTTAAAACGAGGAGTCGGGTGTTTCGGATTTTATGAATTGTAGATTGGAAAATGTATGTATCAAACGAGTGGGGTCGAGTTTTAAAATTGAACCTACTTGAGACTCGGGAGTGTTATTGGAATACTTCATCCAAGGATAATAGGGGTAAAATGTCTACTCTTTTGTCTCCGTATTTCTTCATTTCACCAAATGACTTTCAGTTCACCGGTTTTTTTACGAGTTGGATTTTCGACTAGTAATTCAATTCGTAATTCAATTCAAAATAACCCCCTAGAATTACTTTTGATATCGGACCGTCTGTCGGAGAGTCTATCGAGACTCCTTGATAAGGTTTTTCCATTCCCTTCTCAGTCCTATATATCCTCAAAAACGACCCTTTCTTTTTATTTGTTATTTCCTTTGGGGGGGGGGGTTTTAACATCAACTTGTAGTTTTCTAATTGGTGTGTGTGTGTGTGTGTGTGTGTGTTTTGTCTTGGAGTTTACTTACTAAAGTCACGAAAAGATACATACCCTTCTACATGTCATTCTTAGACCCGAGTAACTTTATTAACATACGTAGAATTGATAGATCCCGGTCATAGGTACCGTGTCTGACGAAGGACAAAAAGAGGTAGGACTTAAGGGGAGCCCCACGTGGCACCCACACACACCCTCCCACCGACGTTGTCGACCACCAAACTACCCCTCATCCCACGTCCCTGTTTGTAAGTAACAAATGACCTTACCGTCCGTTGTAAGGGAAAGATGTACCACTTCAGCCATAAACTTGGGTCCGTCGACCAAAAATTCAAGAAAGAGTTTTAGTTTGACGGACTACAAAAGTGATTGACCGTGACACTCGAAATTCTTCAGTAAGGTGATACAGACAATTTTCTCCACTCCCGTGACTTGAGATGTCTTTAAGATTTGACCCTTACCCTCTCAGGAACTCTCCTTATTTGAGTCCCTGAGACACCGGGGGTGACCTTTGATGTGTCAAATTACAAAGACGGAAACACGTGTCGACATAAAGAAATTCCTCTTTTGAGTGGTGAAAAGACTCTGCACCCTGAGGTGTTAAGTTTTATCTAATCTCAATGACCTGACCGACAGAACCTTTGAGTAAAGGTTGAAATTGTAGGAAACTACAAGAATTAAACCCAACGGTAAAAACACGGGGTTGACAATAGAGAAATCCAACAGAAAATACTGGTTTACAATAAATAAAGTCCACAGAAAAATTACGTTTGGAATGGATAATCTAATACAAAAAGAGGAACGGGAGTTTCTTAATGTACGAGTAGTGACTGTTTTTACTCTTTTCACAATTTCACCACAATTTCACCAATCCAAAAACTAAACCCTCTTACCGTAACTTTGTACATATGATAGTACGTTCTTGACTTAGTGGTCAGATACAGACTTCGTCCTATGTCGTACGAACCCCGACCACGTACCCCTACTGGGTCTCCCTACAACACCCCTCCCTCCACCCTCCCTCCAAGTACAAACCCTAACGTACATGTGGGCACCACCTAAGTACAGTTACATACCGTTTTGGTTATGTCATAACATTTCATTTTATTTCATTTTTATTTTTAATTTTTTTTATTTATTTATTTCACCAATCCAAAACCGTAAATGTGATGACGCCCAGACCCAACTAGGGACTAGACCCTTAATTCTAGGGTGTTCGATAAGTCGTGTCAGTTTCTCTCTCTCTCTCTCTCTCTCTCTCTCTCTCCCTCCTTTCCTCCCTTTTCGTATGTTTGAATTCTCTTTCAAGCCAAAAAGATGACTACATAAGTCGTTAAGATCCACGTATTAGGTATATTCACCCTTCCTGTCCTTGACACGAAACATTAGGAAATGACATTAATAAGTATACAAAGATACTATAAATAAGTTATATAAATGTAACTCGGGGACGAACCGTCGGTATTGACACACCTGACACTCGAGGACCCTCAGTCCCCAACCGACGACAAACAGAAAATAGGAGGGTCGGACCATGTCCCTACCATGTACCACCCGTGAGTTTCCCAAACCTTACTTAATTACTACCCACTGACTGACCGACTTGCCTACCACTTACCTACATGTCCTTTAGTAGTACACCCACCCTTTTCCTCCACGGCCCAGGGCTCGTCCAACCAAGACAACCGAGGGTCAACGGAAGATTAGTCGTCTGAGGCACAAGAACCTCTTCGACAACTCCCGTCTGGAGTAAAAGGGTAGTCAGTACTAAACTTTCCAATATCGACTTCAAATCGACTGTCTCGGTCCTGAAGGGTGTACTTAGGTTTCTTTACTCAGGTTAAAGAACGTAGGATGAATCCGGTCTCCTTGTTACTCCCGAAAGACCGAGAAACAGAACCTGACCATGTAGGGGTGTGACCTTTTGTTACTCTAGAGGAGACAGGACGGACATGAAAGAGGAAGTTGAGGACTTGAAAAGGGAACAGGGTGAGGAGGAGCGGAGACGAAGGCAGGGACCACACTCAGATCACTGAGTGTTGACGACTCTCGTATGAGTCGAGGGCCCTGTCTGTAAACGTTTACTATGTGGGGGACTATTCCCCAATTATGGATTTTATATGTGTCTCTCCGAGGACCCTGTCTGTAAACGTTTACTATGTAGGGGACTATTCCCCAATTATGGATTTTATATTGGATTTTATATGTTTCTTTCCGTTGTATTTTTTTTCACTTTTTACCCGTCTCCTAGACTTATCTGTAAAAATGTTTCTTCCATATGTTTACCGGTTGACTAGGTACCTTTCTACGAGGTATAGTGGTTGCAGTCCCTTTAAGTTTAGTTTTAGTGTTACTCTATAGTGAAGTGTGGTCAGTCTTACCTATGACAGTTTTTCTACTGTTAACAACCGTTCCTACACTTCCTTTCTCTGGGACACGTGACAGTCACCCTAAAATTTAACCATGTCGGTGATACCTTTCGGTTTACCTCGGTGGGGTTTTTTAATTTTTATCTTGATGGTGTATTAGGTTATCAAAATGAAGACCCATAAATGGGTTTCTTTTGTTTTTGTGATAATTTTTCTGTACAAAAGGTTACAAGTAACGTAATAAATGTTATCGGTTCTATATCTCCGTTGGATTCACAGGTACTTACACTTGTACCTGTGAATCACTTACCTATTTCTTTTATACAAAATATATGTATAATCCATATATGTGTCACCTTATAATGAGTCAGCATTTTTCTTACTTTAGAACGGTAAAAATTGTTGTATCTACCTGGACTACCCACAATATGTTTTACTTTGTTCAGTATGTCTCTTTCTGTTTTGACGTATTGGAGTGAATACACCTTAGATTTTTATGGAATTTTTTTGTCCCTGAAGAGACCGTCAGGTTATCAATTCTCAGATACAAGGGGTACGTCTCAAGTTAGGGACCAGGTCTTTGATTCTAGGGTGGACGTGTCGGTTTATTTTTAATGTTTTTTTTATTTTGTTTTGTCTTTTGGGTCACTTTTACCTGAGTATCTTAGTCTCTTATTCGTTCAACAACGGTCTTCACCCCCTCTCCGCGTCCACTTATTTTATCTATGTGCCCTAATTCACCATGTTTGGAAGTCAATATATACTTCAGTACCCCTATATTATATGCCGTATTCTTTATTATGATATTATTGAAATATACCCCTGTCTAATGGTCTAAATAGTACCACTAGTAAAGTAATACATACGTTTACATTTTAAGAATACATACGTTTATATTTTAGTAAAACATTATATCAACTTTGATTGTATTATAACGTACAGTTGATATAAAGTTAATTTTAAAATATTTTTTCTGTTTATCCGTCCCTCCTCGTCTTCATGTCTGTTGTCTCTTCAGACCCATGAACTTCGACATCTTTCCTGTCGAGCTCTCGACTCTTCGCGTAGACGCCGATCCTTCTCGCCCTCCAAGACAGGACGAGAGATCGAAACCGGTGGTCGTACGAGATCCGACCTGAAGGAAGTGGACGTGTCATGACTATTACAGAATAGACAAAAAGATATTCCCACTTAAGTCGGTTCTACGGTCTTGCGTTTTAACAGGTCACAACCTATTTTAGATTCGGTATAGTAATAAACCTAAGTCAACTCCCTGTTGAAAAAAACAAATTCATAAAAATTTTTACACCTAGTAAGAAGTAACTTAAACAATATTGTAACGAACACAAAGTACCAAACAAAAAAACCGGGACTCCGTACACCCTAGAATCGAGGGTTTAGTCCCTTGAGTGTGGGAGAGGTAACCTTACGTTTCATCCCCCCTCAGGGACTCTCTGTTAAAACTACGGAAGTAAACCGTCGACATCTTCTTGTTCTCCAACCCTACATCAAACTTGAACATTTAATTCACACTACCTTAACTTTTGGACACCCAAACCTTTTAAGTGGACGACATATCTCCGAGCCACATTTAGTTTCTCGTATTAGAGTCTCGGTTTTCTTACACTTAAGACCGAAACGGCAAATGACAACTATATAAGAACCCTTTCACAGGAAAACGAACTCAAAAGTATTCATTCTTATTGTCTTGTATGGAGTAAATCTACAACGTTCCTATTTCTATTGTGTACAACTCTTCGACTGGCACTGTCGGAGAGTTATTTAACGACTATAATATTTGTGACGGGTCCTTAGTACACGAGGATCTTTTCTCCTTTAACCATCGACTCATACCCTGTCAAACTTAATGTGGATGGAAGGATTAGTTTCATATCTCCAATCTGTTGTCCTTGTTCGGGAGAAGTGTCGAAGGGTCCCTAGGAAACGACCGTCGTTGGGTCAATGTACTGTTGTAAACGACTTGACCTGGTGACTACCTTTGTAGTGTTGGGTCCCCCACTCCGACCGTGTCTCCGCTCCTACTCCCTCCTCCCTACAGAGAGGATCTGTTTCCGTTCCCTTCTCCGTCTTTCTCTGTCCTCTTGACCCCCTGTCTTCTCGACCGAAGTTTATGTATGGACTCCTTGGTACTTCACCTCCTACCTTTAGTAAATGAGACATCACGAGACTCTTACCTTTACACCTAGTCAGACACTTTTAATGTCTCCGTGTCTTAAAAGGATTTATACTACTCCTTGAAAGAGTATTTCTAAGAGTCCCGACTTTACTCAACAGAACACCCTCTCTTACCTACTAAGTGGTCGGGTCCATTACGAATTCGTGGACAAACCCTAAACCTCTTCTCTAAAGAGAGAAACCCACCCTCTGACCCTATTTACTGGAGACTTTAGGAAAAGTTATTAAGATTCTTCGTAGTGAACCTGGTCCGAACGGGTCTTTTCGTCCAATCACATCCCCACTCTGGAGCGTGGTGGACGGGGGTTGAGGTCTTGTCGACTTTCACGATTCTTTGTCGTGTGTGGACGTAAGGGGAGATACTCCTTAGTGTGTAGTGGACCGGTCGAGTTCCTTTCCTTTGCGGTTGTGGTACTAAGTATTCACACCCCAGACCCTTTGAACCGACGGACCCCTTACAACACTGTTGTAATGGGTTAGAGAGGAGTAAACCACGGTTCAGAGTGGCCTTTGACTACACGAGTTTTCGGTCACTCTAATTGATGTGTCAATGATTTGTATCTTGTTGGTATACTGGGTCGTTAAAATGATGACCCGTGTATGGAACGACGACGACGATTCAGCGAAGTCAGTACAGGTTGAGACACGTTGAGGTATCTGCCGTCGGGTGGTCCGAGGAGGCAGGGACCCTAAGAGGTCCGTTCTTGTGACCTCACCCAACGGTAAAGGAAGAGGTTACGTACTTTCACTTTTCACTTTCACTTCAACGAGTCAGCACAGGCTGAGAAGTGCTGGGGTACCTGACGTCGGATGGTCCGAGGAAGTGGGTACCCTAAAAGGTCCGTTCTCATGACCTCACGCCGCGGTAACGGAAGAGACCGTGTACGGAACTCTTTTGGTATTAAGTTTTCCTGTGTACGTGGGATACAAGTGTCGTCGTGATAAGTGTTATCGGTCCTCTACCTTCGTTGGATTTACAGGTACCTGTCTACTACCTATTTCTTCTACACTATGTGTATATGTTCCCTGATAATGAGTCGGTGATTTTCCTTGTTTTATTCCAGTAAACGTCTCTACACCTACTTGGATCTGACAGTATGTCTCACTGCATTCAGTCTTCCTCTTTTTGTTTATATAACTATGTATACACACCTTAGATCCTTTTATCATCAATTCAACGAAGTCAACACAGGCTGAGACACGTTCGGGTATCTACCGTCGGGTGGTCCGAGACGACAGGGACCCTAAGAGGTTCGTTCTTGGGACCTCACCCAACGGTAAAGGAAGAGGTTCGTACTTTCACTTTTCACTTTCACTTCAACGAGTCAGCACAGGCTGAAAAGTGCTGGGGTACCTGACGTCGGATGGTCCGAGGAGCCAGGTACCCTAAAAAGTCCGTTCTCAGGACCTCACCCCACGGTAACGGGAGAGGCCCTTTTATCATCTCTACTTGGATAAAGGTTCCGTCCTTGTGTCTACTTCTGTGTCTCTTAGTTGTACGTCTGTGACCCACCCTTCCCCTCCCTCCCTACTTAGCCCTTTGACACTACCTGTATATATGTATGGTGCACACTTTGTCGATCACCCTGGGACGATACTTCGTGTCCTCGAAGTCGAGTCACAGGACACTTCTAGATCTATCCGCCCTACCCACCCCCGACCCTCCCCACCCTCCCTCTAAGTTCTCCTTCTCCCATATACATATGTGTGTCGACTAAGTGAAGTGACATGTCGTCTCTGACTTTGTTGTAACATTTCGTTAATGTAAGGTTTTTTTTTTTTTTTTGTGTTTCAATGATCCACCGAAAAGAGGTCACGATTTCGGGACCCCCTTCTTCAGTCGATGGAGATCTTCTTCTCTGGACTTACTCTGCCCTCGGTGAATCCCAAACGGTAAACACCGTACCTTTAGTACTGTTCTAGTACTCTTCTTCTACCACTCACCGTCTATGCCTTCACTGGTACTGTGTCTCAAAAGCCCACTCTTGCGTCAGTTTTTGTTCGTCTCGGTGTCTGCAGTATCGGTTGGAGAGAAAATTCTTTTCCTCAATTCGGGGTGGGTCTACTCGTGTGCGTTTGTCTCTTTATACAACAGAACGGTCTGTTCACTCTTTAGTCTAAGGTAAGGGATCCGTCGACCCAGGGTTTTGTGTGAGTCAA